>OY979717.1:49479743-50079743 GCA_963855995.1 Muricea muricata
AATTCTGCGAGGGGCGAAACCTTACAGTAACAAGACAAAACGATGCCAACTATGCAACCTTGAAAAAACATTTATTATCAGCAGACCAGAACTAGGAACCTTAAACAAACGCAATGAATTGGCATCTTCATGTAGACATAGAGCGCCATTTCTTTTTAGAAATTTTAAGCCATAGAGGGACTATTATCGCAATAATGAACATTCTACAATTAGAATTAATATAAACATTCTTAGTAGTGACGTAGTTTTTACAATTTTAGTTAGGTTAGTTAATGAATAATCAATCATTGTAAAATTTCTGAAGACGGAGGAACACCTCCAGAAACTTGAAGTAAAATTTTTACAATTTAAAGCGTTTCCTATTCCTTCATGTATTTCAAGCTCTGACCAGCAAGGACATTGAGCACTCTATCTCAATCTGAAGAGAAACTGGCTTTGGATATATATATATATATATATATATATATATATATATATATATATATATATATATATATATATATATATATATATATATATATATATATATATATATATATATGTATATATATGTATATATATATGTATATATATATATATATATATGTATATAATAGTAATAAAATATTAAAATAGTAATCTCGTTTGGAAAGTGCTCAACTTTATACCCCTTTTGCAAAAAGGTTGCCCAGAAAAGATGTACACAGGAATAATTATTTTGTGTTCTTTTAACTAGAAATGCTAAGTTAAAGTAACACATTCTCTTCTAAATGGAAAATATGCTACTTTTGAATATTTTCAGTTTTTTGGAGGCTTGTAATCCTTTTGCAGTGGACCCACAACTATATCTATGCATCTATATTTTGTGGACAACCTTTTTGTGTATGCATATGTCAAGCCAAAGAGAATAAAACAACAAAATAATCATTTTAAGTTCTGTTTCAACAACATTGTGATTATTCTAGTATACCTGTAGATAAGGTGGGGTGCTTATTACAAATTTTTCTGAGAGGACAGGCTTAATAAAGAGGGGGACTAAATAGAACTTTTATGGTAGACCAACATACAGATTTTAGGTTTACAAAAAAAAACATCTGACCAGCTCAGCCACAAAGGCCATTGTTAAGAGCTGGTATACAGTACTTTCTAGGACCTGCAAAGGCTAGAAAATTAAAATATGCAATTTCTGACAAGAAATGTCATGGGTGGGGGGGGGGGGGGGGGAATACCCATGCCCCTTACATATGTATACTGTATTTATTATATGGCACTGAATGCTGGTATACATAAAGGAATTTTTTTAACTTTGAGTGTGCATGTAAATGTACCCATTAATCATAATATTAACAATATTACACACAAATATCTGACATTTATTTTTTATCCAGTCCCAACATACACATACTTGTAGTTACCGTCATTGGCGTATGGCTTACCTGGATTATACCTAGCTGTGCCAGACCCTTCTGAAGATTAACAATGCAGCGGTCTTCATTGGGACTTGTTTGAATTAAGCTGTTCAAAATTTCATCCCCTAAGAATTTAGGAAGTTTTCCATTTTGTACAATACTCAATCCTATAAAAGTAAAAATTGATTTAAAAACTCTAACTTTTAAAGAATTTTCAAGTAGATAATAATGGTGCTAGGTCTCTTTATCACATACCAGTACCTTAGCAAGGTGTTAAAAATGGGGGGGGGGGGGGGGACAGCTGTGGCATCTTTTGAGATGACCCTCCCTCAAATTTGGTTTCAGTGAAGGGGAATTGGGATAACACCTGCAATGTACTATTTTATAGATGAAGTCACAGTTTGTAAAGAATAAAAAAGGCAAAATCATTACGTTAAATTTTTATAACATAGTTAAATGATGCTGAATAAACCCCTTTAAATCTCATATAATCTTTGAAAGCCAACAACAGATATTACCCATTCTGCTCACCCATTATCTTTCCAGTTGTTTCGTATTTATCAAAAAGGTGCTGTCGTAGTCCTTTATCAAAGAACTTCTCCTTGATTGCATTCAGAATCATAAGAAAAAACTCTTTTCGAGGACCTCCGTAGTCTTTAGCACCCTAAATAACAAATAATAAAGTACTAAACACATACACACATATGCACACACAGATACTGAAAACAAACAAACAAACAAACACAAATATACACATATAAAAAATCTATGCTTGCAGTACCTCACCATAGAACTCAATTTCTAAAGTTGTTCGCAAGTTTTGGATCTGGTCAACTTCATCAAATCCAGTGTCCAATACATTTCCACGATCAATAAAAATGACATTTGTGTCACCTTCCTCGCAAACTGATGGGTCTTTGATTTCCAATGCTCTACCTTGAACAAACATCGACTGATAGCAAGATAGGATTTCTACAGGATTTGATATATCATTAGCAGAACAGTAATGGATCAATTCTGTTACAATATCATCAACTGTCTTTTCCGGTGTATCCAGGACACTTTCATCTGGATGAATAATAATAGGAGCAGAAGCACTATGGCCTGGAGTAGCATCAGTGGATGTCAAGATGTCGGTGGCCATGCTAGGTGTATCATTACTTAAAGGTGCTGGCACATCGTTAACTGTTTGCGTAGGAACACCTTGTCTTTCATCTTCACTTTCTTCACTTGTGTCAAACATTTCCCTGCACAGAAAAGTGTGCTTTCGCAACTCGTGTACCAAAAATTCTTTGTTGCAACTAATACATTTTTCTCTGACTTGGGAGGTTTTCTCAACAGAAAGTGGTTTGGTGGAAAGACTTTTTTGAATTGGTCTCAAATAGATTTTTGCCTGAGGACCTCCATTAGCTTTCAATTCTTTTACAGCCCAAGAACCATCAATAACAACAAGTTCCCTGCAATTTGCAGCGCAGCGCATCAATTCAAAACCCCCACAGTTACGAAGTTGAGGGAACCCAATAACTTCGGTAGAGTCGTACTCTGTCTCACTCGAAGTTATTCTCTTTCTGACCGCTTCTTCGTCATCGTCAACTTCGAATTTGATTTTTTTCAGGCCAAGTCCTGCCTTAAACAGAAGTTGTTTTTCGGCTGCGGTGGGAACTTTATAGGCCAATCTATCGGCCAAACAAACCATATGAGCAGTCCAAGTCCTTTTTTTTGCTTGTTTGGTTCCTTTTTTACTTCCTCTTCGGTTACTGTGGAATAAATCGCGAACTTCTTGAGAAGCTGATGCTGCAGATGTCGAAGCCCCTTGAACAGCTTGTACGGCTTGTTTACATAATTCGCGCAATCGAATTCGATCACCGATAGTTGAGACACCAAGGCGAGAAAGTTCGCTGTCCGTCGAGCTAAGAACAATTTTTTCATCCACCCTTTCATCTTCAAACCGACGTAAAAGATTAGCCAAGCCAAGTTGCTGCAAAATTACCTCCATTTTCAGTGCAATACAATGGCGGCCATGCGGCTCAATATTTGATACCATACCAATCATACATGAAGTACGACCGCCAAACGTTGAGGTGACTGGAAATACTTATCGCGGGCTAATTACCTTCGTATAATGAAGACAACCACTGCATATAATAACAAAAGCACCGCATATAATAACAAAAGCACCGCATACAATAACAAAAGCACCCCATATAATAACAAAAGCACCTCATATAATAACAAAAGCACCGCATATAATGATGAAAGCACCGCATATAATAACAAAAGCGCCGTTTATAAGAACAAAAGCACTGCATATAATAACAAAAGCACCGCATATAATAACAAAAGCACCGCATATAATAACAAAAGCACCGCATATAATAACAAAAGCACCGCATATAATGATGAAAGCACCGCATATAATGACAAAAGCACCGCATATAATGACAAAAGCACCGCATATAAGAACAAAAGCACCGCATATAAGAACAAAAGCACCGCATATGATGACGAAAGCACCGCATATAATGACGAAAGCACCGCATACAATGACAAAAGCACCGCATATAATGACAAAAGCACCGCATATAATGACAAAAGCACCGCATATAATAACAAAAGCACCGCATATAATGACAAAAGCACCGCATATAATGACAAAAGCACCGCATATAATAGCAAAAGCACCGTATATAATGACAAAAGCACCGCATATAATGACAAAAGCACCCCATATAATAACAAAAGCACCCCATATAATAACAAAAGCACCGCATATAATGACAAAAGCACCCTATATAATGGAGAAACTACCTCATATAGTGATGATTAATCACTTAAGACAGTCGTGGCATTCCATAAAATAACATGCACTCGTGAGTTTTTCAATTACTCGTCCTGCGGACTAGTGCAATTTTAGCGTCACTGAAAAACTCACTCGTGCATGTTGTTTCCAAATTTCACTCGAAACCATGCTATTACCTGTACTAAACATCCGCTATTTTAAATAATTAGGCCTACATTGCGTACGAGGTTATCCCGCATTATTACATAGACTGCTATGGGATATTAAGTATAAAGTATTCTGTAATCTGTTGGCTGGCGACTACTTGTAGGATGTTTAAAAATTATTCGCCAAAAGCGAAGTGATTATTGGCGAATATTCACCTAGATTTTCAAAGATCTTCTGTATATTAATACTAATATATTAATGGCTTGAAAATGATCTTGACTAATTATTTTAGTTTATTATAATAAATATGAGCTCAACCTATAACTTTTGATTTTGGTTTGTAAGTTGTGTCAACAAGTTGTCATGATAAAATATATATGCCTGTTTTTTAAGAAATAAACTCAGTTACTGAAGAATAACAGACTAGCCAACGTTTAAAAATTAACTTTTTTAGGTGGATAAAATGAATGCTGAATTTAGAAAGAAATCGGCTGACCCAAGTGAAGAGTATTTTACCAAATTGAGAGAAATTAACATTACAACAGTGGACAGTTTCCAAGTAGGTAGAATTTAAAAATATCTTATCCAAAAAGATAAAAATATGACAAGAAATTTGGTAATTAGTACTTTGCTAACTTGGCAATATTTTAATATGATGCACTACGCAGTGGACTATACATCGTTTCATACAATTATACATCGTTTCATTGTGTTTATGCTAGGAAATCATCAGATGATTGGTCACATTCAATTATTCATCTATTTTTATAGCGCTGACTTTGACAATGTTTCTAATTTAATAATATACTAGAAATACATGCATGCAGCCAACCCTCGCCACTAACTAAGAGCATGCAACTAAATTTTCGGAATTACATGAAGTCCTGGGATAGGTTGTTGTCATACCAACACGGCAATTGTTATTCTTTCTGTATATTTTTTTCCAAATGACAAAATATTGAGTTTTTAATCCTTGTTTTATTGACAATTTTTTTAAATGGCACAACATTTGTCATCGGTATGTTATTATGCCTAATGTAAGCTTAAATTTGGTATAAAATACGACCTATTAATTAATTAATAATAGGAAGACAGTCTTGCATTTACAAAACATAAACTTACTCTGGAATTCAGTAAACAGTGAATAGACTGGATGAGTACGGCTACGCCGGCGTTTATAAAGCATTAAAACACAAGTATAAATATGCATTATCAAGAAACTTGCCTTGTGTTTCACGCCATAGTCAATTCTTGGCGCTTCTCTGTATTTTCCCCGAATTAATCTCTCTTCAATCTTCTTCGGCAGTCTCCTCGAGCCTTGGTCGTCGTCTACGCTTGTTTCGCCTTGCTAAACGTTCTGCTTCCTCGTTTTCCTTTCGCGGCTTGCTTGACTCCATATTTGTTGACCTGATAAATGCTTTTTATTTAGTTTTTACAACAATAAATTGTTGTTAAAGTTCCCAAAACTTTTTGAAAAAATACAAAATATTATAGTGCATAAAGCTAACTAAAGTTAAATATTTGCTGACAGTTGAACAACTTGAATTCGTGATTAATCAATCAACAATAAATTTTTAATCTGGCCAATCAGTGTTAGCCATTCATGACAGTCCGCCATATGGTTGAGATCAGTGAGGATGACGTCATGACATACCATTTTTAACATAGAGATTATAAAAGAATAGAGGGGCATCGTAGAATAAATTCAGTCAAACGAAAGGGAAAAATTGAAGCTTGCTAATGGGGGCCAAATTTAAGACCCGGATGTACGGCTGTGCGCCTATTGGCTGGTTATCGACTCTTCACAACAAGAGATCGAGAAAGCTCGAGAAAAACTTTTTTCCGATTTTTTCGCACTCAAAGTTTTATGTAAAACAAAGGCGAAAATGTTAAAGATTAGTGCAGGATTGCCTTGAACGTTTTGAATTTTGTGTTTTGAATACAGGATAAAGTTGGGTATGTTTAATATTGAGTATTTGTGAGCGAAAATGCAATTTTTGGATTCGAAATATCAGATGAATACACTAGAAAAGTCCTTAAAGTTTAAATACATCGCAGTATTGTGGTTGTACACCTTGCTGCACCTCTGAAACAATTTTGATAACTGTTTAAAGGCAAATAAGTTCAATTTGTGTCCAGATGTGGGATAATTTAGCAGATATTTTGCAAAACCTGGCTGCAAAAAGCCGGTCAAAAACTGGTTGCTATGCGTTGCTAGGGAGAACCTAAGGTTGAAAAACTCCAATATTTACACAAAAATCTGTCTGTCTGCACCTAAAATTACAAAAACTGGAAAGCTACAACATATTTTCTTATTATAGCCAATATCTGCGTGCATCATGGTCATAAAAACAAGCAAAAATTGACAAAAACTGTGTGTTTTCAGTATACCTCCGGGACTTAAATTCTGGGGCCCCCATTAGATTTGTTCAATTTGTCCCGCGACTCGTCATCCGATACCGCCTCTATTCTTTTATAATCTCTATGATTTTTACTACCTAACTACCACGAGCAAACAGCTGGGCATTTTGTACGGAGCATGCGCCAATTTAGCGCACAATCCCTGGGGCGAGGGAGTGAAATTCAATATGGCGGCGTATGAATAGAGTGTTTTCTGGATTTGCCTGGCCTCAATACTCATAGAACGACCACTTTAATGAACAAAAATACTTTAATATTTAATGAAAAACGTTAACCGATCCATTACAAAGGTTTTAACTTAAAAATTTATTATTTTGCTTTATTATTTTGCTTTTATGCTATGAATACAGGCAAGCTCGTACTTTTTGAAAATTCAGTCAATGAATATTACCCATCATTTGTCCAGTCCAAATAGACACGGATTAAAAACATAGGTATACAAGCTAGAAAGACATTGTTGACTGGTTTGGAAGATTTAAGCAATGTCATTTTGTTACAAATAAAGCATAGAATATAATAAAAATAAATGTAATCTAATTTGTCAAATTAATGCATATGCTGCACATAAAAAACTGCACAATTGTACACCAGTATACCAGTATAACAACTTTTGGGATTATTTCGTGAAAATTGCAATTAAAAAGCATATTTAGATTGCTTTGTAATATCATTTCAATAAATGCAATATACACCATTTGCCCCTCATTAAGCTAAAAAAGAATGTCATTAAGATCATTTTACAGCTTCACGTGTACAAATCGGAATTTCAATAACAAATTGTGTGCAAGTCAATAAGCGTGAAGGGATATTCAATAGCAACAATTGACGCAAGTATGCATAAAAATTGAAAGCCATTAATCAAAGATGGAAATTCAATAAGAATACAAAGAACATTCAAAAACACAAAAGAAGTTCTTGTTTGAATACAAGAAACGCTCAATTGTATGTTCAATGAAAATATAATAAAAATGTATGTTCAATGAAGTTGTCATGTGAACACCAACATGCTCAAAGAAAAGAAAAGGGCTATTGAGAAATATTCTTTATTCCGGCAAAGATTTGGCTTTGCTGAATTGTTTTAAAAGTTTTTGAATAACGGGAAATGTTACAAAGGTGTCTAAACGAAATGAAATATTGTACAGTGTACCACTGTAGAAAGCAAGCAAGGCTCCAGACAGGATGGGTGGCAAGCACAGCAGAGTTATGGCAACGCCACATACAAACTTAGACTGATAAAACTTGATAATGAACGTTGCATTTTTTTGTTTTTGGGGTTAATATGATTGCGTGTCTATAAAGTAAACCTAGGTTTTATTGAACATACATTTTTATCTAATTGAGCGTTTCTTGTATTCAAACAAGAACTGCTTTTATGTTTTTGAATGTTCTTTGTATTCTTATTGAATTTCCAGCTTTGATTAATGATTTCAATTTTCATGCATACTTGAGTCAATTGTTGCTATTGAATATCCCTTCACGCTTATTGACTTGCACACAATGTGTCATTGAAATTCCGATTTGTACTTGTGAAGCTGCAAAATGATCTTAATGACATTCTTTTCTCGCTTGATGAGGGGCAAATGGTGTAATTTAAGCCTTAGCAGTAACATGCTAACAGCCAAGTGCAAAATTCGACACATGTCTACAACTTTTGTATAGAATTAGAGGGGTACAAAAGACTTTCATTACTTTATCAGGGTGCAAGCAACATTGTAACAAATTTTCATTTACAATGAGTGAATATATAGCTATTATGTGACTAGAAAGAGGAAGCAAAATATTATGAGATTACTGGAGGTACATGATTTAGGTAAAAAAACATATCATGCGCATTTTTCCCAGCATGCCCACTAACTTTACCAGGACGCTTGATATGAAAAGATAATTTTAGGGCATTTTTCAGAGAAAGGCATTAGCCAAACCTTTGAGATATTTGCATTTGTATGCCATGTCACTACAGGATTTCACAAGGCAAACATGCCTGTGTTAAACAGTACCACGAGACTTCTAAATTTGAAGAAATCAGTACAGCACTTCCTATATCATAACAGCAATACTCGATTCTCTTCAACATCATTTTGCAGCTATTTTTACTTTATAATCAGCCAATAGTGGAGCAATTTAAATGACATGTCATCACATGTCATCTGCACTACAGCAAATGCATTTGTTGATTGCCACATCTGGCGCATTTTTCCTATGAATGGTTCAAGCTTTAATAGAGCAAGGTAGGTTTTAACTTTCATAAAACACAATTTTTAATTAAAGGCAACGGCTACACTCTGCGAACCTACAAGGGGAATATATGTCATTTTCTTCAAATTGTGTATTTATTTTTCAGACACTTATGATTCCTGATAAGGTAGAACAAACAACTTACTGAGCATACCTGTGGAATAAACAGTTACTAAGCATCTACCAACAGTAAAATGAGAACACTTGCTTGTTTCCATGTAGTTAAACCATGCCTCTGAAATTCTGACCATGAGTGGAAAATATCCATTTGTCGCCAATTTCCAAATAGCATTTCCAGGGCCGAAACTAAAGCGTTAATTGGGGGTGTGTATATTCATATATTCACGTTCTGCCCGACGAATTTCTTTTGAAATCAGTTGTCATTACCGTTGATTTCAAAAGAAATTCGTCCGGCAGAACGCGAATATATGAATATGCACCCCCCAATTAACGCTTTAGTTTCGGCCCTGAGCATTTCTTCGCACGTTTGCACTCGATTACACTGTGATATCGTTGCATACAAACACTGTGACTTATTACTCCGCCTGCCGTAGGCGAGGCGGAGTTTTAAATTCGCCCCGTTTCTGTTTTTTTTTTTTATTTTTTTTCGGTGTCAGAAGTCGGTGCAGCGCTCATGGGTGATACCGCTGGCACAAACCGCGTGAGCCGACCTAAACACGGCGTTTAAACTCAATTTCTAGCGAAATGTGTCAACAAAACACGCATTTAAACATGCATGCTAGAACATCTAAACCGCAAGAAGGTTTTACGTGCAAAGATTCTCATGCAAAATGCTTTAAAACGACAAATTCTAGCGATGTGTCGCGGTGAAGTTTTGAGAGCGTGTTTCCGTCATTTTCTGGTTTATTCCTACTTTTAAGGAAATTTAGAAATTTCTACACAAGAATCAAACGCAAATTCTACTGAAATATCTACATACAAAACACTTTTTTAACATGTAATAGTTAACAAAAAGGGACAGGAAGGTTCTTTATCAAAACATTGCTCCAGAAATGTTTTAAAACTGCAAATTCTGATAGACTCCATCGTTCCATGATTAAGGAATGAGTCTAGGAAATGTGTTCCTAATTCTAAACACGTTGTGATTGCTTTCCTTGGTTTTCTATTTCTGCCTATGTTGAGATGCTAATATTTCGTGCAAAATGATTTATTTGCCTGTAGGATCTCATGTAATTATAAAAGGTAAGAGACATTTTACATTCCAATTCCAGAAATACATAATATTATGTTAGTCTAAAGTTCCCAACAAATTATATCGTGGATACTTCAGACTTCAAACTTAATAGCTTAGTATTTTTTTTAATTTTTGTTGTTTTTATGAGCGATTTTAATACTTGTTTTGTTAGAACGTCAACAGTCATAGCTGAGTGCGGCATTTTAGTCTTTACCTATAGTATTTATAATAACTTTCTTTATAAATAAATTGACATGTTTATTGTTGAATAGTTGACTCAGAGAAAGGATTTCAAATTGGATATCACAGAAAATACAGATCACAGAAATACTTTTAAGTCGATTACTGCAAAGATAGTTGCTATAATTATTAATATAGCAAGAAAAAAACTCAAAAATGCAAAATAAAAAAAGGAACAAAATTTAACTTAAATTCTAACTTAAATTTAGTAAAATTTCAACTGGCACTTTCTCAATTTGCCAAAACTTTATCAGACACCCTGCCTATATACCAATGTTTTAACTGACACCTGAAGCTTTCTGGAAGTAAATACTTTGTCAGCATGACGAAAGTCTAACTGACAACTTGTGGGCATGCATGTGCTGGTCAAAGTCTAACTGACATCTTGTCAACAAGCCAAAAGCCTTACCGACATCTTGTCAACAAGCCAAAAGCCTTACCGACATCTTGTCAACGAGCCAAAAGCCTAACCGACATCTTGTCACCAAGCCAAAAGCCTAACCGACATCTTGTCAACAAGCGAAAAGCATTACCGACATCTTGTCAACAAGCCAAAAGCCTAACCAACATCTTGTCAACAAGCCAAAAGCCTAACTGGCATCTTGTCAACAAGCCAAAAACCTAACCGACATCTTGTCAACATGCCAAAAGTCTAACTAGGAGCATATCAACATGTCAAAAGTCCATTTCAAAGCTTGTCCACATATCAAAAGACTAACTCAGATCTTATCAACATGTCAAAAGTCTGGTCGAAAACTTGTCAACTAGTCAAAATCCTTACCAACATTTAATAAACATGCCAAATATTTACCTGACACCTTATCAACACATCAAATATCTAATTCAAAGCTTGTCAATATATCAAAAGGCTAGCCAACATTTTCCCAACAAATTATATCGTGGAGACTTCAGGCAGTGTGCTACAGAATAGATTTAATAAATTGATGGATTTAATAGACTGATGTATTGTATACACTTTTAGTATAATTTTCTTTACTTGCAAAATAAAACAGCTATATGTTGGTGGTATTATGGCAAAAGAATCTTGTTTAACATATGTACTATGAAAGTCTTTAATTTAAATTAAATTCTAAAAACTGCAATCCTACTAGGACTCTGGACAGAGTGCCTGGCAGGTCACTCAGACATTGATTTTTGGTTATCTTAGTGATTACATAAGATGTGCTAGCAATGTCTTAAGATGCCTTGGAAGGTACCCTAATAATAATTGATTTAAAAAGGAATTAGTTGGGCAGAACAGAAATAAGTGAATATACCCCACCCCCAATGAACGCTCTAGTTACAGCCCTGCCTGGTTTTGTGCCCATTTTCGTTTGGCAGGCGGAGTGAACGCCTTAGCAGGCGTCTTGTTTTGTTGAGAAACGTCTTATTTTCGTTGTGTTTTCATTGTTGTGTTTCAACACGTGTTTTCATTGTTCGAAGAAAAAAAGATTAAGTTCAAGAGATGCGCCCGCGCTATTTTAGACAGCGACAACAAAATGCCCAGCTGTTCCACGAGCAACGACTTTGAACTCCGCTAATACGAAATTAGTATCCCTCGCCCCGGGCTTGCGCCCGGAACGGCGCTTCGCGCCGTTGGCTCGGGGACAAGCAATGTTTCTGGGCTGTGATTGGTTGATTCGAGTGCAGTTAATCCTAAACATCACCCAGAACAGAGCAAAAATCTGTAACAACAGTGCAAAAATCTGTGACAACAGTGCAAAAATCTGTAACAACAGTGCAAAAATCTGTAATAAGCTCTTTGAGCGATGGGATTTACTCGCAGAAAAACCAAAAATATGGCGGCCGAATTTTCACGTTTGCTTAAAGATTTCGTCGAAATTTCAACACAATTTGGGATTCTTCTCTGACAATTATGATCACAAAACAAACTCTAAAGTACGCTGGAAATTTGTACATAAAATTTTTAGCCATGGCTTTTATAAACATGAATTTTTTAAGCGAGGAGATTCGAGAATGAGTGCACTTGCATAATGCGAAGTTGTAAGTACAAAATGCTTGTTTGAACATTTCCTTTTTATATTATTAATAAGTAATAGCATAATTTCTCGTGCAATTACGGAAACAAGCACTCGTGAGTTTTTAAAAACCGCAAATAGCGCTCGTCCTTCGGACTCGCGCTATTTTGCAGTTTTTAAACTCACTCGTGCTTGTTTATCCGTAATTGCCCTCGAAATTATACTATTACCTATACAAATACATTATACAGGTCGTAGTTTGCAGGGAAATGTTTATCTGCACGATAAAAATATGCTATTGTATAACAGCTTGTCGAAAACCGAATATAACAATGTTGTTGGAGCAACATTGTTCCTGGTTGTCAACAATATTCAACAATGTTGTTGAGCCTGATTGCCTTGGATTGCTTTGCTCATAAATAAATTTAAACCAGTGTTTCGATTTAACAGGAATTCAAAAGATCAAAATTTCGACAGTGTTTACATCTGTTGGTCCCCTTTGTTGTGAGAAAAACCAATGTACCGAAGAAACTGTGGGTTATCTTCAACATACTGAACTGCACTTTACTACTACCATTCATTGTTCGCTATTCAGTATGATTTTGAATATCTAAATATTTTCGTCAAATAATTATGCATTTTGCATGCAATATTGCTAAGAACTATGGTGACTAGTCAACTCACAAAGCAGATTATCACCTTTCAATCAAGGCAGTGCATAGCTATATTTTGCACACAAAGTGTTGTTACAAGCCGAACATCAATATCTACAAACTGGCTCAAATCTGCATGGCTCTCAGTTATATTCACTAGTTATGTAGCTGCAAGCCCAGAACGAAACTTTAAAACCTTATGTACACCTTTCATCTTTTTTTGGTGTAGTTAGTCGAGGTGCTGGCATGGAAAAATTTTGTAATTTAGGGTCTCACAAATGGCAAATAGTTATAAATAATAATACATGCAACAACATTAAAGGGCATAGGCAATAAAATTTTTTTATTATTTCATGCAAAAGAGCATAAAAAAATAAGCTAATTGGCTGTTTACTGTAATAGACTATCTCTTTTAGTTCCGAAGTTATTCGCAAAAATGTGCAACATATAAACTACTGATTCAGCAAAAGTTGTGACGTCACTAGTTGGGTAAATAGGTTTAATAAATACAAAAACGAGCATAGCTCAGTCATTATTCAGTCAAACTCAACAAAATTTTTCACATGGATACTACATGACAAGACGCATGAAAAAACATTTCTAATTTTGTTGCCAAGGTAACACTGCCGTTCCCAGGCCCCTGATACGAAATATCTGTAACTTGTTGTATTTATCCACGCGGACATTTTTTTCGAACAATGATCTTCCCATTGAACTTTAGGCATGCATATGTATAGCAGACAAACTTCTGATATCATGTTGTTATAACCAGTTTCAGTGTGCAGCTATTTTATAAAAATTCTGTGTGGAGCCTGGGGACAACAGTATTGCCATAGCAACGACGTTAGAAATGTTTTTGGATGTATCTTGCAATGTAGTATCTGTGTACTATTTGAAAAGTTTAAAAGTTTATTGAATTTGAGTAAATAATAACTGAGCTGTGCTCGTTTATGTATTTATTAAACCTACTTACCAACTAGTGACGTCACAACTTTTGCTGAATCAGCAGTTTATATTTTGTACATTTTTGCAAATAACTTCGAAACTAAAAGAGATAGTCTATTACAGTAAACGGCCAATCAGCATACTTTTTCATGCTCTTTCACATGAAACAATAAAAAATTTTATTGCCAATGTCCTTTAAGTTAACATTTACATCACCAAAATATCTCGTGCATTTAATTGTTGATGCATGGTAATCTTCAATAAAGTTAAACAGTATTGTTGCAAATTTAAAATCATACAACTAGTGATCCAGCTGACAATAAATGTATAAATGATGCATAAAAGAGTAATTAAATATCGTTAACAACATAAACAATGGGGATCACAATGCAGTACACAGACCATATGTTAATAATATATGGTATACTACGTGTTTGAGTATGGTATCCTGGATTGATATGAATGCAATAGTTAATATGCTCGACTAGCTGTTTGATATTATTGACGGTATTATACAATAACTTTATGGTTTCCGTGTTTGGATGGCCTAGATGATCCAAACACGCGGGAAAGTTGCGAGAGTTAAGATAAGCGCGCGTGATTTTTCGCGCTTTTCTTAACTTGAGCAACTTTCCCTAGTGTTTGGATCAGGCCATGCAAACACGGAAACCATAAAGTAATTATTTTATAAAATAACAACATTCGGCCAATGAGAGCACGCGTTATATACATGTTATTTCATAATAAAATTTACAAAATGATTTGCCTAATTACATAAAATTTCATGACTTCTACCTTTGCTGGATCTATCATTCTGCCTCTTTGTTCTAGATATTGGAACTTTAAAAAAACAAGCATATTTACGGTTTAATTTATCAGCAAAACGGGATCACAACAGTTCTCCAACACGTAATCCCCGAGCCAACGGCGCCGTCCCGGGCGTCAGCCCGGGGCGAGGGTACTAATTCCGCACGGCTATTTACACCCGGGAAAAGGAAAGCATAGCGAAGTCTGAAGTTCATCAAATATCGCGGACGCGTGGTTCAAGGGTGGCGGTGAGAGGGTGGTTATCACTGATCTCAAAAATATGGCGGACTATATTGCACTACAATATTTCGTATTTTTGCAAAAAGATTTGGCAACTTTCACAACCAACGAAGGGTGGTCATTTCTGATCTCAGGAATATGGCGGACTATCAGGAGTAGCAAACACTTAAGGCATCCAAAACGAAAACGAGTGCGACAAGACCCTTGAAGAGAGATTAATTCGGGGAAAATACAGAGAAGCGCCAAGAATTGACTATGGCGTGAAACACAAGGCAAGTTTGTTGTGTTTTAATGCTTTATAAGGGCCGGCGTAGCCGTACTCATCCAGTCTATTCACTGTTTAAATTCCAGAGTAAGTTTGTTTTGTAAATGCAAGACTGTCTTCTTATTAGTAATGTAATTAATAGGTCGTTTATTTTATACCAAATTTAAGCTTACATTAGGCGTAATAACATACTGATGACAAATGTTGTGCCATTTAAAAAAATTGTCAATGAAACAAGGATTAAAAACTGATATTTTGTTATTTTTAAAAAATATACAGAAAGAATAACAATTGTCGTGTTGCTATGACAACAACCTATAGAAGTACTTCATGTAATTCCGAAAATATAGTTGCATGCTCTTAGTTAGTGGCGAGGGGTTGCTGCATGCATGTATTTCTAGTATAATACCGATTTGGAACCTCGTACAAGTAGTAGCTGTTTTTCGATCATTGCGCAATAAAAACATAGCCACCGTGTCGCACGTCACAAAGCACCGCCTTATAATTGGTTAGATACCTTCCACCGTGTCCCAAAGTTACTATATTTAGTAACGAAAAACCGCGGACCGTGTCACAATCGTGTATGAAAATCGCAGTCGCATGCTGTGATCATTTTCCGAAGATGATCAACAACTTCGACAATCATTCGGTTATACTTCGTGGAAAATACTCATGAATTAAGGGATTTTCCCATCGTCGGTGTCCCGAGGCTATGATAATATGTCGGTGATAAAATTTCAAACGTAACAGATAATGTGTGTGAATACTGACACTTATACTGATCTTTTTGTATATTATTTCGTGTAATTAATTTGGATAAGACTCGCTACGAATCCCAGTTGACTCGATAGCTCAATTGGTAGAGTGACGGTCTAGAAACCCGAAGATGCGAGTTCAAATCCCGCTCAAGACACCGAATTTTTCGTTGTTCTCGGCAGTGTCAGGTTAATATAAATCTAGTTTTTCATATCTCTGAGGATTGTTTTATGACTTATATAAATCTCGCCTCTTGATAATCTTTAAAAAGTTAAACAACTGTCTCATTTTCGACATTAGCGAGGCTCAGATTTGGCTTCCAATACCTCTACCGCTACCTTAGTCTATCTTTGAGCCAATCAGATATGCCGAACCTATGCGATTAACCAATAGAATTGCTTAAAAATCGGAAAAAGTTAGCGGTAGAGACAAAGTCACACACGCAATAGATATAAACAATTTAAACAAATGCAAGTTGCCCAATGCATTTTGGTTGGTTTTCCAGTTGAAGTAACCGGAATTCAAATTAGCCGCAATCTATTGTATTAATTTGACAGCTCTGAATGCTTCGAACCTAAAGCACAATGTTTTGTACACAAGTGCAATAAATAATAACGTCCTAGAATTTCAAAGTATGTAAGTTCTCGTGCCCCTTTTCGAATCATTAGTTCGAAGCATTCCGAGCTATGAAATTCATGCAACAGATTGCGGCTAATCGAATTTGTGGCTACTTCAAAGGGTCTATTTTTTTATACATCCTGCATATCCAAATTTTCTTGTAGGGAAAAGAAAACAAGGTTATACTACTTTCATTGGTCCGCAGTAATCGAGAGGATAAAATTGGTTTCTTTGGACTGCAAAACCGGATTTGCGTAGCAATTTCGAGGGCTCGATGTGCGCTATACATATTTGGAAATACTGCTGTTTATTCGAATTCAAAGAATTGGAAGGTCAGGTGTATTCTTATACGATATAAGGCTGTGACATGCATGTACGAGGTCATTTTTAGTGCAAAGTATTGTAATGACTGGCGAAGTTTGCATCAGTCAGTAAGACATTCAGTCATAGGACATACACTGCGGGGATTGCAAATTTCGAACACGGTGCTTGAATGTCATCATTAAAAGGTTTTGATTAAAATTTTGATCAAAATTACAAGACTTTACTAATAGTTTGCTGTTGCTCGTACGTATGGAAAAGATAGCTAAATAGACGCCATGACGTCTTTGTGACACTAATATTTGTATTGCATATTGATACAAACATTGTCGTCAAAGACCCCCCCCCCAAAAAAAAAGTAAGCACGTGTATATTGCGTATGGCCGCTAATCGCACGATTATGGAGGTTTGTGAGAGTGGATCCCAAACACAAGTGATTTTTCTATGGCTAAAAAGACGATTTGAACCGGTATTAAAACATATTTCAATCTAAGCCAGTACTTTATTCGTTTAGTATGCATAAAACTGGATTTCCCCCCGTTTTGCACCAATCTCAAAAATCAAACTCAGATATCAGATTTCTAATGTGCATGAACTGATGAGCATAGTATAAACATATAATATATTCACAATAATTTCACTATGCTACGTCGTATATTCCTCAAAATACACAGTAGTTTTCTCTATGCAATTTACCAAAGCTTTGTACGAAAAAATACAAGATACGGCGAAATCTTGAACGTACGTATTTACACATGGTCGACTTCTGTACTGAGCAGTCTGTTTGCATGATTCTAACTGTTCTGTACTGGAAATTCGTCTAAATTATATTTTTTATGTTCGGTCGGCGGGCCTTGGCATGCTCCATCGGGCTATGGCGCATGTCCGTTTTAAAACTTTGCTGCAAGAAGTTGAAAAATGTATGCAATGTGTTTAATTGCTTAATTCTCATGCAAAATGAGAAGCAGCGAAAAAGTAGCTAAGACTAACGGCACTTTTTTCGTTTTATTACTGATACTTTTTCTTTTTTAATGTGTAGAAAATAATAAATTATCTGGGAGAAAAATGCCTGATTGGTGGATTGCCTAAGTTTAAAGACGAGCCTGACGGGGTGAGACAAAAATATCATATGTATTAATGCTTATCTCATGTATTGTCTGTCTGCGGGCCTGCCTGTTAGTCCGTTTTTCGACTAGGTATGTTGGGTACTTGGGTTGTCTTCAGAATGTAGATTATTTTGAAATATCCGTTAAATTTTAAGATTCTTGCTGTTTCCTAAGTATAGGTCTGCGATCGTCCGATTGGTTACAGCGTCATTGGTGGTTGAAGGATGCGTTGTCATGGACGAGTGCACTTTGCTGTCAGGGATGCATGGTGAATGATTGGATTGATGTGTTGCAGATGTCGAAAGGCCGGTTTTCAACATTAGTATCAGTCATATTAGTGTCATTGTTAGTAGCGACCTTACCTACTGTCTTGAGTTGTAAGTAGACAGTAGGAATGTCAATATTTCGGTTGGTAGTATTACCTTCTGTACTGCACCATGCCTAATTAAATTCCCGTGTATGTTTGGTTTTTGCTCGTCGTAGTGAGTTTCTTTCAGTGACACTAACATGAGTAATACTAATGTTGAAAATCTGCAACATATCAATCGAACCATGGCAACACATCCTTCATATAATCTTAACAAAAACCAGAATAGTTTCGGCCTGCAAACACAAAAATGGATTTCAGGTAAACGACCTTAACAAACAAAGGAATAATGCATTTGTTTTGCTCAAAAAACTTTTCGTGTGCTTTTATTTTTCTGATTTATAAATTAGCCCGACCGGTAACATCTAAGGGCAGGAAAATCGCAAAAATCATGATTCTGTAATATAATAGACTAGTCCCAGTATAAATCAGTGGTTAGTACTTACTCCCCTGGTAAAATTTATATATCACGGAGAAACTAACTTTTATATCGCGTGGATAACGTATACCTTATACACAAGTAACTACATGAATTATACCGTATATCACGAGGCATTATATCAACTGTACCCCATATCACAAGCCTTGGTCTGAATCAAACCTATCACGAGTTTGGTGCCCGTAGGGCACAGGATATACGGTTGCAAAGTGTTTAGAAGGATTGTATTATGAAGTCATACATTGATATTCTATTCAAAAAAATAAATAATTTCTAGAGAATATACATATAATTAATTTCTAAGTGGTTCCGGGCGGTTTTTGGGACATATTTTGACACGATAACAACACATTTAAACCCATGATACACTGGGCGATTTTTCTACGACTATTCGCAAATGAATGCAAATAATATTTTAACCTGTTATGTGGAAAATCTTCGTAAAAATCTTGTCGTATACCATTGAAAAGAAATCACTGATTTAATTCCCTTACGCATATGATTGTGCTCATTATAATGAATATGACTTAAGTTATGCCGGATTATTATTGGGCGTTGGCAAAAGCCAAAGGCCTCTGGCGTATGATGAGGAATCAAATTTGTCGACATACTCTTTCCGTAATCCGTTTTTTAATTGCCCAGAGTCCTTATTCAGTTTCTTAAAAGTCTGTAAAATAATAAAAATTTGTAATTTTTTGCATTTTTGTTTTAGATTTACTCGACAGAAGGTAAGAGATGTGCTGATGAAACATGTTTAAGTGCCTATAACGTTTATGTACTTGTTATAGCAACATCATACAATGCTGCCATTAATTTTAGATGAAGAACAGTTTGGTGACGCAACGCCACTAAATCTTCCAGAAATTACTCGACTGTCCATGCCTATAGTAGGAAAATGGAGACAAATTGCGAATTTGCAAAATCTGGGTGAAGGAGTAGTGGATGACGTGAGTCGTAATACAAACTTGTACTGTCCAAGAGACAAGGCTGAAGAAATCTTGTCTATTATCAGTAAAAAACGTCCCTTCAGCCGTAAAAAATTTGCGGGTCATTTAAGAGAAGAAGGACTTGAAAACCTGGTGGATGTTGTTTTAAATGGCACATATAGAAATGACACTAACTCGCAAGGCGCTTCACCAACCATTGCAACTGCCGAAAATTAGGTTTTCTTACAATGCGATGCATTGTTTATCAAGCAGTCACCATAATATAGTGGGCAAGTTTAAAAATTAACGAACTTAAGATGGACAGTGGACAGCGACTCTAGACAAACTCTCAAAAATGATAAGGAAAACTTGTCAAATAAGAAAATTACTTGGAAAAATTGTTTATTCATATTCACTATTGTCGGGTTGTCGTTCCAAATCTTAAGTTTGCTAATTAGGGGCTGTGTAATTGAGCCCGGTTTGCCGAGACGAGACGGGTTTAAAGTCGTCCTTTACTTAATTTCAAAATTTATCGATTTTTAAAATTGCAGTAGGCCCTGTATAGAGTGTCTTATGCGTTTCGTTAACCAGGGATAATCTCAATTGCTTTGCGGTAAAATGACCATCGCTGTCAATATGGCATGTGTGCTAAAACCCGAAACCGGAAAGAAAACTTCGCTTACCAAACCAAGTACTGGTTGTCGTTTCAGTTTGTGTTTAAAGGGGGTTCCCAAAAAGTAGGACCCCCACCATCAAAAATGGCTTATCTGGCTTATAATGCATGGCTATAAATAAGGAAAGTGCGATTGAAAGTTACTTTTTGTTCTTGCATAGGTGGAAGTACAATCAACAAATGCAATTGTCGCTCAAATATTTGAATAACGGATGTATTAATTTATAGTGTTCGAAACTAGATTAAAGATGGCGGATTTGAGCCCGAATTTGAATATTCAAGTTACGAAAAAATATTTAAATATCTAAAATGCGAAATATCCGAAATGTGAAAGCAAATTGTGCCCTAATAGGTAATGTAATTATTCATGCACATAATGGCGTCTTTAAAAGAATGATTCGCTAGCGTGTACCTAAATGTGAGTCATTTAGGTTCGTAATTTTGTTATTGGAAAAGGTAACTTCAAGGCCACACTTAAGCCCCGTACAGGCGAGCAAGTTTTCCTTGACAAGTTTCTTGAGGAGTTCACTTACGCACAGATGTACGACGAACAAGTTTTCCTTGACATGCTTTATTGGTTCCTGTGTACGCGATTTTGACAATGTTTTTTCTTGACAACTTTACGAGGCCGCATGAATTAAGTACGTAAACAAACAATTCCCTTGTCAAGTGTTCCTTGTTGAAAACCTGGTACGACTAGCTTTTAAACCAGGCTTCGTGTCAAGGAAAAATTGTCAATTTTTTCGCGTACACACGAGCAAATAAAACTTGTCAAGGAAAACTTGCTCGTCTACTTGACAAGAAATTGTTTGTTTACGTGCTTAATTCATGCGGCCTCGTAAATGTTGTCAAGAAAAAATATTGTGAAATTTCGCGTACACAGGAATAAATAAAGCCTGTCAAGGACAACTTGTTCGTCGTACAGAGGTGTAAGTGAACACTTGTCAAGGAAAACTTGCTCGTCTGTACGGGGCTTTACATTCTGTTTCAGTCTATTGGTTGACGTATCGTGTGATGTATCAGTAACTCATGTAGACACAGTGTAATCCAAATGCTGTCTTACTCAAAGAGTCTGGGTTTTGAAGAAAAAAATCATAAAAAATAGTGATTATGCCATATGTACTTTAAAACGTTTTTCTTATTTATAGCCATTATATAAACCAGGTAAACCATTCCTAAGCGGAAATTTAGCCTTGTGTGGACCATATCACAGAATGGGAATAAAAACTGGATGGGCCACTCAGCAGTGCATCATATACAGTTGACTGGCCAGAAGCAGCCGATAATGAACATGCGCAGTGACTGCAATTCGGCAAATTTTAAATGCCCGACTCAAGTTGCCACCAGTTTTCATATTCTATGCATCTTTATATACTTGCATGTGGGTTAAGATTGTAAATAATATGATTAGAAGCTTATAATATAATTATGGGAATTAATAGGTTGAATAAATAGGTTAGTATTAGGGATATAGAAACTGATTAGTATGTAGGCTTAACAATTTTCTGTAATTTTAATTATCACGGGCATCGAAAACAAGCCTGGTGTGCTTAGTAGCTACCGTGCCTTAATATTTTAAATAACAAAAGTAATAAGCTTCGACTATCACGTTGTCGTTTAATTTTGTTCAACAAATTCCGTATCACAACAGAATTAGGAAACAACTCCATATATATATATATATATATATATATATATATATATATATATATATATATATATATATATATATATATATATATATATATATGCAACAAATATACTCCCTCCGCTCGACAGACCAAACATCAACATAAAATAACAAAGAAAACTGCCACGACTCCAAGATACAATGAAATTTATTTATAATAAAAAATAGCTTAAACTTTCGGCAGCATGCCACCGCCTTCTTATATATATATATATATAGTTTGGTTTTATCAGCTGGGACAAATAGTTTGTCAGAGGATTTGATGTTTTTCATGTCCGAAGATATTTTCTTTTGGAATGGGCAACTAACTTTCTTGAACTTGATGTTTGTTATCATATTAGTCATTCGCTTCTCAAACTTGGCCATCTAAGTGACTGGGGGAGGTGATTGATTTGACTTGAATCCGAATGTTTCCTTAGAGCTATTCTTATTTCGTTACTCTATAGATCATATAACATAGGCTATTTGTCTGAAGAGTGCTATACTAAGTGTAGTACGAAACTAAATAGTAATGAATATGCCTTACACAACTTGCTAAGTCTTTGTATCTTATTTGTTGATTATGCTCTGGAAATCCATTGAGCACTTTATAATTCAAAAATTAAACGAGACATAACTGGATGTTGAAGTTTGATGTGAATTCTATGACTTGTAATGCAGGAACAAGGGGATCACATGAGATTGCGTAGCAAGCACCCAGCATTCAGTCTTAAAAGCAGTATTGGACAAACGATGGCAAATGTCAAGGGTGGGGACCCAAGATTTTGAGGAGGGATGTGATCCCCTTGTTCCTGCATTACAAGTCATAGAATTCTCATCAAACTTCAACATCCAGGTATGTCTCGTTTAATTTTTGAATTCTATTTCCTTGTACTGCACGTCACAAGGAAATCACATGAGAATTTAAAGCCCAGAGTTTGGACAATATGACAGAATAAAACTGCAGGTTTTATTGTAAATATCAACCATCATATAACACAACTTTTATAAATCTCATAAACGTTTACATGTTGTAACTGTCCAACTATGTTGCGGCAGCAAGGATAGACATGGCAAACGCGTGCTCAGTGTCAGCCGATAACTGTTTTTTATAAAATCGGGCAAACGTTTCACAATTAGACCAACCAGCGCATGATAAAATATTGTCAACTGGAACTCCGGCTCTAGCTGCAGTCGATGTGGAGGCAGCCCGGGTGCTATGTGATTTATAACGTGTAGTGTCAACACCTGCAGCTGTCATGACTGACTTTATCCAGCGACTCACAGTATCAGTGGATACACTCTTATGAGGTTTGCAAAAACTTATCAGTAGTCGAGTTTCCGAATCCCTTATAGCCATTGTTCTTTCTAAGTAACAGCGTAATGTATGAACCACGCACAACCTGCTGTCGTTATACATTGGCAACCTAATAGGCGCTTGATGGACTCCAAGCCTTGTGTGTTTAAGGGGAGTAGTGATGTGCATTGTGCAATCAGAATCCGTCAAAATAATATCCTTCATACACAACTGTTGTAGTGTCTGCGTCCGCTGAACCGATAGAAGAGAGATTAAGACTACCAATTTAAGTGTCAGTTCCTTCAGTCCCAGTTTTTCTAAAGGATATTGATCTTTAATGTAATTTAGCACTAGACTAACGTCCCAAGTATCCACATAGCGCGGTAGGGCCGGTCGTTCTTGAAACACTCCTTTGAGGAAACGACACACAAGTGGATGTCTGCCAGCTGGCACTTCCCCAGAGAGGGCAATTACAGACGACAAAGCAGACCGGGCCGTGTTCAATGAGCTATACTGCTGTCCTTGCTCATAAAGTTCTGTCAGGAAATCCAATATCATTGTTAAAGTTGGTCGAACTGGATCAATTTGTTGTTTACCACAGAACTCTTCCCATTTCTTAAGGCATGTTTGATACTGTCGCTTTGTTCCCACACGCCAGGAGTTGATGATAATGCGAGCAGCTTTGTCTGAAATTCCTTGGAGTTTAAGGGATTTCCAGACAAGTGACAGGCTAGGAGCTGTAGTTTCTTGTGAAGAGGATGCTGCATTTTTGGCTGGTGTTTCAGGTAAAGCAGGTGAGGGCTTTTCGGCAACAGACAAGGTTTTCGTACGAGCATGGTCATGATTACAGGATACCAGGGCTGTGTTGGCCATAGTGGTACCACTACAATGCGCTCTGCATGATCCTCTCTGACTTTCTGTAATACACGTGTTATCAGGCTGAAAGGAGGAAATGCATAAAATAGGTGATTAGCCCAGTTTTGGCTAAATGCATCAACTGCTAAGGCACCTGGGTCTGGGTGCCATGACACATAACTATCTACTTTGTGGTTTAAACGCGATGCAAATAAATCTATGCTTGGCGTAAAAAACTTTTTACAGATTTGATTAAATGTGGTATCCTCAAGGGACCATTCTGTGTGTTCATCAAAAATTCTTGATTGTCTATCTGCCTCAATATTTTCAGTGCCTGGGATATGCACTGCCGAGACCCAAATATTATGTTCAATACACCACAGCCACAACTGCCCTATTACAGTCCGTTGACTTATTACCACCCATGTTATTGATATAGGTGACAGCCGTTGTATTGTCTAGTTCAAGCCTGACATGTATGTCAGAACACTTTTTGCAAAAGGCTTGAAGGGCAAAAAATGCAGCCGTGGTTTCAAGGTAATTTATATGATGGGTTGCTTCCCCTTCAGTCCATTGCCCTTGTGCATGCCTATCATTGCAGTGTGCCCCCCAGCCAAGCAGTGAAGCATCAGATTGAATTGTAAGGTCAGGAGAACACAGTAAGACTGATTTTGACATGGTAGGAATATTTTGAACCCACCATTTGAGGTCACTTTTCGCTTGTCATGAATATGTCATTATTGCCTCAAAATCACCCTTTTGCTGCTGTAGGGCTTTTGTTTTATCCCTTTCTAATGCCCTGTAGAACAACTGTGCATGTGGGATTGCTGGAAAACTAGCAACCATAAGCCCAATAACTTGGGCTACAGTGCGAATGGTTGGTTTTTCCATTTTTAATAGCATAGAACATGTATTCACAAGCTTTTGCGCTCTTAATGGCGTCAGTGAGATGGTCATGGTTAATGAGTTCAAAACAAACCCCAACAAAATCAATTCTTGGGTTGGTTCAACCACTGACTTTTCCTCATGGGGCAAAAATCCCAGGTTTGTAAATGTGGAATGGGTAGCTGATACATTTTCTTTACAGCTTTTAACATCATCACCCTGTAGGTAAGAGTCGTCAATGTACCCAAACACTATATGCCCTAAATTTCTAAGAGAGGCATACACTGGCTTCAACAATTTTGTGAAAATACGGGGGGCTGATGCCAAGCCATTTGGCAGGCAAGTGAACTGGTATAATTTTCCCCTCCAAGAAAATTTTAAATACTTTTGATATCTCTCAGAGACTGGGACAGAATAATATGCATCTTGGAGATCAATTGAGGCCATGAAGCAGTTCTGCTTCATGAGTTGGACTGCTGTGTGTATAGAGTCCATTTTAAAATGATGGTACTCCACAAACTCATTAAGATGTTTCAAATTGAGAATGAGTCGATAAGTTCCATTTGGTTTAAGTCTCAGAAAAATGTTGGAAATGAACTCCCCATCCTCATGATGGGAGTTTATGATTACCTCCTTTGCCAGTAACTTTGTAATTTCAGTATCTATTGCATTTGCTTCAGTATTTCCCAAGAATGGTTTCCTTGGGGTAAAATGTTGGTGGGGTAAGTCAGTGAACTCAATATTTACACCCTGAATTGTTTCTAGTATTCAGGGGTCTGAGGTCAGCTTTTGCCAAGAGTCTTCAAAATGCTTTATCTGACCAGCCTTAAAGCATTCTTGTTCACTAGTTAATATGTTAAAAGCACTAACCTTACTTTGAGGTTTTTTAACTACGGTTGCAGCTTTCGGTTGCCCCCTTGTTTTCGTGGGAAGTTGCTCTGGGGCCGAGACTTCCCCTGCTCGTTTTTTGAGTAGCGATAATGTCTACGATATTTTTGCTGACGATGAGGTCGATGTGACCCAGGTCCAGAGACTTTTTGGCTCACTCGGTTAGTGTTAGTTATATCTTGACAAGTCTTTGCTAATTCATCTCCAAAGAGCCAGCTTGTTACAGGCACCTGATCATTGCAAAGTTGTTGAAACTGTTGGTTAAGATCAGGCTTGATCATTTCCCTTCGTCTCTGGTTCAACTCTGCATTCGCCTGTGCAATCAGAGTTAGGGAATCCAGTGCTTGTTTCACAATTGACTCTCGACTCTCAGTTGGCACACTGCCTGGTAGCTGGAGGAGAGTATTGGTCAACTGAGTTAATGGCATTAGCTCTTTCAGTAAACAATTCTGCACTTTTTGCATTCGGATATCCTGTGAACGAGTGTGGGGTTGCAGCTGTTGCCAAATTTCCGAGTTCACTCGGGTGGGCACCATAGCCTCACAGTTTTTTGGTCTAGAGTACAAATTTTGCTTCTCCTTTAATTTTTCTTCAGCCAGTCTGGTACGAAGAAGTTTATCTACAACCTTGGCCAGATTTTCGGCTACTCCTGGCCCACATTTCTCCTCGTTCAGCTCATCAGCCACCATGGCCAAAACAGTCGATTGCGACGAATTGGTGGCAGGTGCATCTGTTGTTTGTGTATTTGCAGTACTGATGAGTTCATTAACATCCTTAGTTACATCATCATCAGACAGCTCTTGTTTTTTGGAGCGTTTTGGAGGCGGCTGTTTTCTACCGCATCTGACTCAGAACCGGAAGAGCCGCTAGACGAGGTCAGGTTTTGGCGGGAAGTCTTTATCCCGTCGGACAAAATTTTCCCGAGATTTACAAAACCTTTTTCAAGGCTTTTCGCCAGCTTAGAGAATTGTCCCTCGATGCTGGATTGTACAATATTTGCCAAAGGAACTGGGGTTTCTTCGTGAGATTCTTCTCGACCTTTGGAGGTCTGACATTCGTCGAACTCTGTTCCTTCCTCAGCGAGCAACCGAGACTCGTCATCCGAGCCGCTCATGTTGACATCAAAAAACCCCGTTTTTTGTGCTAAATGGATCAAACAAGCGGTCGAGTTATCGAACCCACCTGTTAAGAGCAACGCCAAATTGTTGGCAGCCTTTTGAAAACGATTTTTCTAATGAATATTTATAAATTTGTGTGGGTCACAGAATTGTCTGTGACCAGCTAAACGCTAGGTTACGCACGCACTGAATGCTGGGTGCTTGCTACGCAATCTCATGTGATTTCCTTGTGACGTGCAGTACAAGGAAATAGAATTGATTTTTACACCCCAACACAAATTATTGTTATATGTATATGTATATATGTATGTATGTATATATATATATATATATATATATATATATATATATATATATATATATATATATATATATATATATATATATATATATATATATATATATATATATATATATATATATATATATATATTTGTATATATGTATATATATGTATATATGTATATATGTATATATATGTATATATATAAATGTATGTATATATATATATATATATATATATATATATATATATATATATATATATATATATATATATACCTCATACTTAGCTCGTCCAATCAGAATGTTCTATTAGTAGCATGTGTCCATAGTATTTTTCAGCGAATACCATGCTATAGGAAATTCTGACCTAGGTTTTTTCCCCGAGGCATGGTATTCGGCCGAATCTCCCGGTAGATTCGGCCGAATATCCCGGGAGATTCGGCCGAATATCCCGGGAGATTCGACTTTTGAATCTCACGCGACATCCCGCGAGAGCTACACGCGCCGATTAAAACAATGAAAAATGGCGGGAGCACACAAGAGTGTATGGATATTCTACGATGTTTTTCAAGTGGTTTCACTGGAAATTTTACAAAACAGGATGCTCAAAAGACGGCAAAATTACTCAGCACTATTTACTTGATGCCATTTGGCAAAGAACTTTGGAAAAATTGTTTATTTGAGTCAAAAACGAAATCTCGTATTCTCGAAGGTATGTTGACAAGTTGTCCTGGACTTGAACAGTTATATATTTTCGTTACAATGCCGAATCACCCTCGCTCGATAATTGATATATATATATATATATATATATATATATATATATATATATATATATATATATATATATATATATATATATATATATATATATAATATTATATTTAAAACACGCGCAGGAGTGCTTTATCAGATATACAACGCGAGGCGAAGCCGAGCGTTGTATATCTGATAAAGCGCGAATTGCGAGTGTTTTAAATGACTTCTAAATCGATTGATTTTATACCCATCTTGTCTGTTTGTATATAAAAGAATTTTCAATATAGATGTTGTATCGAAGATGTAGATGTAGAAAATCGAAGTAAAAGATTTGTGAAAATCGACATGTGTTTTATCTCATATATAGACTCTAGTCTACAACGCTTCAAAATCTAGTTAATTATGAAGACTGACAGCAAGGGTAACAGATTAGCATGTTAGTATCCTTGATGGTCACTGACAATGACTCGCCGATCATCGGCGACATATGAGAACCCAGCTTGAGTTTGCTTCAGTTCGGTGTGTTTAGACGCTCCGGTTTGTCGGGCCAATTGTGTTATCTGAAATGTCAGGCATGCGTTGAAGGCTGAAAATATTCGTAATTAACATTCTGCAGCAAAACCAAAAATTGGTCCCAAAAATCGCAAGGTGTCAAGCCATTTTTCTCAACTCTCAACCGTCTATACGGTTTCAAACGAATAAATAGGCCAAGAGACAAGAGTTTTGCTATAAATCGGAAAAGCTTTCGGCTAAGTGTATCTGTTACAGATGGAAGTTAAGGCACAAGTGCGACCAATTAAATACCAGGGGTTGGTAGTATTTATGAATAATTAGACCAAATTTTTTACAATGCCCTTTTTATTTCTTTGTTTTCTTAACGGGACTAATGATGGGTTGGCGTAATTATTAAGAATACTACCAATACTAATCACGCATAGCTATCTGTCATGATCGTTTGACTTAATTGCCGTACTCAATTTGTAAAGTTGCAACAGTGGGAACCTGCTGCAGTATGTTTTTGGATTTGTTGAGGTGAATTTTTGCTGCACTATAAACCTTATTCTAAACATCTATTTCCTTTCTCCTTCGATAATGCAATGTTACTTCGACAATTTCATTAATCGCATCCCAAATGACCATTCGATTGAAATTTGACATTTATTACCTAATGCACAAAAAATGTACCGTTTTCAGCTTTAAGGTCCATTTGGGGAATAGTAAATTTTTTTAGATATTCCGCTCCGTCTTTGATTTGACTCAAAAAGCGCTTTTAGAGCTATATATAGCTCTAAGAGTCTTGATGGATCAGACGAATTTGTGAACATCATATTCAAGGTTGTGCGACAGTGTAACAAAACACAGTACAATACTTACACAGTTTCGAATGCTCCGATATTTGATTGCGTCAAGGAGATCAGGGAGTTTTTGTTCGAAAATTTCAAACTGGAGCTTCAACCAGCCGCAAGTGCTGAATCCTTTCGTTTTGGGTACATTGCTGGTACTAACCGCAGAATCAGTATTGTCAGCAGCACACAGCTTGCTTAGGCTTATTCTCTTGCAAAGAAAGATTTCATTACCCTTTGGGCTGACCCAGATGTGCAGAAAAATCAACACCAGCAAGGCGAAAGTACTCGCTAACAACGCCACTGGAACTCAAAGAGGGCGATGGTTTGTAAATTAAAATTGTATCTAAGCATTTATATGTTTTTCAGCAAAGTGCGAATAGAATACTGATTTTTAATAATATACTTGCAGATTCCGATAGACGGTTCGATTATGATAAGTGCATAAAGTGACTTCGAGAAAAACACACCAGACTGCCAGAATTCAAGCTTAAGGTGTTGGCAAAGATGTTGGTAATGTAATTGATCATGCCATGATCGCGACAGGTCGGCCATTTTACAACACTTGCTTACATCACCCCGCTCGAATTGAAAGTCAAATTTAGTCGCGATTATTTACATCTAATTACTACAAATAGTACCAATCGATTCCTCATTCGATAGGCTTTTTATTAAGCTTTTATTTGCCGCCTAAGTGTCTAGATTAATTCAAAATTAAAGCTTACGACGTTGAACAAAACATAACTTGCCTTATAAACATGAACTCATTGGCCAATATCTCCTAATATATTTGACAGTTTCCTTTTACAATCAAAAGTCAATGAAATCAAACTAGGTGAAAACATTCTAAATAACCCCAAAGACATTGCAGAGGGCTTCAATAATTATTTCTCAAATATTGGTCCAGATCTGGCAAGCCAAATTCAAACATCAACTTCCAATTTTGAGACATATGTTAAAATAGCTACATCGGAATTTGCTGCATTCCAACATACCACAGTTGACAATGTCTATCAGCTACTGAGTAGAATATCCAGCAATAAAGCAACTGGCATTGATAAAATATCATGTAAAATGATTAGGATGGCTGCACCAGCCATAGCAGATTCTTTGACATACATTTTTAATCAGGCTATTACTCTTGCGCCCTTTCCTGATGAATCGAAAATAGCGAAAGTAATACCTCTCTTCACAAGTAGACATCGAAATATGCCCGGAAATTATAGGTCAATTTCAATTCTTCCAGCCATAAGTAAGATAATGGAACGAATCTTATACAATCAACTTTACAATTATTTAACTGAATATGGTCTACTAAGTAGTGCCCAGTTCGGTTTCAGAAAATCTCACTCTACAGCAACAGCTCTTTTGGACTGTACAAATGAGTGGTATATGAATATCGATAAGAAAATGTTTAACCTTGTAGTCTTTATAGACTTAAGAAAAGCATATGATACTGTCAACCATGGAATTCTAGTAAAAAAATTGAAATCTTATGGAATTAAGGGTCAAGCCCTTGATATATTAAAATCGTATCTCTCTAATCGACGCCAAAAGTGTCAAGTGGATAAATTTGTGTCATCAGAACGTTTCATTGAATGTGGTGTACCACAAGGTTCTACTGTTCCTGTTGTATATTAACGACTTACCCGAGTGCCTTAAGAATACAAGACCTCGTCCATTCGCTGATGACACAAACCAGTGGCGGATCTAGCGTAAGTCAAAATAAATTACCACAGCTCATTCTAGGATATATTTACATTTTAAAATATCTTCAAAGCAACTTCATTGGTTAGATTTTATTCTTTTGAAATTCATAACCTATGACATTGTTATAAAGTTATTTTGAATTTAAAATTGAGCTGCTATAATTTATTTTGACTTACCCTGGATCCGCCACTGACACAAACCTCACAGCATCTAGTCATTCCATTGGTGATATTGAGATTGCAGCAAATTCTGATCTAGAAAACCTTAGACATTGGTTAATAGCAAATAAACTTAGCTTAAATGTAGCCAAAACAGAATTTATGTTTATTGGATCTCCTCAAATGTTAAGGAATGTTTCAAACTATCAAGCTAATATTTCAATTGATAGCAAACAAATTCAGCAAGTCAATAAATCCAAAGCACTAGGAACAATATTTGATCAACATTTATCCTGGAAGCATAATACTGAAAACATATGCATAAAAATAACATCAGGAATCTCAGCTCTACGTCGTGTCAAACCATTTATTGCTGAAAAAGGTACACTTATTTCTATATACAATGCCTTACTTCGATTATTGTTGTGAAGTTTGGGATGTATTTGGTCAAATACAATCTAAACGATTGCAAAAGCTCCAAAATAGAGCTCCTCGAATTATTTCTAGCATGAGCAATGATGTAGATCATTCTGTTGCTTTGCATGTTTTAGGCTGGGAGCCGCTTGATATCATGAGAAAAAAAGCAAAAGCAAGAATGATCTACAAAACCCTAAACAATATAGGCCCTGAATCTCTTACAAAGCTCTTCCACTGTAAAATAAAACGACAAAATATGATCAAAGAAATATTTCTGGTAGCCATTGTTTGCCACAACCACGCACCAATAGTATGAAAAGTAGTTTTATGTACGATGGTGCTAAACTATGGAACTCCATTCCAAAAGAAATTAGAGAAAGCAAATCCTTATCATGCTTTCAAAATAAAATTGCTACTCACGCATTCTAAAGTAAAACCACTTGTACATAGCGTAATCTATAAACTATTGTAATCTTTTACCTATTTTTCTGCTATTTGTAAATAAGTTAACGATTCTTGTTCATACTATTCTGTAATTTCTTTTCTACTTTTGTAATTTTCTTGTTACACGCCCCCTGTGGAAATCAGCTTCGGTTGACAGGATCAGCGTGGGTAAATAAAGTTCTCTATCTATCCATCCGTCCATCCATCCGTCCGTCCGCCCGCCCGTCCGTCCGTCCATCTATCTAAAATCTTCCTTACGCTGCGTGTTATAATTCTTAGAAGTTTGGTTGTAATTCGAGCATTTGCTTATCTGTGGCGGTCGTTTACGTAAGTCTCTTCGGATTTTTCCGTGCACTCGAGCACGCGCGCTTACCTTCGAAAGCCGACAATCTAGCGATTGCGTTGGGGTAAATTCACGGGGAAAAATGCCGTATAGTAAACTTTGACTTGTAGAATCGATTTCCGTTGTCGTTCGTTGTCTAGGTAACACGCTTTCTTCAAAATAAAGCATCGAACATCTCACTTCCGGTTTGGAGTGTTTTCTTGTCGGATTACGCGGCCGCTTAGAATTATATTTTCCTTATAACTTTCTTGTTTTTGTCTGTATTGAGCTAAAACTTGGTGACTAAATAGTATTTTCAAAGGGCTATACAGTGGTGTAAAGATAAAAAATAGCCGAGAGGCGAAGGCGAGGATATTACGAGCCGTAAAACTTGGAGACATATAAACTAATTATATATTCATACACAATTCTCACTTCTCGACAAGAATTTGCTTCAAATACCACAAAAACGTTTTCAAAACGCAAGTAAATATACACTAATAAGTAGACAAACTTAATGCTGCGGATCTAATGGTTGTATTTTCATCGAGAAATCTCAACCTGAAGCGAAGATATTTTAATTTTTGATTCGGGTACGCGACTGAGCTAACAACGAGCTCGCTGAAAACCGTCGAAACTTCGTCTAAATCAGCCAGAGCAGTCTGGGAACGAGATAATGAGGTGCTCGACCATCTGGGAGGTGTCCGACCGTCTACGGAATCGAAATAAGCGCCGGCGTCCCCAGCGCAAGGAGCCTGTCGGCAATGTGTTTTAATTTAAAATGGTCAACTTGGCGGGCCGGAAGTAGCTTGTGAATCACATTTCTGACTGCCGTCTATAGCTAAACACTACTATACGGAATCATTTCACATATAAAAAGAATCCTTGTCTTAAGAAATAACTTTTTGTAACTATAATTGGTTGAAAATGCTGGATTAAACAGATTATTATAATGTACCGGAAGTAATTGTTGTTCGAACCGGAAATGCAATAAATGAAAATGTAGAGTGCAGAATACGATGTTGAAGTGTACTGAATGTTATATAAAGAAATTTAAAAACAAACACATATAAAGCATACATGTACGATAGTGATTATTGTATACAACTACAAGTTTCTAGATAGTAACCTCTGGGATAAACCTTGCATCACAACCTCGATCCCAGGGCCTTTTGTTTTGAATTGGGAAGGGAAAGGCCCTGGCATCGACTGGTCTATTTTGCAATCCCATTGGCTCATTCAAACTCTCAATTAAATCATTTAAGAGTATAATTTATTCATAAAATACAACTGAAGAGAGATTTAAATCATTTAAACGCTTTGCTTAGTTTGTTTATGTAGCTTTAAATCACTTATTCGGCTGACTTTTAACACTCTTCGTATTAAGTCATATACGTAGAATATCCGTATGCTTTATTATCGGGGTTTGATGAAGGTATAGGAACAACTTATGCTTGTTATCAGCTCACACACAGCAATCTTCTGAACAAGTTTTAACTGTATTATATACTATACCCTTACTCTACCAGGTTTAACATATTACTTTATTTCATTGGGCATTGTAGTAATGTAGTGTCATATATACAGCCGAAGATGTAGAGCCAGCTATAGTCCATAGAAGGTTGCTTTTATAGGAAGTTATTTACCTTAAAGCAAGCTGTATTGCATAGAACGTTAAAAATTACTTCTCTGATTTATTATTAATGCAAACACTCACAGAGACCACAGAAATTAACATATTCTTACACCCAGATATTCTGGATGTCTTGTGACTAGCCGATGCCAGAGCCTTTTCCCTTCCCAAATCAAGAAAAGGCCAAGGGATCGAGGTTGCTTGCATCTTTCTGACAGAATATTCAAAATTTTGCCTGAGAATTCAAATTGAGTAAAACGTATTTTTGTGTTATAAACCTTTAAATTTATACGTACTAAAACAATTCGATAACTCACATTCGTTTTGTATGAGTGATAGTCTACTCGTCTTCGCCTCATTGACTCTAATTGTTAATTGGCTCACTCGTCACTGCAAGAGCAAAGCACTGTGCACTTCAAGTTCGACTTTTTGCATGAGCAATTTCCACGACAGCCTTTCGTGCATCCGCACCTCACAAGTTCTCTGCAACTTGCGTTAACTTCAGGTAGGTCCAAAATGGTTGCCAGCCATCGGTCTCGAATACCGAACTCTATTCAGACGGAGACGGTAAATATGGCCATGGTCTGACCAAGAGTACTTGTCTCCAACAATGACCAGCGTGGTACACAGCTCTCTTGGTGTGCTGCAGTAATGCTGCCCTCTGTAGGAGGAATAGCCTCTAAAGGTCTACCATTCTGACAAAATGATTGCATCCTGGCATTGTTCACGTTGACCTTGCTATTTGTCCTATGGTACGTTAATACGATGAATCGTGCGATAGTTGACATCCCCTCATCGGAAATTGTGTCTGACACACTCGCCAAGGCGGAAAAACCTGAGTTGCTTCACTACAGGGCATCCATGTCGTCCACGCAGACTTCTTTCCTTTCCCAGCAAATGACGATGTTGTGTCACACCCTTTAAAAAGCATGAAAAAATGGGAGACCATTTGACATTTCTTCCCCCAAGGTGGCCGAAATTTTATGGGCTTCGAAATATCGCAAGTTTTTTCCATTGCCGAATGTCACTCATAACTCGATTGCTAGATCATGTTGTTGAAGTTGTTGGACCACAGCCGTCGCCAAGACAAGCACGTCACTGTTTACTGTTCGAAGCATGATTCTTCGGTGGCCTTGGTTGACTGCGTCGTCAGCGTGTAAAAACATTATTGTGTCGGCTTTTCCAAAGTACAGGCAGTCAAACGGGATACATCATTACGGGCTTGGTTACAAAGGACGTCCTTGCCATAGGTTGATATGACTCGCATGCTCCGTATTCAAGTATCTGAACAATTCGGATTTGTTCTCATCAAGGCGAAGAACCCTTGCCAGTCTCTTAGTAGCTTATTATCGGCCTGAACTCGGCGTCGGATTCTGCTTCTCCTCTTCTTTCTTGTTGCTCGTTTAAGACCATTGGGAATGTACTCGTCCCACGCGATATCTACTCTTCTAGCTCTCTGCAACTGTGCCTCTATGTACGGAATAAAACAGAGGGATGCGGACTCGGGAAATGTGGTGGCGGAGTTGCTTGGTTTAACCATATTAACGACAGCAGGACCATCAATAATGATTACATCAATATACTCTGGTGCGTGATCATGTGCCTGGGAATGAGCTGCTAGACAATCCACGACGTCCGACTTGCTTCCTGGAAGACGGAGGTTTCCACAGTTGGATAGTAATGGTAGGCATGCCTGATTCTCGTGCTTGAAGAAATCTTCCAAATTGCCTTCTCGGGTTTGCCATGAAATATACAGCCTTGAAAAAAGGGTACAGTCACTCTTTACAGATGACAGTTGTTGATTAGTCTTCGAAAGTGTCTTTGGTGGTGGAGTACTGAACAAGGACAATTTGTTTTTCTTTATAGGCTCTGATAAAGGGGAAGTACGATTAAGTAGACGTTCGCTGATGTATGTGTCGAACTGAGTTTTGCCCAAGTTTTCTATCTTCCGTACTGTAACCACTGATGAAACCACTGATGGCGGAGCAATATCTTTGTTGTCAAGTTTGTATAATTCTTCACTTTCTTCCAAGAAAGGGTTACCCATTTTCTCTACCGCCGTCACTACACATCTTTTAAAAAACGCAACTTGGGCACTTCTTGACTCTTCGTTATGTTTTCCGTTGGATTGCTTGTCGTTTCATATAACCTCCATACCAGCTTCAAATTCGTTCACGATTCTCGCTATCTCTGGTCTAGATATCATCCAACGACGAAGCGCACTTGGATTCTCGGTTAATCCTACTGCACCACCTTCACCCTTAACCATCGCGTTGTTTTGTTCATGAGCCTGATCAATAGCCATCGCAGAAAACTTTCGCCCAGTTTTACGAACTGTAAAGCTGCCTGCACTGATAAACTCTGAGGCGACCTCTGGGTGCATTGTATTCAACGAAATCATATCGCGAAGGTGGATGGGTAGCCATCCAGAATAATTTACGTGATCAAGGGTGAAGAACCATGGGATAATCTTACTTAATGTGTCGACATATAATTGGAAGTTAGCTTCTCTGAGAGCTCTACTGAAGAGTAGCAACATTAGTTCTAGTTGTTAGGTAATGTACCAGAATTGGAACTGGGGTGTGGAAGCCATCTTCTCCAAACACCAATCATAATATGGTAATGCTGCAGCGTCCTCTGCCACTCCACTGTACTCCGTATATGGGTGACAAAGCAAGATATACAGACTGCTTGCACTAAACTGCTGTGCGTGTCGGAAACGTGTTACCCTCGCAGCATTTATGAAGGAATCGGCCGTTCCAAGCGAAGCTACTTTAGACTGGACGAGTGCTGATGTCCAACCGCTGTCTTCAAGCCAGTGACCAAGTAGTCGTAAGAATGCCATCTCAATGTGCAGCCCTCCAAACATTATAACAATGTGGTGCTTACCATAGCTTTCAGGCCAATTCCATGGAATTTGCTTGGCAACGGCATACAATGGTTGATCGAGTGCAATGACGGGTACTTGACCTGGATTAAGCTCGCCTTATCATATCAACTGCATGGCGGATCATGGCAACAGATTTCGATTCATCAGGGAAGGGAGGTAATAATGAGGAAGTGGCATGCTCTATGTATTCTTGTTCTTCCACTAGATTGGAATGGTATCCTGCCCATGAAATATAATTGCCCTCTTGTAAATTCTGCTGGGTGTCGATTGTGGCTCTAACATTCGCCAACCACAAGAACTCTTCTTTAACAGCGCACGTATAAAATGAACCACCTCCTTTCATTTCTGGAACCGGAGGGTCTTTGTGACGAAAGGAGGCAGGAGGTACATTGGGAATCTGGTAACTTGGAAACTGTCTTGGTGATGATGGTTGATAAGTACAAGTATTTTGCGATCAATCCCAGGAGACGTGCTGGAATAGTGATATACCAGTTCCATGAAAAGAGTCACTGGTGGTGGTAGAGCTTGGGTTGGGGTCAATATTATCAATCGCAGCGGTTGTAAACAGTTTTTTGCGAAGATTAGTTAGGCAAACAACTTTCTCTTCTTCAAATCGGCGGCAAACACCATTTCAAAGGTCGGTGGATATGCTCATTACTCTGTCGTAGGATATCGAAAGACCAAGATCATAAATATTGTCCAAAAGTTCACGACTCCGAGTTTTTACGTGAACTGTTTGTTGTTTTACGTGAACGGCAAATTATTTATATTCTTGTTCAGAAAGTAAAAAAACCGTTGGTAATAATAGAATTCAAAATATAGTTTAAAATAAGCATTTCATGTAATACTGACACGTTATTAATAAAAATAAATTTATATACAAAAATATAATAAATTTCGCTGCCAATTCAAGTCTTTGTAAAAAAACCTATAATGTATTATTAAGCATTTTTGGTTTTTGAAACATCACTTCCGGTCAAGATGGCCGCCGCTCGAAGTCGCTACATAAATGCATTTCTATAACTTTTTCAAATAATTTTTTTGAGTGGCTCTATATCCAAAATGGTTTTAGAAGGTAAAACCATCCTCTACGTCAACTCTGGTGCTTTAATCACAAAACGCACAATTTTGACCAAAATTGAACACATATCCGCCTACATCATCAGAGCTATCTTCTTCTGACAAATCAAAATGCTCTGCTAGTAAGCCAACTGAAAGGTCCTCAACAAAAACAAATTCACTTTTGTTCCGTCTACTTGGAGGATGAAAAACAAGCTGTGGGTGGCTTTTCTGGAGACGTTTCTAGCCTTGTATTTTGAACCTGCTTCATCTTCCCCACAGTTAGCAATATAGCTTCGGAACATAACTACCAACTTTGTCATAAAGAATATCTCATCTCATAATCGCTCATTAATTATTTCCTTGCAAAATAATTTGTAGGCTTTGCTAAAAACAGTTTCCTGATGTTTAGCGAGAAATTGGGTATACCCTTGGTTATACCGTAGCACGTCTTATAATAGCACACTTCAATCGCTACACAATCTTTATCTCGGATGTGAATAAGGATATTCTCGTCTCTTTTTTTCTCTGCTGCCTCCCGTAATTTTCCAGCGTCAATTGTGTCACATTGTGTTAATGCTTGTATCATTATCTTCTTTGATTTCTGTAAGGATAATAACCAAGATCTTTGCATTTACATTATTGGAAGCTAAGCCTGAAAGTAAATTGCTTTTACCAATGCTTTTACTGAGGGATGTATCACTTCAAAATATCTTGCACACACCTCTTAAAAATCTCTAAAAATCCTTAGAAGTCCAAAAAAATCTCAAAAGTCTCCGAATCCCTAAAACTCTTGGGCATCTCTATATATCTCTGAAAGTCCTAAAAGATCTAAAAAAAATCCATAAATTCAAAAAGCTCTCAAAAATCCCAAAATATTTATAAAATATCTAAAAGTCTCTAAAAATCCATGAAAATCAATAAAAATCTCTGGAAATCTCTACATAGGAAATATTTAGGAACTATTTTAAGGAAAAAAATTGATCCCTTGAAAATCCCTAAATATTTTTGAAAATCCTTATTGCCAAAATCTTGTACACCTTTTTTGAAGTGCTACACACCTTTGCAAAGCTGGCCCTGGAATGTTAATTGAGGGGGGGGGGGGGTATTCATATATTCGTGTTCTGCCCAACTAATTTCTTTTGAAATCAGTTGCTATTAGAGTTGGTTTCAAAAGAAATTAGTCGGGCAGAACATAATTACATGAATATACGCACCGGAATTAATGTTCTGCTTTTGTTCTGCAACCATTTACAGTATATCAGTTTTTGCGAGATAGTACTCCACATATTTTTATTCATGTAACATGCTGTCATAGGAAAATTAAAAAATTGGTATAGCAGATATTTGAAAACATTATGATGGTAATGTTAATTGCATGAGTATTTTTGTTTAACTGTTTACCTTGTCGTTGTAGAAAAGGTCCTTCTTTCTGCATATAATGCAAACTTTAGGTAAAACTCCAAATGTTTCGACTCTCGAATCATCGCTTTCTCTTGTTAAGTCGCTTTCAAATGTTAATTTGTTTATCTTTCTTCGCAATGCGTTTTTCAGCTTGTTCGATCAGTGGTTTGTTAGTGAAATTTTTGTAACACTGACGATGACAAAAGTATAAAACCACTTTGTTGTCAAACTTTCAACGCTATGTTGCCCTAGTATAATCTGTTCGTCTTTAACACTCAAATACTGAAAACTTTTTTCACTTATAGTTCTTGTGTCGCCATCTAACAACATCCGACGGTTTCCACATTGTATAATTTTACATAATGATGCATTAGTTGCAGTAATTGATGTTTCATCAAACTGAGAAACGTTATTATAATGAATAAAACATTTGCATTCTTCTTCCGACATTTTGTTCGTGGGTACTTTTTGGCACAAGCGAGGGGTACACGCAGCTAAAAATAAGGCAAAAACAGCGGTCAAAAATATCATATTTCATGCATAATTTTTTGACAAAATTGCAGGTGCTATCGATGACAACATTTTTCATTTTAATTTTAAAAGCATTTTTGCATGATTTAAACTCAAGTTTGTTGAGTGAGGTAAACGAAAAGTCAAAATCTTATCTGCGGCTGATGGCCTATGCGTATTTAGCTTGCTCGTTTATTATATGTAAACATATATTCGGTCAAAACGATTTACAGCCAAGCTAAGCGAAGCGTTGGAATTTTTGCAATCTTGAAAAACCCCTTTGCAAATCCCCTGAAAAAAGTTGCAAATCCCCAACAGGAATTTGCAATTTTGTAAATTTTTTTAACTTCCTGTCAAAGTTCCTAATTTCCTATTCAAAATAACTTGTGGTTGTAAAAATTCATTCAAACGCTAAATCAAAATCGGTACATCAAAATCTAGACGTTTTGGTTTTGCCCATTATCTTCCCAAATATTTTGAATATGTTAAGCGATAAACGAAATCAAGTTAATGGTCTGTACTTTTGTTGGCGACGTACTGATACACATGCAAGAACAATCACGAGCGAATCTTGCATGTTTTTGGGGTGCACGTTGCCTTAGTCTAGGACCAGTAGAGGGTTTGTATGTATTTCAATTACCAGAGATAATCTCAAATGTTTGAGGGTAAATTGACCATTACGGTCAACATTGCATATGTGCTAAAAGCCTAATCCGGGACGAAAGTCCTCAAAATGACCCCGCCCTGGAACGGCAGTGCCGACAATGCTCTAACTTCCGAAAAGCAAAAGCCTTTCTGAAGGGCTTATAGTGTTTATAAAGGTTGCTTGTAGGGGTGGTCATCAGATTGGAAAATTGTGTATTGTTTGTAAAATACAGTTTAAAGGAATTACTGGCATTGATAAATATAAAGTAACAAACAAAGTGGTTTATTTGTACCATATCTCATTTGTAGGGTAGAAGAAAAGATGAAATCCCTTAAGCAGAATTAACTATGATCAGCAAAACAGCTTCAAACATGTAGAGAAGATGTTCTGAATATGTCCAAAAAGTAAGGCGTCTATTAACAAAACAAGGATCAGTATTCACATCAGAACAGTTAACAAAATTTTATTGCAAGCATACTTGACCCAGTTTTGTCCCAAGTTTGTTGTCACAGTGGATAATTTATATCCCATTTTGAATTTGACCTCTTGTTTTCGGATTAGTTGATTACCCTCGAGAACAAGAGAGATATTCTTATTCACCATCTTTTGCCAAGATTTGAGATTAGTCTTATTCGTGTTAACACACAACTTACTCTATACCATGCGGCGATTGCGAGAAAGTATATCTGGGTCAAACAAAACGCCAACCTCGCAAGCCAGGGTCTTTACCTGCGCCCGGCGCTGCGACAAAGACCCTGGTTCAGGCTGGTCACGTGACACCCCAAAATCTGGGGTATTTTTAATTAGCAACCTTTATTTGATTGGGGAGGGGTGGTAGAGTGGCTTATGAATGCATTTCTCGTGAGAAGTTGGTCAAATTGCCAAGAAAGCTCATCAAAAATTGTACGTTTACTGCCAGGGTCGTTATTTTCTATGCATGAAAGCTCAAGCGCGTGTCGAGTTTCACATGAAATACAAACGTGGATCAGATTTCAAAAGGTTACGCATCGCCGCAATGTAAGTGTCGAAGAGAAAATAATCCTGTAATATTGGCTTTGGGGTCGTATTGACGGCGTTTGCAGTCTGTATATGATCACTGATACCTAAGGACGCATTTATTATTGAGAGTTTGGATTTATATTACTGCGAAATTTCTGTGGAAATATATAGATACAATTACCGCAAGCGACGGCAAAATTTGTCAAACAAATGTCAACTGTGCATCGCGGCGACCAGGCGACGAAAAACATATCAGGGCGAGAAGATACATCCACATTGTCAACTTTACTATGAAGCCAACAAGAATTTTTCAAAGATAAGTCAAAGGCTCGTCTATACGTGTATTTTTAACAATACAATTTTTTAGTTGATCCAGCCATCCTCTATGCACTATGCGAAATGTATGGATATGTAATAATACTTTACTTGTAGAAAATGAATGACAAATAATAATTTTGTTCGATACAGGAATACAGTACTTGCACATTATTAAACGAGGAATATCTATAGAGGTAGTGCTGTAAATACTGTGTTACTTATGTTACATAATAATTGTTGGTGTAAAATTTCTGTCCACATATGTATGTACATATTGAGGTCCTGGTAGGGAAGTGTGGAGGTTACTCGTCTGATTTTCAAGGTATGCTATATATCGCCTCTCGAAAACAATGCTATGTCTCGCCTCTCAAAAACAATGCTGTCTCTTTCGAAATTTTAATTGTTTCCCCCTTATATATGACTATGACAGTATTGACTTTGGTCTATGGCGCTGTCGCTATAGCCAGCGATTGTGCTAACTTGAAGAAAATTTACCCTAGAAGGGCCTCATTATTTCTTACTTTGACTTTTACATTGCTGTTATTTTGTTGCTTGATTCACGGGGTCAAAACTAACAAATGATAAAAAAAATATGTATATATAAAAATATAATATAGAAATTATATTATGTGCAAATGTCAGTTGCAAAAGGTGAAATATATTTCACTCCATGGGGCCTGTGTTGGACATTCCCATTTTCGTATTTATTTCATGCTCTAGAATTCCTCTGTAATACAGTATCTCGCCCTTTTTAAATCAGTAGTCCATTAGTTTCAAAGTAGTTTTAACATAGTTGTTTTACATGGTCATTGAGAGTTTTGTAAAGTCACTCATGGCTCATCTAATTGTATGCCCTTGGCGATATTGATCTTTATTGATGATAGACATGATACGCGTACGGCGTACACTCTGCGCGTACACTAAATATTTGCATCGGTGCACACACAATTGAATGAAATAATTCAGAGGTCATGAATGTATATGACATAAACGAACAAAGCAACAGTGAGAGGCCATTTTAATGTCTTTATTAATTTGAAACAAACACGGCAACGAAAGACAGACTTAATATAAACTTACGATCGCGTGCCGATGCCAGTTGCCCAAGCCCAACTTAACACTTAAACTGTCAATGAAATACTCATGCTTTTGGAGTTAAACGCTGACAAGAAATACGGACAAAAAAAGAGAAAAGTACACAATTTTAGATCAGAAAATTCATGTTATTTTTCGCAACCAAATAAATCTCGCTCCTTGCATTTGAAATGTATTGCTTGTATGTGGAAGCATGTAATTTGATACTTTCCCCACCACACAGAGCAAAAGATTTTTGAAAGAGTCACGTGACCAGCCTGAACCAGGGTCTTTGTCGCAGCGCCGGGCGTAGGTAAAGACCCTGGCTTGCGAGGTTGACAAAACGCCAGTTTTGCGCACGTCTGAAAGAACATCAAAGGGCTGTTTCTAATTTTAGCAGCTCAAAATCAGCTTTGGCTGAACACGTGTGTGAAACAAGCCATAACATTGCGTGGGAAGATTCTAAAGTCATTACCACTAACAATCGTTATGGTCAAAGGCTTTGTTTGGAAGCCAGGCATATCAATGCGAGCCCTTGTGCCTTAAATAGGGATGACGGAAGTCATTTACCACAACAGTATTTACATCTTGTTGGTAGATGACGTCACCTTGACAGCATATAAGGTCGTGAGTTTCAACATCAGACCACCCCTGATGAAGACACTAGACCGGAATGTCGAAGCGTTGGGTCGTGAATGTAATCTTTGTTCGGTGATTTCATTCATTTAACAAAACCAGAGTAGCACTTATTATGTCGGATAATGAAAATAGTTTTTGATTATATGCATATATAGGTATATTATCAACGCCAGGCGCTTTTCCCTTTTAAACGTCATACATATTTCATACAATTCATTTTTACAGGTCAGACATGAAAAAAAATGTTTCCTTTATAACTGGTTTTAAAAAGCTCTTAAAAGAATAATTTGATGACGGTATTTTATTTGCTAAAGACATACCCACATTTGCCAAAAAATTTGCAAAATTCATTTGCAGTTGTTTGGGAGTCCGTTATCATGTTATTTTTTGTCTTGAAAGAAGCGAGGTAAGTAGCGTTTTTCTTTCCAGTGTTTATAACCTCATTATGAATTTAAATTTGAAAATGCAAAATCTGATCTCAAACACACTTAGGGATTGATAATAAGTTTTCTTGGCAATTTTTATTAAGTGATTATCAAAACATTCCTCAAAATGCTTACTTGTACTCATTTGCAAAACTGAGATATAGGTTATTTGGATCCTGATCAGATAAAGCATAGGAGCAGTTGATTTGTGAAAGAGCTGTTTGGAATTTTACAGAAGTTAGTATGGATTTGGACATGTTCTTTACTCTGTCTAGGAATTTCAAGACACCTTCCAAAAAGTCTTGGTCATCTCCATGCAACTTCCCTTGTAGAATATCCAAGGTTTTAGTCGAAGCTGCCGTACATTCTTCGTCTGAGATCATGTCCCGAGGGATGTCCTTTCTTGGAGACCAACAAAGAAAAATCGCACTTAACATCATTTTTTTTAAAATTTTTTAAGCTTACTTCTCAGTGGTACATAATTTATCAACAACGCCCTTGCTAAATAAGGTGAAAAAAAAAATAGTAGTGATGAAAAATATTTTACGTCAAGATGAACCAATCTTAAATATCAGGGGTGGATCCAGCTTAAAATCTGACTGTAGCAGTCAATCTGACACGGACCCGCATAACTAGGGGGTCTAGGGGCATGCCCCCCCCAGGAAAATTTTTGAAATTTGAAGCCCGGAAATGGCATTTCTGACGTTCTGAGCACTGTATCATGCCATAAAATATGGCCTTAACCAGGCCATATTTTAGGCAAAAATGGCAAAAAAGCACTTTATTACCTGGAAAAATTCAAACAGCATATGATGCAGCAGTAAATGTTTATTTGTAAACCATGTTAAACAGCAGAAAGAAGGAAGTTAGATGAATGTTGAAACAGCAGGACGAAGGAAGGCATATAAACGTACATACAAACGTTTTGAGCAATTACCCTTTATCCTTCAGTAATAATTTTCTCAAAACGATTAAGTAGTGGAACTTGTATGGCATTCTGATGTTATTACCCACTACCAACATTGGTCAGTCTGGCCACATGTTAAAGATAGATAGATTACTTAGATTATCTACCTAACCAAATATATGATCTTGGGACACTTGCTGAGATGGCGGCATTGATTATGTAACATATTAGGCCCTGTTCAGTAGCACTGCCATGATTATATGGAAAATTTTCATTTTACCCAGCTGATATCATGGTCATCAAGCTCTACATATATGCTGCTATGCTGCCTGGGAAGGCATGCTCAGAACATAATAGTTAGCTATCAAAATAATCACTTTTAACCATCAAGCTGCAATATGCCTTGCTCATGCCAAATGATATTACTTATCAAGGGGGGTATCGGTCACTAATGCTTCATGATCGCATAGCATTTAAATGGCAGAAGCTGGCTCACGATATACTTGATGTATTCTTGATACTGTAGGTTATATAAACCATTCTAAACTTTGTTAACACACACACGCCTTATGTTTAAACAGAGTATCCCTCCAAACCTTTATAAACAAGACAACATGCCTTTAACTCACTACATGAGTATCTTCTTTGGTGTCACACAGAGTAATAAAAACAAAGTAAGGCAAATTAGGTAGCATTGCACCTTAATAGGTTAAATTAGTAAGGCTGAGTGGAAATATAAAAAGTAAAAGTTGCTGTTATAAATAACAGATTTATTAAATGTGTACCAGTGAATCTTATCATATATTGAGGGTTAGTCTTTGATTTATATATTCCCCTTATGTAGCAGCAATGTACCGTTTTCGTTACTGATACAGGATAACTTCCATACGCGTATACTTGATTTAACTTTCTTTAATAAAGGCCTTAGATACGGTTCAAAACTATATAAACCGTACAGATAAACATATTACAATAACACACATACAAGAATAATTACTTAACACACATGCACGAACAATAATTACAAACTTACGTTATGTCCTTCTTTGTTGCCTTGACCGTTTAGCAAGCTATTTCATTGAAGCACCGTAATCGTATAATATATCATTATCCGTTTATATGAACCGTTTTATACCATCAACCGTTTTGATAAAACCACAGAATAGAAATAAACAGAAGGGCCACTTGAGTCGGAACCTTTGAAGTTTGTGTCTCCACGTATTGTCGCATTACGCATGTCATTATGCAGGTTCTGGCCAGTCAATTGCCTTTTCTGGCCAATAGGAACGCTGAACAGGCCGTTTCGCCATTATTCTGGCCAGTCAATTGCATAAAAATAGGGAGACATGTTGCACTGCTGAGTGGCCCTTCTGTTTATGTCTATTCTGTGATAAAACTATGCCGCTTATATACCTTTGAGGCCGGATAATTTATGCACACACATAATGATCCTATTGTTCATACTCTAATCAGTTAATACTTGTAAGGTTGCCTTTACATACCCGACCCTTTGAACTAGGGACGCTGTTTAAATTTTAACCAAGAATATTTATATTATGTCAAGATCGATGACTGTTATTCAATTTTCTGAGACTATTATCCATGCCTTATAATATTTGTCTTTATTATGTTTCCTGTGCTTTCGTGTTTTCCAGCAAGATAACCAATTTATTAATCGGACGATGAAGCTCCGCAGTCGAAGTCTTTAAGACCACACTTCTAACATAACCCTTTGAATCTGGTTTCGTTGCTATAACACGACCCATTAACCACTCATTTCTTGGTAAGGAGTCATCTTTTACCAATACTATGTTACCTACGGTAATATTTCGTTTGGACTTTGTCCATTTTTGCCGTATTTGAAGATATACCAAATATTCTTTCTTCCATCGTGACCAGAAAAGATTCGCTAAATATTGCACGCGACGCCAACGTCTACGAAGATAAAGATCTGCTCGTTCAAAAGCTCCGGGTGTTGGAAGAATAACTTGAGTTTTCATGGTTAATATGTTGCTTGGAGAAATAGGATTTAGGTCGTTAGGGTCGCTCGATGGAAATGTCAGTTGTCGAGAATTGACTATCGCTTCAACTTCGCACAACACGGTGCGAAACGATTCGTCGTCAAGTTGCTCCCCGTTTTCATGAAGAATTCCCGCTAAGATCTTGCGAACACTTTTAATTTGACGTTCCCAGACTCCGCCCAAGTGGCTCGATGCTGGTGGGTTAAAAATCCATTCTATGCCCATAGTACACATTTTCTGTTGAATGACAGACTGATACATTTCACTAAAGGCCCTCTCCAGCTCAGACTTTGCTCCAATAAAGTTTGTACCGTTATCACATCTGATCTGCCGTACTGGACCTCGTCGTGCCACAAAACGTCGTAACGCCTGTAGGAATGAGTCTGTGTTCAAAGTATTGGAGACTTCTATGTGAATAGCTCTACTCACTAAGCAAGTGAACAGGGCGCCATACCGCTTCAATACTGACCGTCGCTCTTTAATATGAAAGGGGCCAAAATAATCTACGCCAACGTAGGTAAATGGTGGGGCAGGATTAACTCGTTCCTTTGGGAGATTAGCCATTCTTTGTTCAGCTGGCACTTCTCGAAAACGCCGACAAAATACACATTTGTGAAGACAATGCCGCACTGCTGCACTGGCACCGATCACCCAATAATTCTCTCTCTGTACTGCCAAAACGTGAACGCGCCCAGCATGACCCAATCGTTTATGAATGTCGCGAATTATGAGCGTCGTGATGCTCGGTGGCCCATAAGGGACATGCGGAATTTTAAATGCTTGCAGTAAATAAAATAACATTGCAGTGAGTAGTGTTAGTTTGCAGTAAGTTAACAATAAATTGTTGCTGCATTTTATCTATAAAATTGTTGCTGCATTTTATCTCTAAAATTGTTGCTGCATTTTATCTATAAAATTGTTGCTGCACTTTATCTATAAAGTTGTTGCTGCATTTTATCTATAAAATTGTTGCTGCATTTTATCTATAAAGTTGTTGCTGCATTTTATCTATAAAATTGTCGCTGCATTTTATCTGTAAAATTGTTGCTGCACTTTATCTATAAAATTGAAAGTTGGGGACTTGAAAAGGAAAACACAAAATGGAAGTACATATAATTTACTTAGGTTTAGTGGCTTATGTTTCTTTTGAAATGTTTTGTTCTTCTTGTGGAGTTGCTTGTTTTGGAGATGCAAATTTTTGTCACGAATGTGGTAATCCGCTCGACAGTAATATCAGAGCAGAAAATAATACTGATAATATAATAGAGGGATATTTTTACCGTGGTTATCCCTATAGTGACATAGTTGATTTACGTAAGAAGCGGCATGGTGTTTCCTTGCATTTGCGTACTCTCAAGAGAAAGTTAAAGGACCTCGGTCTGAAGCGCCGTGGCGGACAATTTCAAGAGGAGGTTGTTCGTCAAGCTATTGAAAAGGAGATGCGAGAAGCAGGCTCCCTAGCTGGCTATCGAAGTATCTGGCATGCGTTAAGGTTGCGGCATCGATTGATTGTGCCACGTCATGTCGTCTCAGTGTACATGAAAGACATCGACCCAGTTGCCGTAAAGCCCGTTTTCCACTTGGCGAATTTGTTCGCGCGAACAGAAAAAAAGTAGGAACGGTTCCTACTTGTTCGCGGCGAATTTTTTCGCCAACCAATTTTAACCAATCACGTTGCCGAATTCTTGTTTTCGCTTCGCGTCGCGCGAACAAATTCGCCAAGTGGAAAACGGGCTTAAGAGAAAGACGATCCAGGCGTTTAAGGCGCAGGGCTTATGTATCGTATGGACCGAACTTTGTGTGGCATATAGACGGTAATTATACGACAGGATGTCTAAAAAAACGGAACACATTAAGAATTTAATTTATGTATTCGTTACAAACTCTTTAATTGAATCCAGGGATGCAAAATCTTCTTATATTATTTCTTCTTATATTTTCTTATATTATTTTAAGAAGATTTTAATTTGGATGAAAATTCTTATTATAAAGTTAATAAATAAACATTAAATAAAAATGTTTTAACACTTTATTACTATTAAGTACTGTATTAAACTCATAGTAATTTTCTATCTGCCATCTTAAAATGGAAGTGGACCACAACTAAAAAATAGTTCTTCAAGATCACAGACGACCCCCGTCACTTGTACATTTTAGGTTTTAAAACATAACAAGTAAACAGTCAATTCATTAGTGTTTAAGTTTTTTATACAATAAGTTTTCAAAAGGGATTTCTAGTTGTCAATGTTAATGACGTCATCACATTCTTATTTCAAAGTCGAAAATCTTCTTATATTGTCTTAAATCTTCTTATAATGATTATAAGAATTAAGAAGATTTTTGTTTTGAAAAAATCTTCTTATAATCATCCCTGATTGAATCTATATTAACTATATGCTAATTGCACGGGTTTTTTGCGACACATGTAGATTTACGGAATCCTGACCCCTGCACACATTACCCTAGATCCTAGGGCCTTTTTTAAGCTTTATGTGAATAACAGTTTGTTTTTCATCTACCACAATATTCTGCTGACTAGTGTTAGCATATTCATAAATATTACAGTAATAGCATGCAGGTTCACGGAAAATCTTGGGGGGGGTCATAAATTTCTTAACTCATGATGGGGTGGGACCCAGCCCACCTGGCCAGCATACCTGCAATACTGTGGTAAATCAGGTTTGATTAATTTTTTGGCACAAATGCCTGGATTTGCCAATTTTTTATTTTTATTATTCAGGCTACGACAAACTCAAGCCATATGGATTCCCAATCCATGCATGTATTTGTGGCTATAGCAGACGAATAATATGGTTAGAGGTTGTGAAATCCAACAATAACCCAAGAGTCCCGGCAAGATTGTACCTTGATGCTGTACATAGTTTAAACGGTTGTCCTCGCATAGTCCGTTCAGACTGTGGTACTGAGAACGTAATTATTGCTGCCATGCAATGCTATTTCCGGGTTAATGATAATGATGAACATGGGGGCTTACAAGCAGATCAGTATGGATCGTCTCCCTCAAACCAACGCATTGAGCGTTGGTGGTCATTTTTCCGTAGAAGCTGCACAAATTGGTGGATCAATTTGTTTAAAGATTTGTGTGATTCTGGACTTCTTCAACTAGGAAACAACTTCCATATGAAATGTTTGTGGTTTTGCTACTTCAAAGTAATCCAAAGTGAATTAGACAAAGTTAAATGTCAATGGAATAGCCACTTACATCAGGCAATCTCGTCATGACACAATCCCAGGAGTACCAGATATTTTGTACTATCTACCCGAAAACACTGGTGGTGTTGATTGTCTCGTTCCTGTCCCTCAAAACAAAACAGAAGAGGTTGAACCACAGTGTGAATTAACTGATGCAGAAGAAGATACTGATTATCATGACTACTTTCAACACATTATGGAGTTGCAAAATTTGAGCTACCCTACCAATGCTGAAGACGCTTTTAATCTCTCCCAACATTTTAAAAACTTACAAAATGAATTACATGTATGATTGAAAAATGCATGTTACATGTTGTAAATAAAAAGCAAAACTATCTTGTAAAATTGAACATTGTTCCCAGTAAACTGTCAATTAAATGCTTTTAATAGATCACAATAGTTGGCAAAACTTTATTTGATCCTGTAAACCATTTCAAGAAATCTCCAAGTGTGAAATCAGTGCCTAGACAAAAATAAAAAATGCAAGAATATGATATCAAGACAACATGTATTATTATTTAAAATTGTAATTAATTAATTAAAACCTGATTAACAGCAACCCAGAAAAACTAATAATGAAAACACATACCATTCTCTTCTTGAACAACATCGGAAAAGTATTTGAAGCAATCAATTTCAGCCATTTTCTGAGATTGGTACTCACTGTAATGTGGCACTAGTTGATCTAAAAATTCATCTGGTGAAATCTTAAAATAGTTTCCACTTTCAAATACAGGGATCCAAACCTCAGGTGACTTTCTTATCACATCTAAAAGACCAGTTGCTGCAATACCATGTGTAATTTGAAACAATGCCGGAAGGTATTCATTCAGTTGATCCTTTACACACAATGACCTGAAATAAGTGCAAGTGAGTAAATATTTTAATCACTCCATACAAAACAGTTAATAAAATTATGTAAACTACTAGTATGTTTTCTGTTATTAATAATTAGAAAACATACTTAAAAATTACATAGATTAGCATTAAGTGTTCAAACCATGAAAAGGTTACAAAAAACTTGTAAATTATGCATACAAACTATACACTACTTACTGCACAATGGTATCTACACCAGTCAAAACTTCCCGTTGTGGTATTCCTCTGTAGCCAATATCTCCCAGTATATCAAGCAATTCATCACTTTGCATGACCTGTTTGCCTCTTCATCTTTGGTGGCCCTACATAACTGTAGAAACTTTTCTATTCAACCATTACACCTGTAATGGAATAACTATGCTATGTAAATTTGAGCAAACAAAAAAATTGCTTGGGGGGGGGGGGATAATACCAATCACATTGCTAAATTTTGCAATGTTTCTTCCTATAGTGAAAAAATGGGCATTAAACTGGAAGGAAATTTGTAACATACATTTTCACAAGCCTTTTTATATTTTATGTTCATGACTTCAGCAGGTGAAAGTGGTTTTCCAACAATATAAGCAGTCAGTGGTGGTGCAAGAAAGTTTGGTGCAGGACCACCTTGTAAGACAGACATCATCATCACTTCCCCGCAGAGTTTAAATTCTTCGTTGCTTAAAGCAATGGCAGATGAGACAGGATATCCATTACAAAAAAGTCCACTTTGAAAAGAAGCCAGAAGTTCTATAATTTAAATCATAAAATTCCTGAGTATTTAGAAGTTGTACTATTACATTAAAACAGCCCCTCATTCAGTAATATATTCTACTTTGTACAAGAAAAAGCAATCAGAGCGCCTGGGGATGAGGCTATTTTCTTATCTGTTTACTTGGTAGCACAAAGTAAAGATGGAATATGGGTACCTGCTGTTTGAGCGACTTGAACAGTTTACATTCTTTAAAAACTGATTCAGTTCAAAATAAGTTTATAAAATTTACAATTAAAGAAGTAAAATAAAATTCACTTCTAGTTCAAATTTGATTGAAACAGCTGCATAAATGACTTGCTGACTATTTATGTAGATATATCAATTACCAGGGAATGGCACCATAGGTAATACAGCTTGAATCTTTTTTTTGGGGGGGAAACTGTCAGGGACTGGTAAATGGACATCAATACTTTTCTACTGAAGGCATAGAAATTCATTGTAAAACTAAAATGTATATTACAAATGATTCAAGTAAAAAATGCAATGAATGAAAATAATAAATACTTACCACAGAAAAATTCTCTTTTAAGACCGCCGTCATCAATCGAAGGTTCTCCAACAAACGTAATCTTTAAATTTGAAAGCGGATGGACTCTACGTTTCCTTGCGTTCTTGAAATCTTCTAATAAAAATCGTCTCCTTACATTTATACGTGTCAACTCAGTACATAATTTAGTTGAACGAGTTTTGATCTGCTCTTTTAGCATGCTTTTCCCGCTTAAGGCACTGAGTACATATTTCTGATCTATTGCATTCAATTCTTCATTTGGATCACCTGGTGATTCTGCTATTTGTTCATTTAAGTCCACTTTGAAGAAGTCAGGGCAGGTGTCAGCGTGCTCTTCAATTGAGTGGGGGAAACATCAAATAACACAAAGGACATTGTGCTTCCTTTAATGCATGTGCTTTCTTTTCATTATTTAAGGATCCAGATCCAGCAAAATCTGAGGATGTGCATTGGAACTCTTTCACAACTGGATTTCTGCATGCTGGGGTGACGTCTTTCACAACTGGATGTATAGAAAAACTTCTGAGGTTGTTGGTTGAGATTTAGTTATTATAGCTGGACTTATGCAAGGAGTTGTATCTTGTACTTCTGTCTCATCTTTCATCTGGATCTCATCAGACTGATCAAATTCAGAGTCTGAGTCCGAGTAAGGAAGGTCATTAAAAATGCTTGACACATAGTCAGAAACAGTACATAGATATAGCGAAATTCTACTATATTGTTTGTCAATCTCTTCTTTGTATCGTTTTAAGGTAAATGGTTCATCAGAACCAGGGAGAATAGTCGCCTTTTTTTATCATTGTAGAGGAGATGGTAGAATGTTTCGCTGTCATGTTTAACGAGATCCTTATTAAATCTATGGTGCTTCTCGACAGATTTCTTTAAAAGGACTTCCTAGCTAACAGCAGTGGAAACTGTTAACGGCAGTGCTACACCTCTTTTCACGACAAGAGTGTCTTCGCGTTTCGTCATGATTCCAATATTTATCTTAACGTCACTACTTTTTCCGGACTTGGGCTTCTAATCTTTTGACACTTTTACCCTTGAAATGCTTGTTCCTATCGCATTCTTTTTGAGCTCTAAATTGGGCAAATGTTAATGGTCGTTGCGTTACTTGCTTGTCTGATGAGCTTGTATCTATCTTACCTTGCCGTTGGGATGATGGCATAGCTGCTGTGAGGGAGCTTTCACTTCTTGAACTACTATTTCCGCAGTTGTGGCAAAATTTTGCGTTCGGAACAAAAGATTTTCCACACTGTGAACAAAACATGATAGTATAAAGGGTATAAACCACTGAGGTATAAACTTTGTTATTTACCCGCCATTCTGATATTATTGTGCTTCCACTTTAGTGATAGAATGCAGCAACAATTTCATAGATAAAATGCTGCAACAATTTTATAGATAAAATGCAGCAACAATTTTATAGATAAAATGCAGCAACAATTTCATAGATAAAATGCTGCAATAATTTTATAGATAAAATGCAGCAACAATTGTATAGATAAAATGCAGCTACAATTTCATAGATAAGATGCTGCAACAATTTTATAGATAAAATGCAGCAACAATTTTATAGATAAAATGCAGCAACAATTTTAGAGATAAAATCCAGCAACAATTCTATTGATAAAATGCAGCAACAATGTATTGTCAACTTACTGCAAAATAACATTACTCACTCCAATGTCATTTTATTTACTGCAATCATTTAAAATTCCGCATGTCCCTTATGGGCCACCGTAGATTTGAGATGCCCTCCAATTATACAAATTCACTATGTCTTTCATGGTCTCCAGTTAAATTTTTAACTTTTTCGCTTATTACATAAATGGTACTTCTGTTAAACTTAATAAAAATTGTTATAAAGCTTTACAGAAGATAACGGACCGTTAACGTGCACTACGAACGGATAGTTCAAGCTTGTATCGAGATGAATATTGACATTATGCAATTTCGACAACATTGTGCACGCGCGGATAAACGAAACGCTAATTTCGATCATTATTTTGGCATAAATCTAAGGTTTTTGTTAAAGTAAACGGTCCGTTATCTTCTGTAAAGCTTTATAACAAGTTTTATTAAGTTTAACAGAAATACCATTAATGTAATAAGCGAAAAAATTGAAAATTTAACTGGCGACCATGAAAAACATAGTGAATTTGCATAATTGGAGGGCATCGCAAATCGATAGCTTTTACTAAATTTGTCATAGCACATACGTTACTGGGAGTAAAAATACGAATTACGGCTTGTTCGAAACAGAAAAGAACGTGGTTTAAAACAAGTCCAAAATTGTACTATAACCTTCAGTAATTTAGAAATAATTAGACACAAAAGATGGGCTCCGTTTTTTTTTTATACACCCTGTAGAGCAAAAACCAGATTATATTTTCAAATTATTTAAACTTTGAGTACATTTCAAAATGAATTCAAAATTATTGTTTAAAATAGGCTAAACAGGTAGAAATTATAAAAACAATCCAAAAATAACTTATCTTTTAATAGATGCAAATTTCTTTGTGTTATTTTCCTTGTATTATTTTATATTTTTATTGTTAACTCTTTATCGATCCTTCAGTCGGACGCCATCTTTCTTTTGAGCGGGACAAAAAACGATATCGCGGGACAAAAAACGATATCACGGGACATATCGTTTTTATGTCACCGTGTTATCGCCCAGATAAAGGCACAAGTATGTGATAAATATATATATATATATATATATATATATATATATATATATATATATATATATATATATATATATATATATATATATATATATATATATATATATATATATATATATATATATATATATATATATTCCAGCTAAAATCCTGTAACTCTCTTTCAGTTTTAATTATCTTTATAATATCAGTGAAATTTCCCGCCTCTTGTTGAAAAGTAAACAAATTATAACTTCAATAATTAAAGTCCAAAATTTCTCAAAACGAGTTTTTAAAATAAAAATTTGAACATAAAACGCTAAAATGCGAAATTCTAGTTCTGAAAACCAAAGCTCTGATGGTAGCGAAGAAAGGTTTACAAATATTTCAGAAACAGAGCTGAATTTCTTGCTGGAAAGTCGCCAATGAAAGACAAAAATTAAACATTTATGGCTGTCTCTACTTTTAAAGGTAGGTACTAAAACAAACTCGGCTTTTAAATACACACTTTACAAAAGAGTAGTATAGTAAGAACAGAAATTGTTTTCCAAACGGTAAATTTTATCATTTTCTCATTGTCATTGCCTTTGCTTTCATGCAATGACTTTACAGGGGACATGAAATTCAAGCAAAACCGTACAATATTTTACGACACTTTTATATTAGACAAATATCTTCGAAAATCTTAACTACTAAATTTGCAATCTCATTGGCTGTCAGGAAACAATCAAACTTGTACAGCCAATGAGATTGCAAATTCGAATCCCGCATCGTCCCTTGCAAAAACTTAACAAATATGCAGACGTTTTTCGTATTTTTGTTCGTTTTACAAACTTATTTCACAAGTTAAAATACATTGAGTATATAAAAAAATATCGTAGATTTTAATTCTGTTATTATTTTAGCGTAGTTGTAAAGATATGCGAAGTATTTTCGGATTATTTACAGGTCTATGTATCGTTAGTTTGTGTGAAGTTGCCTACCTTAGGCAATTATAATTATGCATACGTCACATCGATAAAAACAAAACAAAGCACCGCGTTCCTGGGTGCTAAATTTGGTGAAGTAGATACAGTCCCAGTGAGTGAGAAACCAAGTGCTCTCTCGACATTTCGACCTTTAGAGTATCCTATAAAGCCATGACCATTGGGCTACCTAGGATTCGACGACAAACACAGAGCTGCACAATTACTCCTCGGCCTTGGCCGGCGGCATGTTTTACCTCTTGCTCGATTGGCAGCGTCCAGATCGTGTTTAAATCGAACAGTAATTAGTTCTTTGACAACTTTGTGTGATATTTTTAAGCTCTTTTGTAACTGTTGGCAAATTTTAGATGTTTTTGAAAGGTAAATACTGTTGATATGTGACCATATGTTGTTGACGCGCCGTTCGAACCGAGCTGTTTTTGTTGCTAAGCAACATCTTAAATGACATGTAAAGAGAATTTCATTAATGATCTAAATAAATAAATTTCGGTGTTGCCCTGTAATTTCTTCTTATATTGTAAAATAATTAAAAAAGCTCGTTTTGCACAAGCTTCTCTCGTATTCTCCCAACATTCCCTCATCGTGCATTATTGCACCATAAAGGCACGCGACTCGTTTTTTAATTGTTAACAAGACGCCTGCTAAGGCGTTCACTCCGCCTGCCGAAACGAAAATGGGCACAAGGCCAGGCAGGGCTTTAACTAGAGAGTTTATTGGAGGTGGGGTATATTCACTTATATATTTCTATTCAGCCCAACTAATTCCTTTTTAAATCAATTATTATTAGGGTACCTTCCAAGGCATTTTACCAGTAAGACATTGCTAGCACATCTTATGTAATCACTAAGATAACCAAAAATCAATGTCTGAGCACAAGCGGCCCAAACGCGCGCTAGACTGTAACAATTATTGTATATTTGATATATAGAAAAATATATCACTAAAATATATTTTAAAACGAAATTTACTTGCCTATTTGATTGTGTGTACTGCTTTTGTCGTTATTTTGCTGTTATAATATTTTTTAAACGCTTTACAGTCGATGGTTGCGACGAGTCACTTGTGTACATATAATAAGTAAAAGGCTGCAGACTCTCGCCCGTCGATCCGTCGACGCGAGAACTTTGAGTCAAAAATTCGCCCACTTAAATAACTCCATTCTCAAAAAAAGTCGTCAGCATGTAGATCAGATGCCATTCTTCGAAAATACTACGATACTTTGCCGAGATCCACACGATTTCAACAATTATTCAACGATGAAAATCAAAATCGCTTTTATGTCGAACTTGGAAAGACCGATCACTGCTACGGCGGCGGCTTGGCAGCCAGGCCTTCTTGACCGTTGGGATTTACAGGGGGGGGGGGCAGACGGCGCCAGCGCGCAGCATACAAATACCAAGCAAATATTTCCGATAACAGACAGCCAATCGATACGGAGCTAGAGACTGTTTACATAATTTGAAAACTATAAATAAAAATATCAGTTGTAAATCTTGTATGAAAGCAACCGCGCACTAATTTAATAATAAATATACGTGTATAAAAGCGAGAACGCATTGTACACACGAAAGAACAAATTTTCCGACTGTACGTATATAGTACAGATGTTACCAACTTGTGTTTTGTTATGTATCATGTATCATATATCAACGATCAGATCGCGGTCATATTTCAAAAGTCCAATATCAAATTTCAAATTTGCATTACAAATTTGTCGTGTGTAGAAATAAATTATCTTACCATGCTTCCCAACCAATAGCCGCTGTAGACTTCCGTTTCTTCACATTCGAAAAATCTCCGTCGTTTAATTTTCTTTTTTTCGACAGCATATCGAGTTCATAGTATTAGTTTAAAAAGTTTCGGAGGTCAGATTTCAAATTATGTAAACAGTCTCTAGCTCCGTATCGATTGGCTGTCTGTTACCGGAAATATTTGCTTGGTATTTGCATGCTGCGCGCTGGCGCCGTCTGCCCCCCCTGTAAATCCCAACGGTCAAGAAGGCCTGCCTGCCAAGCCGCCGCCGCCCGCAGCAGTGATCGGTCTTTCCAAGTTCGACATAAAAGCGATTTTGATTTTCATCGTTGGATAATTGTTGAAATCGTGTGGATCTCGGCAAAGTATCGTAGTATTTTCGAAGAACGGCATCTGATCTACATGCTGACGACTTTTTTTTGAGAGTGGAGTTATTTAAGTGGGCGAATTTTTGACTCAAAGTTCTCGCGTCGACGGATCGACGGGCGAGAGTCTGCAGCCTTTTACATGTTCTATGTACACAAGTGACTCGTCGCAACCATCGACTGTAAAGCGTTTAAAAAATATTATCACAGCAAAATAACGACAAAAGCAGTACACACAATCAAATAGGCAAGTAAATTTCGTTTTAAAATATATTTTAGTGATATATTTTTCTATATATCAAATATACAATAATTGTTACAGTCTAGCGCGCGTTTGGGCCGCTGTGGTCTGAGTGACCTGCTAGCCTGTTAGGAACTCTGTCCAGAGTCCTAGTAGGATTGCATTTTTTAGAATTTAATTTAAATTAAACACTTTCATAGTACATATGTTAAACAAGATTCTTTAGTCATGATACCACCAACATATGGCTGTTTTATTTTGCAAGTAAAGAACATTTTACTAAAAGTGTATGCAATACATCAATATATTAACCTGATGGCATCATTTGAATCTATTCTGTAGCACACTGCCTGAGGTCTCCACGATATAATTTGTTGGGAACTTTAGACTAACATAATATGTATTTCTGGAAATGGAATGTAAAATATCTTCAAAAATATGACTTATAATTCAGTATTTTTGTTTTTTTTATTCCAAATTTTGAGCTGCTGCCTGGCTTGATTTGTTAAGTATTTATTATATTACTTAAATAAAATGTGCATGAAAGCACCCAAAATATATATTTTGCATGTTTACATTATGCCATTTAGGCATTTAACAATGAGTTCATTATGTTTTTGATGTTTACAAAATGTTGGCTGGCCTTTTGATACATTGACAAGCTTTGAATTAGATATTTGATGTGTTGATAAGGTGTTAGGTAAATATTTGGCATGTTTATAAAATGTTGGTAAGGATTTTGACTAGTTGACAAGTTTTCGACTAAACTTTTGACATGTTGATAAGATCTGAGTTAGTCTTTTGATGTGTGGACAAGCTTTAAAATGGACTTTTGACATGTTGATATGCTCCTAGTTAAACACTTGGCATGTTGACAAGATCTTGGTTGGGCTTTTGGCATGTTGACAAGATGTTAGTTACTTAGTTGGGCTTTTGGCATGTTGACAAAATGTCGGTTAGGCTTTTGGCTTGTTGACAAGTTGTTGGTTAGGTTTTTGGCTTGCTGACAAGATGTCGGTTAGGCTTTTGGCTTGTTGACAAGATGCCGGTTAGGCTTTTGGCTTGTTGACAAGATGTCGGTAAGGCTTTTTGCTTGTTGACAAGATGTCGGCTAGGCTTATGTCGGTTAGGCTTTTGGCTTGTTGACAAGATGTCGGTAAGGCTTTTGGCTTGTTGACAAGATGTCAGTTAGACTTTGACCAGCACATGCATGCCCACAAGTTGTCAGTTAGACTTTTTAAAAGTATTTACTTCCAGAAAGCTTCAGGTGTCAGTTAAAACATTGGTATATAGGCAGGGTGTCTGATAAAGTTTTGGCAAATTGAGAAAGTGCCAGTTGAAATTTTACTAAATTTAAGTTAGAATTTAAGTTAAATTTTGTTCCTTTTTTTTATTTTGCATTTTTGAATTTTGTCTTGCTATATTAATAATTATAGCAACAATCTTTACAGTAATCGACTTAAAAGTATTTCTGTGATCTGTATTTTCTGTGATATCCAATTTGAAATCCTTTCTCTGAGTCAACTATTCAACAATAAACATGTCAATTTTTTTATAAAGAAAGTTATTATAAATACTATAGATAAAGACTAAAATGCCGCACTCAGCTATGACTGTTGACGTTCTAACAGAACAAGTATTAAAATCGCTCATAAAAACAACAAAAATTAAAAATTAGACTGAGCTATTAAGTCTGAAGTCTCCACGATATAATTTGTTGGGAACTTTAGACTAACATATGTATTTCTGGAATTGGAATGTAAAATGTCTCTTACCTTTTATAGTTATATGAGATCCCACAAGCAAATAAATCATTTTGTACGAAATATTAGCATCTCAGCATAGGTAGAATTTGAAAACCAAGGAAAGAAATCACAACGTGTTTAGAATTAGGAACACATTTCCTAGACTCACTCCTTGATCATGGAATCATGGAGTCTATCAAAATTTGCCGTTTTAAAACATTTCTGGAGCAATGCTTTGATAAAGAACCTTCCTGTTCACTATTACATGTTAAAAATTGTGTTTTGTATATAGATATTTCAGTAGAATTTGCGTTTGATTCTTGTGTAGAAATTTCTAAATTTCCTTAAAAGTAGGAACACAACAGAAAATGACGGAAACACGCTCTCAAAACTTCCCCGCGATACATCGCTCCTCGGTAAAGTTTCGCGGTGGAATTTGTCGTTTTAAAACATTTTGCATGTGAATCTTTGCACGTAAAACCTTCTTGCGGTTTAGATGTTCTAGCATACATGTTAAAATGCGTGTTTTGTTGACATATTCCGCTAGAAATTGAGTTTAAACGCCGTGTTTAGGTCGGCTCACGCGGCTTGTGCCAGCGGTATCACCCATGCGCGCTGCGCCTACTTGCGACACCGAAAAAAAATGAAAACGAAAAAAATACAGAAACGGGGCGAATTTAAAACTCCGCCTCGCCTACGGCAGGCGGAGTAATTATAATATAATTGCGATATGACGACAAATTTGATTGGCTAATGCATCGCTTTTGAAAATTCCCGCCTATTGTTGAAAAGTAAACAATTATAAATTCAATAATTAAAGTCCAAAATTTCACAAAACGAATAAAAAATTTGAACATAAAACGTCATAAAATGCACGAGTCTAGTTCTGAAAACCAAAGCGCTGATGGTAGCGAAGAAAGTTTGGAAAAATTTTGGAAAGAGAGCTAAATTTCTTGGGCAACCAAAAATTCAACATTTATGGCTGTCTCTACTTTTAAAGGTAGGTAACAAAACAAACTCGGCTTTTAAATACACACTTTACATACAAAAGACTACAGACTATAGTAAGAAAAGAAATTGTTTTCCACAAGGTAAATTTAATCATTTTCACTTTGTCATTGCCTTTGCCATAACTTTTTTTCATGCAATGACTTTACAGGGGACATGAAATTCAGGCAAAACCGTACAAAATTTTACGACACTTTAATATTACACCCATGTCTTCGAAAATCTTAACTATCTACTCCGCAGTACCTTCATGCAATAGAAACTTTTGCGTTATCCTCTGCATGTTCGACGACAAACACAGAGTTGATCTAATAAACATTTCTGTTGTTCCACTGTGTAACTTCTTATATTATAAAAGAATTAAAAGCTTCTCTCGTACTCTCCCAACATTCCCCCATCGTGCATTATTACACCATAAAGGCAAGCGACTCGTTTTTTTATTCTTAAAAAATTGCTATCATAGAACTGTTGGCAATGAGGTGGATTACAATATGGACTGCTTGCATAAAATATTGTACTAAAAATTAATTAACAGTGAACATTTTCTCTGTGTTCTCGGGGTGTTTTTGCCCAGGTGTGCCGCATAGGAAAATGAAAAATATGATTATCAGAACATAATACTATATCTTCTGGTACAGAAATAAGGAATAGGACCCCCTCTCCCCTGTGAGATTGATCGATTGATTGATACTTTATTAATTACCTTTCCCCGCAGAGGCTTTGCAAAAGCAATTAGATTACAAAATAGCTAATTATATCATAACTAACTACCATTAATAGCGCAATTACTAGCCAATTATATAAGTAAGAAACTAATTGCTTAAGAACTCGTTTAATAACTTCATTTTCAAACAACGTTTAAAAAAGTTAACTACATAATCCAAAAGTTTCAAGGAGTCTAGAGAATTCCGTAGACTAACAATCTTGTGATAAAATGTCCGTTGAACTGTTGCCGTTTTAAATAATGGAGTTTTACATTTGCATGTGTTGATGTTATTTTGTCTTTGTTATGTGTATGAGTTTTTAGGTTTGTTTCGGTTATTACGCAAATAATCGATGTTTCCCCGGCGTTTGTTGCTATATTTGTCGAATTCTTTAAATATTCCCTGGCGTCTTCCAGCTGTTATTCTGTCATCACAGCTAGATGTGTACTTTATTTAATCCACCTTTTTGTATATGAAATGTTCCCTGTCGCCAATGTTACAACCACAACTCCGACTTGTAGATAAGACAAATATATTGTATCTGATAAAATGTAATACAGCTAAACATGGAAAAATTTAATTATGGGTATAACAGCCTTTTGTTCTGACTTGACCATCCAACTGTTGGCTAAAAAAACTACGGACATTTAAACAAGAGGTCTTTAAGAGCAGAAAGAAACGTCATGTATGTTTCCAGCTTTGTCTTGTTTGATATTTCCTCGGGCGTCCACTCGCAAGAAAGCAGCTTCTTGGACCACGAATTCATCACAACTCTTATTCCATACTAAAAATGAAACAAACTCTGTGTTAGGATCATGTATTTGAGAAATAAAAAGCGAGTCGCGTGCCAATATGCTGTAAGCATGCACGTGGGAATGTTGGGAGAATACGAGAGTATTCCCGAGTATTCTCACAACATTACCCGAGTGCATTATAACAGTATATTGGCACGAGGCGATGCTTCCGATATACAAATAATGAATGTTTATGAGTGCAATTAATGGTAAGAATATCGCCTCGTTGAATGGAACAATCAATCTTTCACCGAATGAAAATATTCTTACGATTGCACGAATAAAAACATTCATTATTTGTTTTATATAATACCAGACTATTGTTTTTCAAAACCAATTTATTCGACATTTAAAACAACACGCATTTGTGTCGTATTTTAGTATTTGGATTATTTCGCATTAATCTCAAGACCGCGAAACCAGCCTAAAGTAAACTACGATTCTACGAAGGCCGTACGAAGAGCTTTTTGACGGATGAGAATTGTGAGAGTGCATTTGAAAAAACTGTTGCACTCCTAGGAGTGTAATGGAACGTTTTCCATTGCACTCTTGGAAAATGGAACTTTTTATTTAATATCATGTCACCATAATTAACCAATTAAACGACCAGAATTTAATGAGGTATTGTATAGTTTCTTTTATAATATAAGAAATAGATACTATTCATAAAAACAGATCAATAGTGAAATTCTTAGTGAAGAACTTAAAACAATTGAGCTGTCATGCAGTTGCCTAATAATAAAAAAAATTGTGAAACACAGCCCCCCCCCCAAAAAAAAAAACCCTGCTATAAATCTTTCATGTTATGTGCACGAATATTCTTGTCCTACTTCGAAATTTGTGACGAGATCAAAGCGCAGATTCGTGACTCATAACATGAAAGAATAACCCACAAAAACAGAAAGGCGGAAAACAATTACGGATGTTCCTTTTCTACGTTCTTCAATGCTCGAAAAAATGTAAAAACGATTAACAATGGTAAGAAAACAGTCAGATATACTAAATTGTCCTATCTACGGCAATTGCAAAAGCCCTATCGTTATTTGAATTTGGGCATTGTGGACAAGGTAGACTGCAAAGTGTGCCTGCTGCAATGTTCAGCGTCTCAAAGAAATATTTTCAATGTTTGGCGACTGAGTTACTTTCAAGATACTGTTAAGAAAATCGGTTGTTTATTAACACGTCGTATTCATGCAGCCATTTGCCACTTTCTCGACATACTTCATATTGTGAAGTTAAACTTTTGAGTTCGTCCTTTAAAGTTTCTTTTTGTGGCTTTCTTACTTATTAGTAATAATTTAACTTCTCTTGGAAAGAAACTTGAATTAGCACAAAGTCCAAAATAAAGATCTGAGGTTTTATTATACAGGGTGTCCCAAAAAGACCCAAAAACTATTGAAAATAATCTATTGTTAGAATTTCAGTGCCTAGCACTAAATTGAACCCACGAGTGGATAAACGATTGACATAACCGTCATAATTAATAGTCATACTCAGTGTTAACCATTGTTATGCCAGACAAAAAAACTAAACCTGCGAGTGAATATTAAAAATGCAATCAAATTTTATGCATGGGTTATTTTAACCCATTCAATTTGGCTTTTATCAATATTCCCATGAGCAAAACAAACGTACTTTACAAAGATATTTTAGCTTTTTAACAAGTGCTAGGGCACTCAAATGTTAACAATAGGTGATTTCAATAGTTTTTGGGTTTTTTTGGGACACCTTGTAGATTGCCCGATGTGCATTTTTTCAAAAGATAGAGTTGAGTCATTTCCAGTGTTGGTGGCCATCAAGTTTTACAAAAAAATTGCTAGATAAAAAGAAAATGGGTGATTTATGATTATCTACTGGGTACCCTGATTTATTTTTGTTTTAAATGTGACAATTGGACCAAATTTTCGCAATAAAAACTGGGCACTAGTTAAAAGTGAGTGTTTAACAACATATAATTCGAAAACTATTTAAAGGATAAAACACTACCTAAGAATCTTATATACAGTTTTTGTGCTCTTTCTGATGATTGCAGTCGTTTTTGTTATTGCTGAATACGAAATTTCACATTTTTTTGCTGAAGTACAATGTAATGGTAAATAATCGCAAACCACCCGTTTTCTTGGTATCTGGCATCTGTTCCGTCTTTTCATAATTCAGCAAAAGGTATTGGATTCGGTGGCCAATGGTGTCTCAGGAGATTTTATGTTGCTATTCCTTGCACGCACTGGCTAAGATCTTTAGGACTACAATGTATCGTCTGCATATTAGAAGCATTAATAGCATAAAAACCATCTTAAGATCGCTAAAATAGAAACTAAACAGCATAGAGCATTCCTTCCGGAATGCTAAAAAGTGTCACCTAATATAATCAATATCAATAGGCGTGATCCCGTCTCATAAGTGCGGATTAAATTTTGTCAAAGACATAGTAACAATAGACATTAAAGATATAATAGCTCTGCTCTTTGCATGCGTGTTGTTTCTCGGAACACTGGTTTCAGAACTTTTGCTATTCTAGTTCTCCTTCAACTACTACAAACAAAATCAAAATAGGATAGTGAAATAATTGGAAAACAAAATTAGAGTACGCGCTAACCTTTTCTTCTTCTCTTTTATCCATTGAATCTGAATCCCATCTATTTTGATCCAAAACAGTAAAAGTGAAACATTCTTCATTAAAAGTAGCTTCAAATTTTCTTTCCTTTGCTTTGCGGTAAAATCTACACTCAAAGTTTTGTTCTTCCTGTTCATGTCTTTCGGGCAAATATATGTGATGACTTTCCTTGTCAAATCTGCAGTTGGAAATGTAATGTGCAAGACTTTCGTCTTCTTCTAAACGAACACTATCTGTGTCGATCACATGACGGGGACCTGAATAAAACACAAAAACTTGATACTTATAATACTTCTGCAATATAAATATTAAGAATTAATAATTTCCCGGTTATCCGAAAATTCTGACATTATAAAACAATAGTACCTTGTACACAGTAGGATTGTTCCGGCTGGATCTATTTATTGTCATTACCTACTGACAAGAATATTACAAATAAACTCGATTGACTTCTTCTATATCTTAATCATATCTTAGTTTAGAATAGTTAATGGATATACTTATGTAGGTGTCGGTGTTTCACCGCAATTCCGTTGATCTGCTATAACAGTCTCATATCAATGCAAAACATGGAACTGGTGCCATTTTGATAAAAAGACATAACTTTAAATGCTTTTAAATCAGATGATAAAATACTGCAAGAACGGGTTCCGCAAAGTTTGTCGTAATGATAATCCGCATTCACGGAAATCCATATGTGTCAGACATCAGAAAGAAAAGTCGCTGCCACTGAGCTTTATGCGCTACATATCTGAAGAACGGAAAACTTAAGGTACGACGCTAATACGGTTATCCACTGACCAGGGCTCATTTACTTACGACATTGCATCCTCCTCCCTGATTTAGCGACTGAAAATATTTTCGTACATTGTAATTGTAACTATTGAAATTATTAAAGATCCACAGTTGGCTAAATAAATGCTACTTTACACGTGGTTTTTTACGCTTCTAAGATCACCTTATTTACAAATACATCAAGATATATGATATTAATATCTATTGTAGTATGGCCCTATACTTTTCAGTCTCTTTCTATACCCATTTGAGTCAAGTTAATATAAAGCATAACATACATAAACATAACAAGCATACAACATCCAATATGGCAACTTGATAAAGCTTTGCGTCTAAATATTGGCAAGATAATGTGTGTAATTACAAACACATGAGAAGTATGTATTTGTGGTCTTTGCAGTAACTACATAAACGACTGAAACATGATGCTCGCGCAATTTGATTTTTCATGCGAGTTTTAGTATTTTCCTCAGCTAGAGATTTGTGTTTTGTGTATTGAAGGCTGTATATCACCTTATCCGATGTGTTTTACGGCTTCAAAGCAAGGAACTTCTTTGTAAACAGACACGATATGTGACACATGACGTCCATCTCAATGCCGACGGAAGGCACTAGATAGGATCGAGTAAAACCACCTGGTCCCCAGACCCTTGATTCCTTATTTGTATTTTTTTTGTGAATAGTTTTTAAGAACGAGAAGTGAGTTATACAGTATGAAAAAATTCTTAAAAATAGACTGAAGAAAAAACTTGGAAAAAAGGTGGTGCTGAGTAGAATCGCAAATTTTGCCGACTGCGCTATGGCAGCTAGGAAAATGATTTAAAAATGTATTTAAAGCTAATTTAATGTATCGAATAGCTAAAAAAGTAAATATTATTTTACTGCGGACTCGCTGTGGTTTTACTTAATCCTATCTAGTGCTTTCCAATACCAACATTGCATTTCTCTCAAATCTCTAAATTTGGGCAATTTTCTTCAGTTTCCAAGATATGATGAGTATTCATTCGCGTAAATGGTACAAGTTCAAATGCAAACAAATATTCTCCAAAAGTAATCATTTTTGGCTAATTTCCGCTTCGCAAATGACTATATTTTTGTCTTGTTTCTGTATGCAATATTGTTTTTATATGATATTCCTCCAAATGTCATTGACTTGATATCCTAAGGCCAATCTCGCTGTTTTATTCTGCATTACGTGCAAATAGTTTGTTGATTAAGAGCCGACTTTCTCACCAGTGGCGTAGCCAGCGTCGATAATTGGAGGGGCGAATATTCATGTGTCATGTTTTGCATCATTAATTTCTTTTGAAATCGATTGTTTTTAAGGTCTGTGAACACAAATATATGAATATTCGTATAATATTCGATTTTTCAAAATACCGTGAGCATAAAAAAACTGGGGCGAGTATGCTCATGTGACGTCTACAGTACTTTTCCATTGAATTTCAACTATTATTACATTAGATCCTATTATTAAATTGAATTAATATATACTAATGGTAAGTATTAAATTCAACTATTGATTCTGTGGACACTTCTGAACATTTTTGTGGCCCTTCATTGGATTAACAGATGTTCTGTGACATAGCTTTGCTTGTGCATCTGCTAGAGTGGGTGATTGTACAGGTGCCTGAATATTAAATGCTAAAAAATGTTCAAAATTGTATAAATATAGTATATACACTGTACATCTCTTTGTAAATACATTTATGAACACAAAACTGTAATATGTGATGATTACGTAATGACTGACACTTCATCTAATTAACTTAATCAGACCATGAATATATAAGTATTGTGTAACACGTATCTTAGGACAGTCTTGTATAGCCCACGTTCAGCTCAACAGATTTATAACAAATACATATATCAAATATATCCGAGAGTCTATTACATGGTGTCAGGAGTGGACCTTTGCAGCCATGGCAGCAGGAACAACTTACTGGGCCGCTCCTAAACAACTCAAATTCGAAGGCAACGTCAGCGAAAATTACCGCAAGTTTGATGAACATTGGGCTCTTTTCGAAAAGACGGAATTGAAGGGGAAATCAGAGGAAGAACGATGTTCCTATTTCTTATTATGTATCGGCGAGAAAGGACGCGAGATCTACCAAACACTCACATTCGCAACGCCAGAAACAGAAGAAGGCGAAGGTGGTACGCTAGTTTGGAAACGAACAACACAACAACTGAGAAATGGCTTCAAACAATATTGCAACCCGAGAAAAAATATCACCTACGAGCGCCACAAGTTCAATATTCGAGACCAAATCGAAGATGAAACAATCGACCAGTACGTGACTGTGCTACGAACTTTAGCTGCAACATGTGAATTCGAAAGCCTCCATGACGGTCTCATACGCGATAGAATCGTGTGCGGTATCAAGAACCAAAATTTAAAAGAGCGTTTATTACGTGAAACGGACCTGACCCTAACGAAATTAGCAATCGACATCTGTAGGGCAGCTGAAGTATCTCGTGAACAAGTAAAGGTCCTGGGTGATAAGACTCCTGCAAACGTCGACGCATTACGCAAAGATGGTCAACGTGAACAGCAGGCAGATCTCACGCACCAAAACAATGTCCTGCATATGGTAAAACGTGCAACAGTTGTGGTAAAAGTGGACATTTTGCTAAGTTCTGCCGATCTAGCAAGAACCGGTCGAGCTATACTCACAGCTCTCATATCCAACAGCTGGAACTAGACGGCAACACTTCAGATCACGGCATCGACGAAGTACAAGGGGACACAAACGCCTCAACAAACGAACACGCGACGATCCAAATTAATAACAAGCCCATTCGACTAAAGCTCGATTCTGGGGCTGAGACAAACATTTTAACTAAATCAGATTTCGAGAAAGTCGTACCGAAACGACAGCGCCATCACAAGCTCAAAACCAGCCTGGCGAAACTGACAGCTTCTGGTGGACACCCCATCCCTGTTCTTGGCAAATGTTACTTACGATGCACCCATAACAGCTCGACGCAAGTTATCGAATTGGAATTTCATGTGGTCGACACGGGCACGCCTCTCTTAGGTTGCTCAAACTGCAAGAGTATGGAACTTATTACGTTTAATAGCATTGAACAAATTACAAGCGAAACCAGTTCTCTATCTGGACTATCGAGTGAGCAAATATTTACGAAATATTCGCACTGTTTCGAGGGACTTGGCCGGATATCTGACCCCTATCATATCAAAGTTGACCCCACCGTCACTCCTGTCGTTCACCCCCCTCGGAAATTACCTGCATCGCTCAGAGACCGAGTTCATCGCGAGCTGTTGGACATGGATGCGAAGGGAATAATTCAAAAAGTCGATGGACCCACGGCGTGGGTCAATTCGATGGTCAATGAAAACGATCCGGTAAACTACGTATCTGTATCGACCCTAGAGACCTGAATAAAGCGATCCTTCGAGAACATTATCAATTGCCGACGCAACAAGAGATATCTAGTCGATTTACAGGTGCTAAGTACTTTAGTAAATTGGATGCAACATCTGGGTTTTGGCAAATGCCACTTGACGACGAAAGTTCCTTCCTCACGACATTTAATATCCCGTTTGGTCGATATTGCTTTACTGTGGTACCTTTCGGCGTAGTATTCGCGCAAGAAGTTTTTCATTTCGAGACATACCCGGCTGCGAGACGGACATCGACGATATTCTAATTTGGGGACGTACGATAAACGAACACGATCGGAATTCAGAACATGTACTTAATCGCGTTAGTCAGATCAATATGAAATTAAGCACAGAGAAATATCAATTTCGACAGACCGAGATTATTTACCTCGGCGAGCGCCCCACTCAACACGGTGTCAAACCTGACGTAGGAAAGCTTAGAGCAATTAATGATTACGCAAAACCGTCAAATAAACAGGATGTACAACGTTTACTCGGAATGGTAAATTTCGTAGCTAAGTTTGCGCCGCAAGTGTCCGAAGTCGCAGCTCCTCTCCGCGAATTGATCAAAAAGAACATTTCTTTTCATTGGTTAGATATTCACGATAAGGCATTTCCTGATTTAAAGAGCATTCTGATTGACTCCCAGGCTCTTCGATACTATGACGTAACCAAACCTGTCACACTTCAAGTTGATGCATCACAGCACGGACTCGGGGCTGCATTAATTCAAGTCTCTCTTAGTTTTAGTGTGTATTATATTAATTATTTATTTCATTTGTAATATTTTAGTAAGTAGTATAGTTTAATAGTAGTTATCACACCTCTTTTGTAAATCAGCTTTTGCTGAAAAGAATTAGTGTGTTTAAATAAAGTCGATCATCATCATCAACGAGAAAACCGTACAGACTGTAAAGAACATTTTGGAAAAGTGTCATGCGCAACACCAAGATCCCTATTTAGCACTCCTTGACTATAGAAACACTCCCATCGACGGTGTGAGTCCAGCACAAGCCCTTATGAGCCGACGACTTCGCTCCGCTCTACCAATAGTACAACACAAACTCGCACCATCAGTCATCAATGGTGCGCAATTCTACACTAACCGCCAACGCCAGCAACAACACCAGAAACGCTACTACGACAAAACTGCCAGATCCCTGTCTCCCCTGCAGAAAGGTGAAATAGCGAGATTTAAACTTGATCCCAACTCGAAATGGACCAAGGGAAAAGTCGTGCAACCACATGTAACACCTCGAAGTTACATTATCGAAACGAAAGACGGCACACAGTACAGGAGAAACAGACGACATCTACGGCAATCTAACGAGCCTCCTTTCGACACGACTGAGATTGAGAACCTTATGCCCTCGAACAAAGCCAGTCATGGCCAGACACGGGAAAATAACCATCCTAGAGCAACTAGAGAAGAACCTTTTAAAAGAAGCCGATATGGACGGTTGATTAATCAAAACCCGAATTATAAAACCTGATTATGAACAATTACATATATATCTTTAATTTTAGTATCTTAGTTTTGCCAATAATTATATATTAATTAGTATTATTTTAATCTTAGGAAGAGAGGGATGTAAAGTGATGATTACGTAATGATTGACACTTCATCTAATTAACTTAATCAGATCATGAATATATAAGTATTGTGTAACACGTATCTTAGGACAGTCTTGTATAGCCCACGTTCAGCTCTACAGATTTATAACAAATACATATATCAAATATATCCGAGAGTCTATTACAAAAACCATAGGAACTCTCACTATCTAAACAATAAATTTAAAGCAGGGTAGACAGTGAACAAATACTATCTTGATCACAAATAAAAATAGCTACCTTTGAAATGTTGTCTATACTTTTTACACTCTGGGCAATTTTGACAATAACAGCCACTTTTCATTTCATTATTGCCGAATAAATATACAAATAAAAATGTGACATTATCTTCATCATAGTGGCTTATAGTTGTAGCAAATGGCAGTGTTTTTCAAGCCATAATCCATACTGTATAACAAATGAACATCACTGAATCAGTACATAATGTTAAAAGCACCGCATATAATGTAAAAAGCACCACATATAATGTAAAAAGCACCGCATATAATGTAAAAAGCACCGCATATAATGTAAAAAGAACCGCATATAATGTAAAAAGCACCGCATATAATGCTAAAAGCACCGCATGTAATGTTAAAAGCACCGCATATAATGTAAAAAGCACCGCATATAATGTAAAAAGCACCGCATATAATGTAAAAAGCACCGCATATAATGTTAAAAGCACCGTATATAATGTTAAAAGCACCGCATATAATGCTAAAAGCACCGCATATAATGTTAAAAGCACCGCATGATGATGAAAGCACCGCATATGTTAAAAGCACCGCATATAATGATGAAAGTACAACATATAATGTTAAAAGCACCGCGTATAACGATGAAAGCACAGCATGTAAAGAATATTGACCACATAAGACAGTGATGGCTTTCTATATGTTACAGTATATGGTGGGAGATAGGTGATCAGGTGATGTGGCCTTTAGATTGATTGTCTAGCAATTCAATATGTCCAGTATAAAATAAATGTCTAGTATTTGACATAAATATATTGGGACCCATGTACTGTATACTGTATTATTAAATTATCAATTATCAGTGCTTTTATCACTGTGTATTTTGCACTTTCTTCGATCAATTTACTCTTTCGCTAGAGCCAGACGTTAAAATCCTAATTTGTAGCTCATAATATTTCACAAGTAACACATCCATCCATCGAAGCGAGACCGTAGAATTTTTCCTCTGATTTACTATCTAGCCCTGAGTCCCCTGACACATCTGTTGTCATTTTCCCAATATAAACATTGTCATCTTCAAGTTCCATCATATGACTCGCGACAAAATTGTTTTCTGATTCGGCTTGGCTGCCATTTAGATCAGTAAAGCTTGAAGACACTTTTCCAGTTGAAATTCAAAGAAGTACCGCAGAATTAAATTTCAATTAAAAAATAAAATGTAAACAATTCAATTAAAACATATCTCAACCCTCTCTGTAGTATAGAATACTAGTTGGCAATCAATGCGTGTTCCCGGTTTAACGTCACAGGGGTATACTCGCCCCAGTTTTTTTTATGCTCTCGGCATTTTGAAAAATCGGCATAAATCGCATCTAAATTTCTAGGTGTTTTAAAAATAATAATAGTAATTTATGTTCTGTATATATATAGGTAATGTATTTGCGGCTTTTATGTAATTGAAGGGTGCGTGATCGTACGTGCATAGGATGAGTATAACTAATATATTATTCCAAGTTGCCGAAATCCAACATTGAATTCACCCTTTCAGTGGAAAATATTTAATTTGCTTAAAAAATATTTTCTAGCAAAATTCTCCTTTAAAGGGGTAATTAATTTGTGGCAGATATGCTACATTGCCACATAAAGGTAAGAAATACAATAACTGGACAACATATTTTATTGAAGAAGCAATAGATTTTTTGTTGGTTTCAATATTCATTCTCTTAGAATTACATTATTATATATGAAAAAAATATATACAAAACTACATGTGTTCCCCGATATATAACAGCCCCACTGAGTTCAAAGATTATCTACCATTTAGTATGATAGTCGACAAAACAGTTTTTCCTCTGCCTCGTCCTCAGCGCTTATTGACAAAAAGACTCGATATATCAACAGTTTACATGACGTGCTGGATTGCTAGATCCCTCCACATCACATCTTCCGTTGCGCGTTTACGCCGTAACAGAGTACTTCATGTAAACTGTTTATATAATGAGCCATTTTATCAGCAAGCGTCTGGAGACGAGGCAGGTTTCCTCTCTGTCTCAAGCAAAGACAAACTTTGCATTTGCTGCAAAGATTTTGGAAAACCCACCTTTACAAAAGCGACTCCGAATGCGGTTTCCTTTTGCGAGGTTTGGCCAATGTCTAAGTTGATCATACCCTGCATCATTTGATAATAAATGTGTAATGGGTTTGCGACCAACCTTCAGTGTTGAGGATGGACCTGTTTCTTCAAAAGATCGTCGTTTACTTGGCCTGATTTTCTTACCACTGGTCACTTTCATTCGGGCAATTTTATTGGTGCTGATGAAGCTTGCAGAAATTTCTAAAACAAAGTCCAGCAAGGATTATCTTTCTTACTTTGGAGTTTTTAATTGATCAGAATGCCTGTGATTTAGGAGCCAAGCATTGACCTTAGATATGTCGACAAGGTGTCAGAAAATGCTTATGTATCGATGTTGATTTGGTGCAAAGAGATAAGCATATCAGCTAAATCAACACCACCATCCTTTGGTTGTAGCTCATGATCACCTGTGGGAACTGGGTGTTCTTTTCTTCTGATGACCACCTTTCAGACGCACCCAATGGTTCCACACCAGCATAATTGCAAGTAATGTGAACAGCATTGTTGTCTACCCATTTCACAACAACAATTCTCTTTCTGCATCAGACTTAAAATCTATAGCACCACGCCCTGATGTACTCATGTCCTTGTTTGTTTGCAACGACATTTTTCAATGTGGTTGGCACTCATTGTACCACATGCTAGTATACCCCCGTTCTTCAGGTAGATCAGCAAATCCAACGTGGTGAACCAGTTGTCAAAAAATATTTTCTGCAGGTGCTGGAAGTTGAAATTTTCTATGACTTCATCCTTACGGGCATATACATAAAAGTCATACATAAAGCCAGAGGCCCCAGCACACACTAAATTTCTGAAACTCCATATCATTGGTTTCTTGGGTTATACAGGCGAGTTGCGCTGTACTTTGCCTTCACAGGTATAGTTTGTTCATCAAAAGAATAACACTCTTCTGGGCGAAACTTCAGGCAATGTTCTCGAACAATGTAAATAAATGGTTGTATTTTTGAATTTTGAAAGCTTTGAGGTATTTTTTCCATGACACGGTTGTCAACAAAGTGGAGATTAGAACGCAGCTTCTCGTATCGTTTCAATAACATCTGGTCGGCAACGGCTGGGTATCACATCTTTTGGGTCAAGTATAATTTATAGGATGGAAGTTGAATGATGCACATCTCAAATGAATCTCAATAAATTGTTTCATCTCTCGTTTTGTTGTGTTGATTGATGTGACTGATTTCTATGTACTGTACAGCTTGGTCTGTTATACAACTAAATTATTTATCTCGTCAGACCACAAACTGTCTGAAATATTCAAGAGGAAACTTGATCTCTTCGATTTCGTCTTCCTCCAGGTTAAAACTATTATCAAACGGTGCTATATCTTTCTTTCTTCATTGAAATATTCTCTTCTTCAGTCGGGTTGCCGTATCTCCAGTGTCTCCATTCTCCTTCTATTGTCATTATCACTGTTGTTATCGTCATCACCACCATCATGATAAGATCCAAAGAAATCAGGATCATCATAATGGTTATATAAATCAATCTTATGGTGGCTTTGTTGGTATATAGTATGCACACAGTATATGTCCAAAACCACAAAAACAGTGTAAAATAGAATGTTAGACCAAAAGATGGTGAAACCTGCATCATAGATAGAACGTTGTAAAACTTACCGAAATCACTGGGATTTGAACAATATTTTCTCAATAAAAAAACAATTCTGCTAAAATTCGCCATTACCACAATGTCAACAACAAGGGCATTGCATTGTGGATAGCCAATTAAGTCCAGCCTGCAAAAAATTCGCTCAGTTTTCTATTTGTTGCAGATCTGCTACACTGCTACATAAAGATTTTTAGGTCATTGGGTGAAACTATTCACCTCTGTCGTACATACATGATGTACATATTTTTGTAAAGCGTGCTTTAAAATAACATACCAGCTCTCAATTTCATTCTGCAGTCATACTTTGAATTGGGTGTTATTATTTCACCTCTGAGGACTGAAGTGGAAGGATAACAAATCCAGGCCTTGATGCTGTCCTCATCCTGGATGGACACTGGCCTTAATATATTTTTTACTTCATCTGGAGGCTCGTTGCCACAGTCAGAATGTAAGCCTTCCCATGCTTTCAGCCTCACGTTTCTGTCTGAAATTAAGTATAAATGATCGTGTTTGAAACGTTGGAAAAGTCGAGACTATAAAACAAGTTTGTACATTAAAGCTAAAAAGAATAGTTATAATTATATAAAATTATGTATTATGTATTCAAACTACATTCTTGTTCGTGATTGATGAAAACGCCCCTGCTAATTCTCCTTATCTGGAAGCGCTTTCGTTAATTCAGCTGGTGACGTGTCCGAGTACAATAGTACCGAGAGCCGATGTTCGGTCCAATAGAAGTACTGTTGCGAAGCAGTAAATTAATGTAGTGAAATATAGTCAAGTTAAGTTTCCCCGGTAAAGTGAATATTGCATATATTTCAGACGGAATGACGATAAGCATTTTTTCCTAAAGGAAATCAATTTCTTGTCTTGCACGAATGTGTCAGTTACAAGGAGTGACAAAAAAAAGTAGCCATACGTCAAATTAATGACATGGTTATTTTTGTTTTTAATTTTGCCATTTCACAAGAATAATATATTTTAAAGCATGTTCTTATTTAATACTTTGTTGGCATCCCTAGCCAAGTATTCTACGGTTAATAACTTTCACCCTCGTTTGAGAACTTCAAAAAGTTCATTGTCATTCTTTGGCTTGCGTTCCATAGTTATTCGATTGAGCTGGGCCCATAAATTTTCCATGGGATTCAAGTTCGGAGATCGCGCAGGCCATTTCATTACAGTCACTTTCTTATTTGCGACATATTGCTGAACCACTCCACTTAGTCTAGGTCCTGTATAGGGTTTTGTATGCGTTTCATTTCCCAGAGATAATCTCAACTGTTTTAAGGTAAAATGACCATGTCGGTCAACATGTCATATGTGCCAAAACCCAAATCCGGGACGAAAGTCTTCAAAATAGAGAGTTTTAGATTGGCGTTTTTGCTTGATAACCGCAAACCTCAAACCGCAAGAAATCACGTGACGAGTGTCTAGCCGTCAAGTTACACGTTTGCGGTTCATGTTTGTACGGCTGGAAGGGCTTCTCGAGGTAAGTGAATTACCGCAAGGTTTTTGTGCTATTTTTACCCAACTAAGCCACGTTTGTGGCGTAATTTGATATTTGTTTATGACCATGGTTTATAAAACTTCACTTTTTGTAATTCAATAATGAAGCAGGCGCTAGATTTTCAAATATATATGTGAGCGATTAAAAACAAACATGGCGGCTGTCAACAAGCCTTTTGTCATCTGACGTTTTCACGATACTTTGGTCAGGAAACACGGACTTTAGCGATGCGATACCTTGTCGTCATATCCCTCAAAAATATTTGTACATGTATGTTTTATTGTTTCTTGAAATTATCTTTCTTTTGGTAGGAAATGTCTCCTTTTCGATGGTCTTCGATCGGCAACGACATCATGCTTGCAACTGAAGTAGCAACACGAAGGCCTAGTAGTTCTTCAGAATGGGAGGTCATTGCTGGCATTCTGAGTCAAGCCTTCAGTACGGTTGAAAAACCTGTCGATTTGTCTGGAAGAGCATGCAGAGAACGGCTGGAGCGAATATTACTTAAATACAAAGATGAAGATAAAAAGTCTCTGAAAAGGTAATTTAAAAATTAATTTGTATTTTAATTGTGCTGTGCAATCTTTTGATCATGGTATATAATGCCTTAATCTCTTAATATAAAGATAGGACATATTAATTATATCATTAATATTAATAAATGAGGGGTGTTGATAAATTCTGTAAGGAAAGGGGGCTTATTTAACCTTTTTAATGAAGTGATTATGTCACTTATGTGTATGCTTGGGAGTAGGTAAGCCAGGCACAAGCTGGTAAATTGCATGTTTCCTATAGTGAGTGTTTGCATGTTTTATGTGTTCTTGTTTAGATCAGGTACTGAGGAAGATTTTGATGAGTTGCAACAACTTCTTGAAGACATATACACATTTAGGCAAGATCAAGAAGAGCTCAAGAAGAGAGAAAAGGAAAATAAAAAGCAAAAAGAACAAGAACAACATCTGAAGGCTTTAGCTATGCGATCAGCAGCATTAAGTGGATTGGCCAGACAGTTATTCCCCTACATTGTCATGTAGCGTAGGTCCCTCTAATGCTTGACAGTTTTACTTGTCATAGGGGAGAGTGCTGCCACACAGTGTCTTAAATTAGTGACATTAACCAATTTTGCTTTTTTAATGTTTGCTAATTTCAATATTTATGTAGAAAGAAAAAGCATGACAACTGATAGTGACAGCAGCAATTCTGATGTAGATGATGGGCACAATGAAATAGATTATGATACTTTCATTGATGCTTCCAATGAGACAAATGAAAAAAAAGGTAAATAGAAAGCCATGCACTTAGTAGCTACTATATGTTAGAATAATTGAAGCAATATTTGGTTGAAATAGTGCCAGTATTTTATCTTAGTAAGCGTATGAATAAGAAAGTTGATGAATATGGCTAATGAAATTTTCATTTTAAAAGGTAGAAAAAGAAAATATAAGAAAAGAACAAGCCAGCGAGCAGCACTTGATATTATTGCAGAGAAATATGAAACTAAAGCTAGCTTAAAAGATAAAGAACTTGAGTTACGTAAGATGGAACTTGAGTTCCAGCAAAAGAAGTATGAGGCTGAGGCAAAAGAAAGAGAAGCAAAAATGCAGCTTGAGTTGGAAGAACGCAAGCTTATGATATCTCTATTGAAGGACAAGTTGTAATGTTGTGTGTAAAAACTTGACACAATGCCAGCGTAAGCAGAACTAAACTTTATTGAAGTTGTCTTTTAGAAACATTTGGAACACTGCATGATAGTTCATATTATTTTAATTTATAGATTCATTGAGTCATTCCAGAAAAAACATTCACACATCCCCCGTAAAAAAAATTAACAGTTACCCCTAGTACTTTTCATTATTTGAAATACTGTACTCTCCACATTTATTTTGGCAGAAATTTTATCGGTATGTGGGGGAGGGGGAGACTGGCTGATATTTCTGGAATAACCCTACAATAAACTGTTGATGTTTTTGAATTATATGCAATAAAAGTTTCTTTATTGATTAGAGAGATATACTTCTAGTTGTGGTGGGTTAAGCTCAAAAAAGCTGCTTACTAAAGAACCGTACAAACATGTATGGCAGTTAGTCAAGATGCCTGCCACTAGATAATATTTTGCTACAGGTTGGTTAAACTTTTAAGTTTTTCTTGAAATCTAGAAAGGCAAAGTTCTGGAGAATTTTCCCAAAACCCCACTCTACACTAACTCTGACTTTGCTCATAGCACTGTTGAATTGCTTTTCATCAGCTGTCAAGATTGCAGCTCGATAAGGTGCCAGTATATTTCTTGACAGACCATATGCAGGGTCTCCGTATATAACATATGGCTCTCCATTTGGTTTAGCTATATGCCGCAACTTTGGGAGCAGGCCACTCTCTCCAAGTATAAATGCATCATGGCGCCGTCCTTCAATTGGCCCAAACAAATGGGCAATCATGCCATTGGGGGCCTGGACTGACTGAAAGAAAAATCTCTCTGAATTAGTCTGTTACATCACGCACGTGCAATTGTATTTTAAAAGTTTACAACAATAGTGGTGACAGCTAGTGGGGTTTCTTTTTTACTATCAACATTAGTGATAATGGTCCTAAAACAGTTTTTTACTATGGGTAGGAAAATTTTGTTGAATTTATCACTACAATATAAACAACAGCATTCAAAGCAATTAAGACTTCATCTATCAATGAAGGAATAATATACTATAGGGTATGAGAAGTACCTGAAATTTTAGACAGTGAATTCGTTTATGTCCACTATACATAATTTTTTGATTGTGAATGGGCCTTGCAATACTTTTAGCAGTGCCATCAATGAAACCCCAACACTGTGTAAGTGGACAGCCTTTAGCATGTACAGCTTGGGAAAAAACTTCTGGATCCAACCATATCAGGTCTAGAGAGGTCAGCCGTTCTTTGTATTTTTCATAAATGTCATCAACCACCTAAAGCAAGAGTATTACCCGTGGATTTGCATTAAAATTACTCAAAACAACTATTGAGAAAATAAAATCATAAGTAAGTATTTACATGACTAAAGATAAGACTCAGCTCGTATTCGGTCCTTCCAAAAACCTGAACAAGGTCGGTCCATCGGTTTGGATAACTCAGCCTCCTTAACATAATCATCAGCGATTCCATTCCAGGCGCATTGGTCCCCTGTTCACAAATGTATTGATCTGGGAGGTTTAAAGCTTCGACAAGCCGTTGCATGTCCTTTTTTTGAAACCTTAAACGACAGTTGCACACAAGTCATATATTAGAGAAATCAGTATTTTCCATTTAAAATATATTTGTTTCAAACTCGTTCAATTGACATCGGACTCTTGTACCTAAACATTTTTTCACAGTCGTCTTCTGTAATGTCTTTCAGATTGAGACGAGATCCAAGCTTTCGCTTAGGGGTAAAGGCAATGTCATATAAGATCAGATCAAGATCATCGTCGTCACTAGAACCATCACTACTGCTGTCTGCTGCTGTCGAAATCATACCTTAAGAGCTCCATAACGTCATGAAAGTTTTTCCTGTGAAGTAGATAGTTGGCAAGATAGTTAAAGTCGTATTTGTACTTCAGATTTTGTTGTCAGGAACGCAGAAGAAAAAGCAAACCTTACCTCCTCCTAGTAGCCGCCATGTTGGAATCAACTCAGAATAGTCCGGTTACCAGTTAAAATCTAAATGCTTTTTATTACGCTAACGTCAAACGTCTAACCGCAAACGTCAAACTGCGGTTTGCAGTTTGTGGTTTTCAAATAGAACGCCAATCTAAAACTCTCTAATGACTCCGCCCTGAAACGGCAGTGTCGACATAGCTCTAACTTCAGACCAATGCAAGCAACAGCCTTTCTGAAGTGCCTATAGTGTTTAGAAGGGTTGCTTATAGGGTGGTTATTAGAAGCAAAACATTGCCTAACTATAATATATTCCAAGAAAATCATCACTCAACATGCCAGGTCAGCAGCTAATTATGCATAAAATCACTAAAATCGCTGGCAGAAATCAAATTTTCACATTTCAAAAAAAAATTATTATAACATGAAAAACCATGTGCAATTGAATCCAATTCTTGCAGATTTCAAAAGGATTGACATTATTTTGGTGATATATAAAGCATTGTATTTCACTTACCCCCCGCAAAAACACGATTTCAGCCATATTTTCCGTCTTCTTTGCTCTTTTATCGCCGAGTAGTCGAAGTCTCATACAATTCTTGTACTTTTCCATAATCACAGATGACTAAACAACAACTCAGCCCATTTTTTACTAGTTCTGAGACTGTGCCCTCTACTTTATCTTCGACAATTAGCCAAAATTGCCGCCATTACGAAGTCTTGCCGCTTTTGTGTGCGATAAATGTGACTTCTTCGTCTTCATGTGTATTTATATTATGTAATCCAACAATACTTCGCGTTTGCTTGTTTGTATTTGCGTATTGTTTTGTTTTTTAAAAGCTTTAACTACAACAAAATCTGACAGTTATGCATTTTCTCCATTTTTATTTTGATGGCTATGCCAGTGCAGATACGTGCGTTTCAATTTTAAAAACTTAGTGGGCTAATAGTGGCTTAGACGCATAATTATTTTATACTTTGGCATAATAAAAACAGCCCTTTAAATAAAAAGGGGAAAATCTGTCAGATTTTCTTGTAGTTAAAGCTCAAAAAACAGAACAATACGCAAATGTACATGAAAATATAATAATAAGAAACGTTTACTTGGCTTGATGTGAAAACAGGCAAACACATTCGTGAAAATATTCACTCCTTCGGTATGGTCGCCCACGAGGAATTTTCGTGACGATTGCGCGTGACTTTCAAATTATTTTAAAGCTCGAAGACACTCGATTTTATGTGGGTGGATTTTTATATTGAAATTTGATAGAAGTTTACAAACTCACCTTTAGAAATTCAATAGCATAAAGTATTGTTGGATTACGTAATATAAATACACATGAAGACGAAGAAGTCACATTTATCGGACACAAAAGCGGCTAGACTTCGTAATGGCGGCAATTTTGGCTAATTGTCGAGAATACAAAATCGAAGATAAAGTAGACGGCACAGTCTCAGAACAAGTCAAAAATGGGCTGAGTAGTTGTTTAGTCATCTGTAATTATGGAAAAGTACAAGAATTGTATGAGACTTCGACTACTCGGCGATAAAAAAGCAAACAAGACGGAAAATATGGCTGAAATCATGTTTTTGCGGGGGGTAAGTGAAATGCAATGCCTTATATATCACCAAAATAATGTCAATCCTTTTGAAATCTGCAAGAATTGGATTCAATTGAACATGTTTTTTCATGTTGTAATAATCTTTTTTTTGAAATATGAAAATTTAATTTCTACCAGCGATTTTAGTGATTTTATGCATAATTAGCTGCTGACCTGGCATGTTGAGTGATGATTTTCTTGGAATATATTATAGTTAGGCAATGTTTTGCTTCTAATAACCACCCCTATAAGCAACCCTTCTAAACACGATAGGCACTTCAGAAAGGCTGTTGCTTGCATTGGTCTGAAGTTAAAGCTATGTTGACACTGCCGTTTCAGGGCGGGGTCATTTTGAAGACTTTCGTCCCGGATTTGGGTTTTGGCACATATGACATATTGACCGCCATGGTCATTTTACCCTAAAACAGCTGAGATTATCGCTGGGAAATGAAACGCATACAAAACCCTATACACACAACCTAGATTAACTTGTGTGTTTTGGATCGTTATCGTGCTGAAATACAAATTAATTATTTCCACACAATCGACGAGCAGAAGGAACGAGATGGTGTATTAAAATCTTACGTGGTGTATTAAAATCTTACGGTACTGGGCCAGTCATTATTCCTTTAACGCGATGAAGATCCCCCACACCATTCCAGGAAAAACAACCCCACACGTTAATTGAATTTTTGGTGTTTTACTGTCCCTTGCATTGTACGACTGGGGCCAGTTGTACGAAAGGTGAATAGCGCTATCCACCGGATAGTGATTTTTTAAAACTTTCTAAACATGTTTAGTTACAGGTAAAACCAAAATTAAAGTTCAGCATTTTCGAGTTGAAGTCACTTTCATCTCTTGTGAGTTCAATATCCTGGTGTCATGGCTTTTTTACGGCAGTTGAAAAAATCACTATCTAGTGGAAAGCGCTATCCACCTTTCGTACAACCGGCCACACGTATTTTTCTCGCGATCATTCCGCCAAATAAACTGGGAAGAGCTGTTTTGTAACGTGAATAGTGACTCATCACTCCAAATAACACTTTTCCACAGATCATGGTCCCAATGAACGTGTTCCCGGGCATTTGCTAAACGCTTTAGCTGATTCTTCTCACTGACGAAGCACTTCCTACTTTTTTTTTCTCTAGTGTATTCTATTTTTACGGAGACGTCTCGGAATAGTTGACGTAGAAACTTTCACCCCAGTTTGGGCCTTTGAATCAGCGAGGTGTTTTTTTAGGGGTGCCCATTTTAGATTGCCGAACTATGTACCGATCAGTTCGTTCACTTTTTTTACGCTTTCTATCCGAGCCAGGCGTGCGATGACAATCCCCACTTGATTTCAACTTGGCACAAATCTTCTTCACTTCTGCGTAACTTGGCCAAAAACTCTTTCGCGATTTTGGTTAGCACTTACACCTGCTTTCAACATCCATTATTTCGAGCAACCTTTTCCTTGCTGGTTCTTCTTGCTCTTGCTTTCTTGTTTTTCTCTCCATCTTTGTAAAAACAGTACTTCCACTGGGAAGATTCCACAATTTTTTGCCATACTATCCCAAGCTTTCTATAGTAACATTTACCTCCAGTGCTTGTGGTACAATTTTATCAAGTCCGTATACACGCGCAATCCGTAATGATATGCAACAACTGTACTACATTGGATTTCTCGTCTACAAATCAACACTGGTTTTACATATTTTTCTCTAGGCGTTTATTCATCAAGACACTACATTTAAACACGCATGGCTACTTTTTTGCCTCCCCCTGTATATATAAGGCCGTTTTTAACTAGGCGGATTTTTTTCTGCCTGAGAGCTCACAAAGAAAAAAAATTCTGCTGCGCGTGTAAAATTCCGTGTAGAGGAAAACAGCCTTAATCTCTCTTTTAGATATGACAGCATAATGTAGTAATACTTGAAGATGGTTCGAATTTACTTAGATATCTAAAATCCCTATGTTGGACAAACATTGTACTTATACGTGCACACGTTTGAGTGTTTGCCGTCAATCATTTGTAGGTGAGAAAGGTGGTACGCAACAAAAATGTAGTATTGTAAAATTGTATAAAATAGTATTGTAAAAGTCGAACATTCAAATTTAGTTCAGATATATAGCAGTATAATGCTTCACTAAATAAGTAAAGAAAGTGAGTTCATATTGGCCCAGCATATAACCGACTTAGTCAATATAATGTGACAACCCTTCAAACAAATACACGAAAGAGCTGGTACGAGAATTCTGAAATATACGACTTGTAAGTTCATTGGCTAAGTTGTGCTCACATGCATACGTGATGTCACTTCTCATAGCAACAGGTTTAATGTAGCAACAATGTCTTGTTTAATTAAGAGCAACAAAGATCTGCAGTTCGAAGTTTTATCTGGTATTGATCTTTTCAATAAATCTATTTTTGTTTTACCATAACCCAATACGCAGATACCAGGAAAACATGAGTAAATTGTGTACGAAATTTCTAGCCATAAAAATTGCATTAAAATATAAAATATGCGAGTATACGATGTACCTGTTGGAGTTACAAAGGTTAAATCATAACGCCATTGTGTATGAATTAGCTTAATACAAAAAAAGCCATGATTTTCAGCTGTATTTTCATCTTTTGGAAGAGCATCCTCGTTAATATCCGATTTTAAAACGCCCTCCACAAATGAGATATCCCAGTTGTCGTTCATTTCATTATTGGTTGTCTGATTAACTTGTTTTCTCAGTTGTGTGTCGATATCACCTGGTGTCAAGACTTCCCTTGAGTCGTCTATAGAAGAGCAATTAACAAAAAACCTCTTTTATAGTCCATAGTTCGAAATCTCCTTTCTTAGGGGGGGGGGATTTTTTTAAATAGAAGAAAGAGGAAAGAGGAATAAATTTTTTCTAAAATGTGGTGAGTTGATTTTTAAACCAGGGATGAAAGAATAGTGCAAAGTTTCAGAAATTACAGTTCTGTAGAAGAAGAAACTGATAACATGCAGTGGCCAGTTGCAAAATGTTGAATATTTATTTGTGAAACTTATTAATAATTTACGATGAAAACAGAAAAGAAATCATGAGCGTGAAGGAGTCTGTACACTCGATACAGAATTTAATTGATTTTGATAAACTTTAACTTTGATTTTCGTGCCTTATCCAAAATGTTTCTTAAGAGTATTTCGCAAATAGATCTACAAAGATTGGAGATATTATACAATTACTTTATGGTTTCCGTGTTTGGATCACCTGATCACCTGATCCAAACACGCGGGAATGTTGCGAGAGTTAAGAACACGCGCGCAAAAAAAAAAAACGAGCCAAAGGCGAGTGATTTTGTTCGCTTTTCTTAACTCGAGCAACATTCCCAAGTGTTTAGATCAGGCTATCGAAAGACGGAAACCATAAATTAGTAATTGCTTTATAAAATAACAACTAAATTCTCCCAGGTAACAATGATAAATTCTTCCAAGCTATAAGATTTCGTAAACAATCGACTTGTTCAATATACAATGCAACAAAGATGTACAACAAAGTATTTGTCTTTTAAACGTTTAGTAAAATTACGAATGTTGATTAAAGTTTACGTTCACACTGCTGATTAAGGAGAGATAAACATTCCGGCGAAATCAGGCGATCAAAGCCGAGACGCTAGGTGACGACGAAAAACCAACAACAGAACAAGCAATTGTTGTTGCTTTTGTCGCGGTGGATTGTGAGACTATTCCGACTGCATGTTTTTTCTTGAGTGCTTAACTATACTCCAAATAGTGTAGGCCACTGAATTTTAACGTACGTTTGCGGTTCAAATGCAAATGTTTATGCCGTTTATAAATCTAAACAATCACTGTACCTTTGAAATTAAACATTGACTGAGTATATTGTTTTATACTTTGTATTTTTTGACTGTACGTCGCTTCACAGCTTGTCAATGTTCTCCTGGGTTACTTCACCAAACCTTTTACGCGTCTCACTCTTTCCTGCAGTTGCGCAAATGCTCTCCAAATCAATTCTGACAAAAAATTCATCTTAAGATTCCCGCGAAGGCATTTTAGATTTCTGTGTTTGGATGGGTTTCGACTAATCTGAGCACGCGTTATTTACATGTTATTTTATAAATGCTGATACAACACGGCCACTTATGATGTAAGTAGTACATACAAATACAAACAGTGCATTTTACATGACCGTCAGTAATCAGTACTGTAGCCGATATACTTTGAAAAAATGCTATAAAACTTTGTTCTGCATCAAATATGCAAATTACAAAACATATCATTCTATATAACAACGGGGTTATAACAAGCACCAGTTTTAAAAATTACGCAAGCTCTCGTGAAAATAGTTTCCGCGGAAATGTCTGAAATAAACGGAACACTATTACCAAAGAAACAACATTGAGAATGATTAGCAAACTTAAGGTGGCTCCCTATGGTTTTGTTCAGTTATAACCCGATTTATAGAGATCAGACGCTGTCCGCACGAATCACGCGTGGAATGTTCGTGGCCAACTATAATAAAATTTTTCACATTAAAAGTTTGTGTGTTTCTACACACAAAAAAGACGACAGTTCTTCCTTACAATCGCTTGTGTTTCCAAGTTCAAGTATTAGGTGCTTTAAATCAGTTTTAAAACAATTTTTAGGCGCTTTTTTATGTCCGGTAATGTAATTTTTGTTGCTCGAAATTTTACGAAAGTGTATGGACTCCGACTGAACCATTTTGTATTGTCTTTATCGACTTCATGGCTCTTCTGAAATGTTACCGAAGCTTATGTAAGTTTTCTTGTGTAATTAAGGTCGGATGTCTGTCGTTTTTTAATAACATAGTCTGATAACTATCGTGCATACAGTCATGAGTTTTGAAAATATTTTCATACATCGGTTTTTAATGACAAGAATAAATTTAAGAAGTAGTGGTTTGATTTTATGCCTTATTATGTCTTGTTTTTACTTCTTGACAATGTGAATGTCTTTTAATCTCTTCTTAAATAAGGTTAAACCAAAAATTTCAAACGAAAAAATACTATGGCTATTATCAAAAACACGCATTTCTCGCTGTTCTGGTTAATGTCCACGAAATGTGCTGGACTCCACGCGTGAAAAACTGGTTTCAAAAATTTTACGACGTCAAAGCAAAAAAATATAATGAAATTAAACTGTAAATTTTGCCCGTTTCCTTCGGTGAATTTTTTGGGGTTTTGCTCATCAATTACCATCGCCCAAGTGCTTGAAATGTCATTTTTTCGAAACATTTTATGGAAGGGATTTTTTTTTTATATTGATTTTTGACATTTTGTAGGATAATAAAAAAACCTATCCATAGAATTTTTTTAAAGTGTGTAAGTGAAACCCTTACGTCAGTACCATACAACATGTTCAATTAAAAAATAATTCACCGAAGGAAATCTCGAAAATTGCGGAAAGAAGACGAAACGCAAGCCATGTTCTTATCCATTTGTTGCCATGGCAACAATATTCTAGCGCAAAATCACCACTTTAAAATCTTTAGCAAGACTTCAATAACACTTGTACTGAATTTCATAGTTTTATAATGAAAGATGTGGAAATGAGACGGTCTTAACGGCTACAATGCACTTTATAACTAAAACCGTAGGGAGCCACCTTAAAAACAAAAAAAAGCTATTTCACGACCATATATATCAAATTTAAGTCCATGTAACATATAAACCACATTACTTGTGCTAAACTATAACGGTATTGTTATGATCTCAGTTTTGTCAATTTGACTTAATTTTGTGAAAACAGCAAACATTTGTGGCATGGTAACGCAAGCCGACCAAAAATAAAAAAAAAGTTTGAAATAATGTGGACAAACATCTGGTTTAGAATCATAGAAATACAAACAAAGTGCACAGTGCCGAAGTAGAGCGTGCATAAATTCCTTTTAACGTAACTATTTACATTTTATAAATGTGACGTAACTATTTACATTTTATAACGTAACTATGTCATTTTATAAATGGGAAAAATCCCTTTTTATGCATAGTATCCGAATAAAGTACTACCTTAGATTGAAATACATATCTTGTATGCAGGTCAGAATGGTGTTTTTAGCTGCGATCTGCTCATACAGACCGACATGTAAGAACTATAAGCGGCCGTACGCAATATACGCGTGGTTATTTGAATAATCGAGATTCCGGGGGTGTTTGACACACTATTAATAAAGGGGGGATCAAACCCTTTTCCAACCTATGTAGCCTTACACAGTACTGTGCAAGAGAATTTTTGCTTTCAGCCAAAAAAATTTGGTAGATATCACGATTTTGAATCAAACTCTTGCAAGGAGACTTTAAAGTCCGAAAAATATAGGTATTTATATAAATATTTTAGTCCCATAATGGATTTTTCAACCTACCGATTTATGCAGTAAAGGAGAACAAAAGAAGTTTGTTAATGCCCTAGTTTTCAATAATAAGATAAACGGATTTATTTATCTTAATATTCTCCTTTGTTCTCTTAGTGATTAGTTAATTATTTAGAGACATCACCAATATATTGTTTAATTTTTTTATCGGCCCAGAAATACAGTAGTCGCAGGCTCCAACCTTTTGGCGAACTTAGTCAATCTCTTCAAGTTTCAATTTCTAATTTTTCTTCAAGTTGTATTCGCAGTTGTAACACTGTCGGAATTGCGGCACAAACCTTACAACAAAGATCTGTTGTGAAACCTTTCTTTTTATTTCTTTTTGCTTTTTAGTTTCACATATTAGGGTTATTTCCAGAGGCATAAGTAGAGCGATAATAGAGGAGGGTGATGGTGGTTATCCATATGTGGTTGTTTTCCATTAGCAACACTCTGATATTCGTCATGTAATTTCAATTTACTACGCATGCTTTCAATCACGAATATGTATCGTGTGACGCAAAAAGTGCCCTCTTTGACATCGTATCTTGAAAAAAGCATTTTCTCTTGGTCACGAAAACCTAATCTAAGAAGGCCTATCTTAAATTTTGATATAACAATATACCATGTGTATATACATGCATTGCAGGGTGAGATAGCTATACATTTAAATAAGAACTTCTTCAAAAATCCGAAAGTTGGTCATCAACTGCCTCTTCGACATGGCAGGTGTATTGGTCTGTAAGTATTAATTTAATCTTGAGATATTTTGAAGATGAATACACACACAGAATTTTTTACATAATATTTTAAGAAATGTTCAATTAAACATGACTATAGTTCAATTATGAATTTCTTTTCAATAACATTCTCGAACAAACAACAAAAAAATTTTGGGTGGATGCAACAAGCTTGTTTTATAAAATACTACTACTAAATTTCAATAAATTAGAAAACACTACATGGTGTCAGGGGTGGGATCATTAAACGTTGAGGCAAGAGGACTCAATGGAAAAAAGTGGAAGAGCGGTCTGTTGAGGACTAAGAGGCGCTACGTACTTCTGTCTGCAAGGGAGTCCCCATGTTATCTCAAAATGGTGATAGTACACAATATGTACGACATCCACAACAAGTACAGCCGCCTGAGAAGTTTAGTTCCAAACCAGAAGATTGGCAAAGATGGATTATACGCTTTGAACGGTATAGAGTGGCATCAGCACTCGATAAAGCCAGTGAAGAGAAAGAAGTGAATACATTAATTTACACAATGGGGGCTGAAGCTGGCGATATTATGCAATCGTTGGGTACCTTGGACGCCGAGCAGAAGAAACACTATGTTGTGAGACAGAAACTCGAACATTTCTTTATAATAAAGAGTAATGTCATATTTGAGAGGGCGAAGTTTAACCTTCGAAACCAGCAAGAAAGTGAGCCAGTAGAATCATTACCGACCTGTTCAGTCTAGCAGAACATTGCAAAATTGGAACTCTTCGAGAGGAGCTCATGATCATCCGACACCGCATTGTTGTGGGGATATGGGACAAAAACTTGTCAGAAAAGCTACAATTGGAAGCTGATTTGACCCTAGAAAGGCTATGAACTTAGTTCGACAGCGAGAAACGGTGAGAAAGCAGCAAGAGTTTTTAAAGACAGAAGGAAAGTCGGTGAAAAAGTCTGTGGACCGCATTAAGGGGAGAACAAAACGGAATGCTATACGTCAAGACGGTTGGTCGAAGCAAGGAAAACTCCAACGAAGATAAATGTCACAAATGTTTGGGACCAAAGCATTTACCAAAGAATTGTCCTGCAAAAGAATCAATTTGCCGAAAGTGTGGTGAGAAAGCGCATTGGCAACGAGCGTACAGGGGTAAAATTGAAAAGCTTGTTGAAGAAGTAGTTTCAGGTGAAATCGTTTCAAATGATTTGTTTCTTGGTGAAATAATTATTGACAGTGTTGAATCACAACCATAGGAAGCAGTACTCACATTAGATGATCGAAATTTTCAATTTAGATTAGATTCGGGTGCGGGTGTTGCTGTATTCCAACCACAAGTATATAGGCAAATTGCAAAAAATAAACCGTTAGAAACAACAGATAAAGTATTAATGCACCGTGTAATTATCGATTAAAATGCCTAGGAAAGTTTAAAGCCAAACCAAATTCAAAAGTGCATTGATTTGTGGAAGATGTTTACGTAGTTGAAGCGTTAAGTACATCATTTTTAAGCAAAAAGGCTTGTGTTTCACTGAATTTTTTAAGTACGTGCAATGTAAATGAGGTACAAAAGTGCTCTTAAACAAATTCTAAAGGAGCTAATCCAGAAGCGTACAAAAATCGTAAGCCTGATGTTTGCATATGTGTCGATTTAACCAAACTAAATGAAAACGTACTTACCCACTTCCCTCTGTAGAGTTTACTATTGGGGTAAGTTGAAGCAAGTAGTGCGTTTTGGCAGCAGGAACTTTCAGAACCATCTCGTTTGTTGACAACCTTCATTACTTCCTGGGGGCGTTACTGTTTCAACCGCTTGCCATATGGTATATCAATAGGGAGCGAGCAATTTCAAAAATGTATGAATGAGAGACGGGGGTTGAGTGAGAAATTGATGACTTAATTAATCATGGTAAGACACAAAAGCAACATGACGAAAGATTAAATGCAGTTCTTACTGCTTCGCAAAAATCAATTGTTACCTTGAACAAAGATAAATGCATATTTAGCGTGCCTACGATCAAAGCGTTAGGTCAAGTTATCTGCCCATGGTGAAAGACCAGATCCCGATAAGGCCAAAGCCATAAATGAAATTCCGTCCCCAAAGTCTGTTTCAAAGGTAAGATCATTTCTCAAGCATGATAAATCAATTTGACAAACTTACAAAACATCTTGCTAGTTTGTCAAAGCCGGTTAGAGACTTGCTAAGTAAATATACTGTAGTGCATGGGTTTGGGAAGATAATCAGGAAAAAGCATTTCAACAATTGAAACACTGTTTCAATATCTGCCCCAATCTTAACATTGTATGACCCAAAAAGATAAACAAAAATAAATGCTGATGCATCTTCATATATGGAAGCAGTTCTTTTGCAAAAACAAAATGAAAATGATTGGAAACCTGTTTCATACATTTTGAGAGCTTTGACTGATACCGAGACATGGTACAGCAAAATTGAAAAGGAGGCTTTAGCATTTACATGGGCTTGTGAGAGGCTTAGTGATTACATTGTGGGAGTCCATCACAGGTGAAACAGACCACAAAACCTTTAGTGCCATTGTTAACAACGCACATGTTAGAGAAACTTTTACCACACATAGAAAGGCTTAGGATAAGATAAATGAGACTTAATCTCAAAAAGGTCCATATTCCGGGGATAGAAATATACATCAGTGATGCCTTGTTGAGACAACTGAAACGGGACTCAATCAGAGCCCTTAATGTTTTGCAAGAGAGTTCGTTTGTTTCAGATGCAGAGATGCAACAAGATGACGTGTGTAGGAAGATACAACAGTACTGTGAAGAAGGCAGGCCAGAAAGATAGTCTGTTCCTGATCTTCTCAAACCATACGGGAGCGAGCGTGGCGACATTTCGGTCGTTAAGGGCCTGATATTAAACGGAAGCACAATACTCATCCGGTCAACCATGAGATTAGACGTATTGGACAAAATACACCAGGGACACTTGGGAATTGCCAAATGTCGCGAGAGAGCTAAAGAGTCGGTATGGTGGCCAGGAATTAGCACGTAAATCGTTGCAGTAGACTTCTTAAAGTGCGAGGATCGAGAATATTTGTTAGTCGTGGACTGTTTCTCAAGGTACATAGAGTTGTGTCCAATGAACAAGAGCAAGCTGCAACTGAGGTGTGTAGGGCGTTACAGACGGTGTTTGCTAGATTCGGAATACTGGAAAGAGTGGCATCAGATAACGGTCCTCCATTCAATAATGCGGAATACGTGCTCTTTGCAAGCGAGTTGGGTTTCGAGATTAAGAATAGCAGTCCAAAAATATCCACAGTCGAATGGGGAAGCAGAACGAGCTGTCCCGATCCTCAAGAAGCTGATAAGGAAAGAAAAAGATCGCAATAAATTGTTATTGGCATATCGATCGGCGCCTTTAGCGTGTGGGGCATGCATAATTGTGCATATATACTGCAGTACTAAATTTCAAAAAAATCAGATAACATTACAAATTCAACGATCAGCGCCGGTGGGCATGTTTTCTAGATATATTTAACAGTTTTTCTACGAACTCGAGTCATATATGAGCTGATAGCTGACGAGGTGCGTAGCACCGAGTCGGCTATCGCTTATATACGACGAGAGTGAGTGGAATAACTGTTTTATTATATAGCTAGACAACAACTGCTACACAGGATTCTTTGGAACCTATATAGAGAGACGGACCCAAGTCTAGGTCGTACCGATTGTTGTGACCTTTAAATAACTTTGATATCACGCTAGTAGTAATATAGGTACCGATCGAGCCGGATTTTTAGGGGTGTGCGGGGATGTGCGGAGGGGTGTGCACAAAACGATGTGCAGAAGGGTGTGCAGAGGGGTGTGCACAAAGGGATGTGCAGAGGGGTGTGCAGGGATGTGCCGAGGGGTGTGCAGGGATGTGCAGAGGGGTGTGCACAATGCGTTACGTACACAAGCCGTTACGTGCACCCCGTGACGTACGCTATAGTCGCGCTCTGATTGGTTAATGGTTGGCGTACGTATGCCCCGTGACGTACTCCCCGTGACGTACACCCCGTGACGTACACTATAGCCGCGCTCTGATTGGTCAAACTGCGTACGTACACCCCGTGACGTACACACCGTGGCTGCGTGAGGTTGCGTGAGGCTGCGCGAGGTTGCGTGAGGCTGCGTGAGGTTGCGTAAGGCTGCGCGAGGTTGCGCAAGCCTCCACAGGATGCCGCACGAATTAGTATGCGAGATTATGATTGGTCAAACAGCGTACGTACTCCCCGTGACGTACACTATAGCCGCGCTTTGATTGGTTAAAACGGCGTACGTATGCCCCGTGACGTACGCCATAGCCGAGCTCTGATTGGTTGGACCGCGTACGTACACACCGTGACGTACACTATAGCCGTGCTCTGGTTGGTTAAAACAGTGTACGTATACCCCGTGACGTACGCCATAGGCGCGCTCTTTTGCCGACATGATCTGATATGTCGCACCAAGAAAGTGAAGAAAGAGGGTCCTAATCAGGATCGTTTATTCTATTGTTGTCCTCATCCAAGAGAAAGTGCTTGTGACTTCTTTGAGTGGAAACCTGACGAAGACCCCCTTGAGCCAGGTTGTGTTTGTCTGTTTAGTATGCCACCATCTTACCGATATACAGTGAGAAAGACAGGGGAGACATTTACTAGTAAGGAAACGGATTCGTAAGAAAGCGTATGACGAATTCCTTCGACAAAAGGAAATCGGTGAACTGATTCAGGACTTACAGATCTACTAATAACTATAACAAAAGTGTGACTGTACATATAATTAAATGAACTTAAACATATAACTAAATATTGTTAAACACAAAACCAAATAAAATAGTTTTTGTAAAAGTCCCGTGGAGGGACAAATTGTGTCCCGCAAGTCCCGCAAAGTGATATTAGGTTTTGCAAAAGTCCCGTGGAGGGACACAAAGTCCCGTGGAGGGACAAATTAAGTCCCGCGAGTCCCGTTTCAGCAAAACAAACCAATGCCCGCTCACGAACTCGATTCTATTATTGTCCAAAACCACATATATCGTGTTATATGATCCTCCGTGTTGTCAAGGTTTTATTCGCCTCGGGCAAAGTAAATAAGACACAGATGGTAATAACACGCACACATGTTAGTTGTTGAAAAGATATATTCACAAAATAGCTATTTACAGATCAAATATCTAATGGAATGGTTGCAACACCGTCTTCCAAAACTTTACGTTTTGGATAAAAATAACTAAAAGCGTTTTTAACTTGAACATATGTGCACATTGTATTGTTCATAACTCTGAATCCCCTATTTACACCCGACCCACTACGTTTACTTAAAATTACATCTAAATATTTATCTTTATTAATAACATTATTCTTTTTGTTAACTCCTTTGCAACTAAATTTGTCTTTCCCATCCCCAAAACAATAATACGTTTTACTACATAGACTAATTATGAAAGTGGGGAAGAAAATACAATTAAAGGTTCACCCATTAGAAAAATTGCAAGAAAAACTGGAACTTCATCTCATGGAACTACCTGTTCTGGTCTTCAATTCCGGAAAGTATGATATCAACGCCGCTAAAAACCCTTTCTTTGCCCACCTCGTGAAACATGAGCAAGTTAAGTTTGTGATAAAAAGAAACAACAGCCACATGTGTCTCAAGACAATACACTTGAAGTTTCTCGATATTACAAACTACTTGGCTCCTGGATTCTCCTACGAACAATTTTTAAAAGCTTACGAGTGCACACAGACCAAAGGGTACTTTCGTCTGACAAAGTTAAACTTATCCACCTTACCGCCCCCTGAAGCCTTGAATTCAATGCTTTCCAACACCGCCATTTCCGAGGAACAATACGAGTACTGCCAGCGCGTGTGGAACGATGACAATATGGAAACGTTTCGTGACTTTTTGGTTTGATATAATAATCTTGATGTCGTTCCCTTCCTCGAGGCTACTGACAAGATGAACAAGTTTTGGAAGGAGCGAGATATAGACATGTTTAAAGACGGTGTGAGTGTGCCAGGTTTGACGATGAAATATTTATTTTCGAATGTTCCAAACGTGCATTTCTCACTGTTTAACGAAAAAGACAAAGACTTATACTATACCATGAAAGACAATAACGTCGGTGGCCCAAGTATAATATTTAACCGATACCACGAAACAGACAAAACTTTTATACGCAACGCAGAAATGACACGAAAGAAATCTAGAGCCTAAACCATGCAAGAAAGTGGTCGGTTACGACGCCAATGCGCTATACCTCTGGGCGATCATGCAATATATGTCAACCGGACAGTTTACGCGACGACTGGAAGGCGACGAGCTCCAACTCTTTTCTCGGTATTTTTGTACCCATGTCTGATCTTTATCTGTTGTTGGTGGGCTTGCCATTCCAACCACTCGATCGCCTTTTTACCGCTCCATTGCTTTTTAGAGCCGTCGCTTTCCAGTCGTCGCGTATACTGTCCGGTTGGCATATCTTGCATGATCGCCCAGAGGTATAGCGCATTGGCGTCGTAACCGACCACTTTCTTGCATGGTTTAGGCTCTAGATTTCTTTCGTGTCATTTCTGCGTTGCGTATAAAAGTTTTGTCTGTTTCGTGGTATCGGTTAAATATTATACTCTTGGGCCACCGACGTTATTGTCTTTCATGGTATAGTATAAGTCTTTGTCTTTTTCGTTAAACAGTGAGAAATGCACGTTTGGAACATTCGAAAATAAATATTTCATCGTCAAACCTGGCACACTCACACCGTCTTTAAACATGTCTATATCTCGCTCCTTCCAAAACTTGTTCATCTTGTCAATAGCCTCGAGGAAGGGAACGACATCAAGATTATTATATCAAACCAAAAAGTCACGAAACGTTTCCATATTGTTATCGTTCCACACGCGCTGGCAGTACTCGTATTGTTCCTCGGAAATGGCGGTGTTGGAAAGCATTGAATTCAAGGCTTCAGGGGGCGGTAAGGTGGATAAGTTTAACTTTGTCAGACGAAAGTACCCTTTGGTCTGTGTGCACTCGTAAGCTTTTAAAAATTGTTCGTAGGAGAATCCTGGAGCCAAGTAGTTTGTAATATCGAGAAACTTCAAGTGTATTGTCTTGAGACACATCTGGCTGTTGTTTCTTTTTATCACAAACTTAACTTGCTCATGTTTCACGAGGTGGGCAAAGAAAGGGTTTTTAGCGGCGTTGATATCATACTTTCCGGAATTGAAGACCAGAACAGGTAGTTCCATGAGATGAAGTTCCAGTTTTTCTTGCAATTTTTCTAATGGGTGAACCTTTAATTGTATTTTCTTCCCCACTTTCCTCATTCTCACTCGCCTGAAAAAAACGGAGGAAAAAAAATGCTACACATATATATCACAAGCCCGGAATGATAAGTAAACCATGACTAGAATTTTAAACCTCTAAAATTATTTACCTCATGCACTTCGTCCTCGCTTGCTTGACTAGCGTCCGCTTCATCTTGGGTCTCCTGCAAAAAAAAAAAATAAGAAAGAGTAATAAGAGCAAGAACTACACAGATCAAGTTGACCAACAATATGGTCTATACCTGATTCAATGTGAGAAGACATTGCACCATTTCTTCAACGTCATCGCCACTTTCAGCACACACCTAAATAGTCACAATAGTAATAAGTACAAGTCTCGAAAATACCTAGGTGGTCAAACCGACAACATACCTCACCGTTCACTATTCGTTGACTGATTTGGTCGAATACATGAGAGAAACGGTCCAACAATAGCGAATAGCTTTCCTGGCTAATTTCCACCAAATAGTCGATGGATAAGAGAACGCCGGGATTATTTAAAGTAGAGTGGGAAGGGGATGGGATAATTAGTCTATGTAGTAAAACGTATTATTGTTTTGAAGATGGGAAAGACAAATTTAGTTGCAAAGGGGTTAACAAAAAGAATAATGTTATTAATAAAGATAAATATTTAGATGTAATTTTAAGTAAACGTAGTGGGTCGGGTGTAAATAGGGGATTCAGAGTTATGAACAATACAATGTGCACATATGTTCAAGTTAAAAACGCTTTTAGTTATTTTTATCCAAAACGTAAAGTTTTGGAAGACGGTGTTGCAACCATTCCATTAGATATTTGATCTGTAAATAGCTATTTTTTGAATATATCTTTTCAACAACTAACATGTGTGCGTGTTATTACCATCTGTGTCTTATTCACTTTGCCCGAGGCGAATAAAACCTTGACAACACGGGGGATCATATAACACGATATATGTGATTTTGGACAATAATAGAATCGAGTTCGTGAGCGGGCATTGGTTTGTTTTGCTGAAACGGGACTCGCGGGACTTAATTTGTCCCTCCACGGGACTTTGTGTCCCTCCACGGGACTTTTGCAAAACCTAATATCACTTTGCGGGACTTGCGGGACACAATTTGTCCCTCCACGGGACTTTTACAAAAACTATTTTATTTGGTTTTGTGTTTAACAATATTTAGTTATATGTTTAAGTTCATTTAATTATATGTACAGTTACACTTTTGTTATAGTTATTAGTAGATCTGTAAGTCCTGAATCAGTTCACCGATTTCCTTTTGCCGAAGGAATTCGTCATACGCTTTCTTACGAATCCGTTTCCTTACAAGTAAATGTCTCCTCTGTCTTTCTCACTGTATATCGGTAAGATGGTGGCATACTAAACAGACAAACACAACCTGGCTCAAGGGGGTCTTCGTCAGGTTTCCACGGGGATAGGATAATTAGTCTATGTAGTAAAACGTATTATTGTTTTGGGGATGGGAAAGACAAATTTAGTTGCAAAGGGGTTGACAAAAAGAATAATGTTATTAATAAAGATAAATATTTAGATGTAATTTTAAGTAAACGTAGTGGGTCGGGTGTAAATAGGGGATTCAGAGTTATGAACAATACAATGTGCACATATGTTCAAGTTAAAAACGCTTTTAGTTATTTTTATCCAAAACGTAAAGTTTTGGAAGACGGTGTTGCAACCATTCCATTAGATATTTGATCTGTAAATAGCTATTTTGTGAATATATCTTTTCAACAACTAACATGTGTGCGTGTTATTACCATCTGTGTCTTATTTACTTTGCCCGAGGCGAATAAAACCTTGAAAACACGGGGGATCATATAACACGATATATGTGGTTTTGGACAATAATAGAATCGAGTTCGTGAGCGGGCATTGGTTTGTTTTGCTGAAACGGGACTCGCGGGACTTAATTTGTCCCTCCACGGGACTTTGTGTCCCTCCACGGGACTTTTGCAAAACCTAATATCACTTTGCGGGACTTGCGGGACACAATTTGTCCCTCCACGGGACTTTTACAAAAACTATTTTATTTGGTTTTGTGTTTAACAATATTTAGTTATATGTTTAAGTTCATTTAATTATATGTACAGTCACACTTTTGTTATAGTTATTAGTAGATCTGTAAGTCCTGAATCAGTTCACCGATTTCCTTTTGTCGAAGGAATTCGTCATACGCTTTCTTACGAATCCGTTTCCTTACTAGTAAATGTCTCCCCTGTCTTTCTCACTGTATATCGGTAAGATGGTGGCATACTAAACAGACAAACACAACCTGGCTCAAGGGGGTCTTCGTCAGGTTTCCACTCAAAGAAGTCACAAGCACTTTCTCTTGGATGAGGACAACAATAGAATAAACGATCCTGATTAGGACCCTCTTTCTTCACTTTCTTGGTGCGACATATCAGATCATGTCGGCAAAAGAGCGCGCCTATGGCGTACGTCACGGGGTATACGTACACTGTTTTAACCAACCAGAGCGCGACTATAGCGTACGTCACGGAGTATACGTACGCTGTTTTAACCAATCAGAGCGCGACTATAGCGTACGTCACGGGGCATACGTACGCTGTTTTAACCAACCAGAGCGCGGCTATAGCGTACGTCACGGGGCATACGTACGCTGTTTTAACAAATCAGAGCACGGCTATGGCGTACGTCACGGGGTATACGTACGCTGTTTTAACCAATCAGAGCACGGCTATAGTGTACGTCACGGTGTGTACGTACGCGGTCCAACCAATCAGAGCTCGGCTATGGCGTACGTCACGGGGCATACGTACGCCGTTTTAACCAATCAGAGCGCGGCTATAGTGTACGTCACGGGGTGTACGTCACGGGGAGTACGTACGCTGTTTGACCAATCATAATCTCGCATACTAATTAGTGCGGCATCCTGTGGAGGCTTGCGCAACCTCGCGCAGCCTCACGCAACCTCACGCAGCCTCACGCAACCTCGCGCAACCTCACGCAGCCACGGTGTGTACGTCACGGGGTGTACGTACGCAGTTTGACCAATCAGAGCGCGGCTATAGTGTACGTCACGGGGTGTACGTCACGGGGAGTACGTCACGGGGCATACGTACGCCAACCATTAACCAATCAGAGCGCGACTATAGCGTACGTCACGGGGTGCACGTAACGGCTTGTGTACGTAACGCATTGTGCACACCCCTCTGCACATCCCTGCACACCCCTCTGCACATCCCTGCACACCCCTCTGCACATCCCTTTGTGCACACCCCTCTGCACACCCCTCTGCACATCCCTTTGTGCACACCCCTCCGCACATCCCTGCACACCCATAAAAATCCGGCTCGATCGGTACCTATATTACTACTCACGCTGTGTGTTAGCTGGGAAGTTATCACAAAGTTCATTGATGAAAATAGGGAAAATGTAGCCGGGGCAATTACATTTGTTTCGGAAAATTGAATTTTATACGCATCGCGTTACTGAATCGCGTCTGGTGTGTGTGTGTGGATTTTTATATTACCTTCATCAACATTGGAAACAAGAACTTTTCCAAAATGACACCACAAGTCAGCCATCAACTTTTTCTCATCTTTCTTTTTTTCCAAATTTTCTAATGACGTCAACAGATGCATTTCTATTTCTGAGATTGTTTTGTCACTGACCTCAATCTAAAAGACGCGAAACTTACGGTAATTAAATTATTGGGTAAAGAACAGGCTATTTTCAGTGGCGGATCTAGCGTAGGTCAAAATATATTACTACAGCTCATTCTTGGATATATTTACATTTTAAAATACCTTCAAAGCAGTTTCATTGGTTAGGTTTTCTTCTTTTGAAATTCATAATCTATGACATTGTTATAAAGTTGTTTTGAATTTAAAATTGGGCTGCTATAATTTATTCTGACGTACCTGCGCTGGATCCGCCACTGGCTATTTTGACTGAGCACAAAATTCAATAGGAAACACGACATATTTTTGCGGACATTTTGATTCTCAACAGATAGCTTTGTCATGTTTCTCAGTGTGGGCAAACCAGGAAACCATTTTTGAGAGAAACATTTGCGGGCTTTTTTGTGCAAATAAACGGGCTTTTTTGTGTTGAAAACATGTAGCGAATTAGGAAGCATATGGAAACAAAGCTTCTGACACCAAAATGTTTTTGAATTTTCAGGGAACATTTTTGCTTCTAGGAAGAACCAACTTTGTCTTTTATAAAAACAGGATGTTAGAAAATCAAAAGCGTGCTGCTTACCTGTGTGCGAAAATGAGTAAAGAATTAACGTAGTTTCAGAAATTAATGTAAACTTCAAATTTGTGTGGTTCGTAAGTCGATGGAAAGTAAGTGGTTTGGCTTGAAAACGCAATATTTCAAGCGTGTTTAATTAAAAGATTACTGTCGCACCCCAGCATTGTGGGTTCAATTTGTTTGCAAAATATCTAAAATAATTTAATGATCCGTCTTATAACAAACCAACCCTTACGAATCCTTCATTATTTTACCTGGTTCTTACTGGTATTGAACCAGACAAGGTATTTTACATATCATTTTCAGTTTTTGACAAAATAAAACAGAATAAAAAGGCCCGCGATACAATAGTGTGACAGTAATCCTTTATTAAAAGGCATGTAAATTTAGCACACATCCAATCTCGTACCCAGAACATGCTCGTTCGCAGGCTAAAATGGTAATAATGGTTTATTATTAAATTATCGCACCCGAAAGCAAATTGAAAAAATATGCACTTCAAAACTGTCAGTCTTGGAAAAACGCTAATGAAGCTTGCGCTATATCCCAAAAGCTAAGGTTTCCAGAATTTAATTAATACAATAATTTTAACTAAATAAAGTATACTTTTATATTAACAAATTTTTAAGATTACGTCATCGACGACACATTGCAAGAAAAAACTTTTCTTCAGACGTTTCATCTTGCAAGGAAACAGTGTCAATCTATCTCCATTTCGTATATTACAATTGTGTTCAATTTCTCTACACGGTGGTATTAAATGATTAAGACGTGAATCAGGCTGTCTTCGAATGTTCCGGTACACATTGAGCATCCTCCAAGCACCAATTAGGTTCAACTCGTTTTGTAAGATGGATGGTACTATGACAATCTAAGATAGTGGTATATCGTCTACGTACTTCCAGTTACTCGAACGTTTTAGCACTGTCTTCAAACAATAAATTATTACAATAAAAAGAAGTGGTCCCAATTTGGTTCCCAGTGGGACCCCAGCGCCATTTGGAAGCCATCGAGACATGCGTTGTCCTGACTTAACACACTATTTGAACTAGCAACTATATATTTGACTAGCAACTAACAGCAACTATTTGAATGACAGGAAACAACAAATCCAAGGAGTTCATGTAATATTGAACGCAACAGAATGCGAACATGATTTTATTGATCTACCGCTAAGCCAGCCGACAAGTACCAATCTTAGTCTACTTGTCTGCAGTATCCTGTGTAACTTACAATGCGACTGTAAAACATTTGGCGGCTGAACTGGGGGGTACTAGGGACCTTACGATATATAGGACGGCAACGGCGAGAAAACACTTTATGATATAGCTTAGCAAAGCAAAGAAGTTGTTTATCATCAATCGCATAAGTTGAGTTAACACATGTTACAACAATTTCGTTGAAGACATGAGCTACACGTTTGAGAAGAGTTTTTAACTAGATCGAATTTAAAACTCCACCAGCTAAATTCAATACGCCTGCGTCAATACAATACGTGAAAATATTTTATTTGACGTCGTCAACAATACGAGACCCGCTTTTCAAATATTCAAATGCATTGTTCACAACTATAATTATTCATTTCTTTTCAATTGACTGTTTGTCTTAGGACGTTGCCGTCACGTTGTCGTTCTGTAAATCGTAAGGGCCCTATTAAGCTGGCTATCGCACAGAGAAATATTGAATCTAATACAGTTTCGACGAATATAAAATGGACGGTGATAGTTGAACAGTCAATTGACAGAATAGACAGCTCGGAGCAGTTAAAGACCTTAGGTCTGTCTGCGAGCAGTGACCAATAACAATGCGTAAATCCCGTTTCCTAGGATACACGGTTCGGATGACGATTTATTGATAAGGTCGATATCAATTTTATAGCTAGCGGTAGAAACTTTGAAATAACTGGATTTCACGACATTTCTAATTCCCTTCAAAACAAGTTTGAATCTGAAGGCCTCAATGCACCACACACAAGCATCCACCCACGGCTAGAATCGAGTGTGCGAACATACATAGATTAGATAAACAAAAGATTATTTAATTGGTTATACCCCTTTAGACACTTTTTTCCCAATTTTAAGGTTATGGGTATGAATTTAGCATATATGTTAAGCAATGGGCGTTAAAAAGTCATTAATTAGGCTAATTATCTAATATGGCGGCCTCTAATTAATGCGTAATTACTTTGTATCGCAAACACGATATCTCCAGAACCACTTATCCAAATTTATTGAATAACAATGTGAGCTATCATATGAAATTTTTCAATTTCTTTAAAAATGCTTTTTAAAAAATAGAGCCAAAAATGAAACAATGAATTTATTTTGTAATTGTTCTAAAAAATTACTACTTGCACTGAATATTAAAATTTCAAGAGTATCACATGATAGCCCACGTTGTAAAGAATAAGTATGTTTATTATATGACAATGACGCCATTTTACCAAATAAGGTCACGAGAACACGAAAAATCTGAGAGCGGATTACACGGTAAAAGCCGTATTTGCCCTCGTCTATACCGGTTTTTCTGGTATAGACGAAGCAAAAATCCGACTTTTTGCAGTCAAAATGAAAAATGTAAAACTTGATAGACAGGTTTTTGTATTTATAATATTTTATCCAATCAGATTAAAGAATGATGATGTCAGTGTAAAAGGTTTTCCTTATTTAGTATGCAACTCGCAACTTGTTTTATTATTGTTCTCATTTCACTTGAAATAATTTGCCGTTCATAAGGCCGCATACATGCAAATCCTCCGAAAAATGAAGGAAAAGCTCTTTTTCAGGTATGTCATATAATAAAAATCCCATTGAATGGTTTGACATATAATCCGGCCGAGTATTTTACGAGTTTCCAACGTATTTTTCCGAGCCCTGAAAGGGCATAGATTATATGAGCGTAAAGATTCCGTTTCTTAGGGATTAGTTTATTTAATTTTTTTTCTGGATGAAGCAGTTTTCCAAGGCAAGAATAAAAACTTCTTTCTTCACGTGAGTGATAAGACACCAGTTCCCAATTATAATAGAGCTGTGATAACCAAATGAGTGCTCACATGGACATGACGAATAACAATGGGTTTTCACTCTTTGCATTTTTTCGATGTTGATATTTGATGTTAGTCACATGACTGAAAATATATGGCGCTGTTCCAATATTTCAGGCGGACTACGCTATTAGTTTTAAAAATATGATAACACGATAAGACGTCGTTTTTAACTTAATTGGAAGTGGAAACGACATGCTTTAACCAAAAACAGCATAGGTAATAAAAAGAGAATGTTTTAGTTAGAAAATAAACGTACTTGGTGTCATAGCTGAAGGATTTTTCAAAGAATACGTGGAACTGCGGAAAAGAGGAATTCTGGGCTTCTAAAATGGATAAAAATGGGAGTTATTAGGCGTTTGAAGGAGAACTGTTCGTAAATTATCATGATCAACGTCTATCAACATTTTGAGAATGTTTGCTTTGCCATATATCTTCAAAACTAGCAATGATGGATTTCTGGTAGGCAATAATAATTCTAAAAGTACCTCAAGTAGTGCCGTGGAATAAACGTTTGGAACTGGATTGAGGCAAAAAAATGCTGGAGAGCACAATGGAAGTGTGTCGTTTTGACGGGTAGACGAAATCAGCATGATAAAGCTTGGGAAATGCATGCATGGGTTAGACTATTGATATTCAATGATGGTATGTGACGGGCGAGACTAAGGAACCAACAAAAAAGTGTAAAGTAAACGAGTTCTGCTGATAATAGCGGAAATAGGGATCAGAGGTCTCTTTTGCACATTTAGGCACGTATGAAAACATGTTGGTTGCTAATAATACGGATCTAAATGATCGTTCTACCACTTCCTTGGCAGGTACCTAAAACCTTTCATCAGAAGTTATTTTTCCCATCATTAGGGCATTATCATGTTGATCTCGACTTGCCTGTTTTGTCTGTCTCGACTTGTTGTGCTCTCAAGCATTTTTTGCCTCAATCCAGTTCCAAATGTTTATTCCACGACACCAGTTGAGGTACCTTTAGAATTATTATTGCTTACCAGGAATCCATCATTGTTAGTTTTGAAGATATATGGCAAAGCAAACTTTCTCAAAAGGTTGATAGACGTTGATCATGATAATTTACGAACAGTTCTCCTTCAAACGCCTAATACCTCCCATTCTTATCTATTTTACAAATCCAGAATCCCTCTTTTCCGCCCTTCTATGTAATCTTTGAAAAATTCTTCAGCTATGACAACAAGTTCGTTTATTTTCTAACTAAAACATTCTCTTGTTGTTACCTATGCTGTTTTTGGTTAAAGCATGTCGTTTCCACTTCCAATTAAGTTAAAAACGACGTCTTATCGTGTTATCATATTTTTAAAACTAATAGCGTGGTCCGCCTGAAATATGGAACAGCGCCATATATTTTCAGTCACGTGACTAACATCAAATATCAACATTGTAAAGATCTTCCCACAACTTTGTTTTGATGTTCGTAAGTTTTGATGAATAGCAATGCTCATTTTGAATACATGCGGCATAAATATCTTACAAAACTAATATCGTGGGTCGCAGTGTAGAATTAAATCTTTTGAAGAGTTTTTAAAATGAAATTAAAGAACTTTTCTCCCTTTTCGTGCCATCTTGAAAGCGTGGATTTGAATTATTACAGACATTACCAAACATACTTTATTTTTTTGGTTGTAAAAATACAATATTTCATGAAAATCCTAATAGTGTCTCATCTTTAAGATCTTTTTTGACCGCAAGAAAACCACATACGTCACAGGGCAAAAAGTCGTGAAGTAGAGGGCGATATACCACCGGCAACCGACTTCTACTGAGAGCTTTAAGCTCATGTGGGTCTTCAGATCTAATGCAATTCATTTCCGATTTCGAGGTTATGTGGATTTTTCGACAATGAACTGACAAATTATGTATCACAATTATTCAGCTGCCTTAAACATTTGCTTGATATGTACGATACCTGTAGGTCTGTTTCCTCAACCTCAGTTACAATTCTGTGTCTTATCCCCCGAGTGCCATTCAATTTAGGAACACTTTCATCTGGCTTTAAGCAGAATCTATCCATTTCATCTTTAAAGGCAAAGGAAAGAAAATGGCGATCTCCACCAAGTTCGTTTCTGAATTCTTTTTCCTTCAGAGCTAACTACAATTATAGTAAGATAATATTCATATGGTGTGGTTGCTTATAGGCTTTTCAAGTCATATAAATTAGATTAAGGAAACGTACGATTCGACTTCTGATGAGTCTTTTTGCTTGCAAGCAATTTTTTAGCTGTGGACCTCTTATTTCTAGTCTAACCGTACCATTGGCTTCAGCTAAAATGGAAAAAGTAATTGGTTAATTATTACAAGATATGGTGAGGTATAGTAGTGGAGGCAGGAAAAGGGGAAACAAAGTAAAATAAAACAAATTTAAGCAAACCGAGATTTTCAAAAGTACAGTTGGAAATATCTTCCTGCATACTATAGAATTCAATAGAAAGGATTTGTCCAAAATCTATCAATTGGCCAAACATTAGCCGCAGTGTGGAAATATTTATATATATATATAAATCAACAAATAATTGAATAAATCGTTTTTCGTCGATGATAAAATAGTGCTCAACCCTGGATGTGTATTCAGAAGAGCTTTTAATTTATTACTTTATTAATCTTAAAATGAATACATCGCTACTTTAAGTTTCATGCCAAATTTATTGGCAATCATCAGGCGATTAAGTTCATTACTGATACCGTGCTAAATTGCGCTGTTCAGAGTTTGATGGCGTGCTCTGTTCGAGATCGTGCGCGCGCGCGATAAAATTTAGCAGCCCACCATTTCTCTCGATGTCGGCACTTTGCAAATACTTCTGATCTCCTGTTAAGCAGAATTTTTGGGTCAGCCTTCATGATGCATAGCGTTTCTTCGAGCTCCCAGTTCAGTATGAAAATCGCTACGCTCCGATTCAATCCGGTATAGTATAAACGGGCTTTATTGCAAATTTCATGATATGGAATATAAAATTCCTCGAAGTTAAACAATAATGAGAGTTCATTTTGCATTCTCATTGGTCGAGAGCTGTGCGTTATTATTATAGCACACACGTACAATTGATGTCATCCGATGGTGTGATGTACTTGAGCAAAATGTTTTCGCGGTTCTTTTTTTCTCGTTTAGTTAAGCTTTTTTATTGTATAGAACAAATAGATTTCATTTTTTCAGTGTTTCTGTACTGAAGTGGATAACAGAAGACGTCATTGCGTGCCAAGAACAAAAAGTCACCTTTTTCTTCTTCGCATGCCATGACGTCATCTGAGATTTATTCTAGTACAGACGCACGCAAAAATAAAATCTATTTGCTAAATATAACATGACTTGGCCAGATTTCTAAAAATAGAATTACAATACATGCTAAAAAATTATGTGTTCTAAATCTTAAATGGTGATTCTAACTTACCATCAGCATTTTGGTGTGAAAATACTTTAATTCTGGTTTTCGAATTTGTTTCGATTTTCGCTAAATTCACACGTCCTTTGCCCACTATACGACTGATATATTCTCCAGCAACATCGATATTAAGCAATCCTGGAATATTTTCCTATAATTCCAAAATGTCGCAAATATTTATTTATGGTATAAATTTACTATAGTAGTATAATTAGACAATCAGCATAGCATAAGATGCACAGCTACTAGTTTAAAAGCACGCGTTTTAATTCATCAAATATTATAAAAATAAGAATGCTGAGCATACATGTGTCTGCGTATGAAGTCTTTTTCTTCATCATAAATGCTTTGGTAGCAAAGATGAAATATTTTAGCAAAAAGATTTCCCGGGAAAAAAGTAAGCCAATACCAGACCAGTCCTATACCGCTAGCGAACAATGATTTTGTAATAATTCGCTTCTTCAGTGCTTGCTAATTCGTTGCCCCTTAACATTGAATGGGATGTTCACTCTTCAAAGCTGTCGCCATGTTGGAAATTGAAATTTGACGTCATTGACGAACAAGATCGGATCTTTTGGATGAGCGAAAGCTCTGATTGGCTACAAGCTAACAGTTCTGATAGGGCACAAGCTAACAGTTCTGATTAGCTACAAATTATACCGGCTAACTGTTGCATAGACGACATTTTTTAAAATTCGACTTAAACTGATCAAAGTTCGTTCTCGAGGAAGAGTACAAAAAGGTCAACCAGATCAATCGACTAAACGCAACAATAAATTGGATACAACTTTTCTCATTTGTTTCATATGTATTTTCCTGCGGAAGTAGCTTCACAAAGGGACGAAGCAACTGAGTGCAAACGAATTTGCAAGGCACTATATAAGTTCGTGTTTACAACAGAAATCCATCACTTGCAGCACTCACGCCTCTTCGCATCAAGCTAACTAACTTAACTCTACGAAGACGAAACGTATGGATTCGGGAACATCGACTTCTATTAACGTTAGTGAACAACTAGCAGCACAAATATTCGACAAATTCAAGTCGCACCTTGATCAAAAAGTGGGCAGTTTGAACGGCAATCGACCGGACTGCAACTAAAATTCCCAGGCAATTAGCACCGACTTACAAGACACAATAGAGTAAAGCACCGACTTGTTGAAGCAAAATGATACAGAAGGGGCCATATCTACACTTGAAACAACGCAAGAATCTCTAAAACAACAGCAAAAGAAAATAAAGCTTGCAGTTAAAAGTGGTTAGGTGTTAAAGAATCTGAAGCCGACGAGCTGGCAAGCGACTCAGCAGATGAAAAGCACATCCGCAAATAATGCTCTTGTTAAAAATTTTCTGGGAATGACTTGCACACGCTTGTTGTTACGTATGGTACGCATCCAAAAAGTTAGCGACTTTTGTTCGCTTCAATTGCGATCTTCAGGCTGTTAGATGAAAATACGTAGCAGATTATCTTTTTAATATTCTCGATCTTTCTAATTGTTTGCAATAAAGTTTTTATTGGCATAGTGATACTGATAGTGATAGTGTTTTTTAGTAATACATAGTTACTCGAAATACATAGTTACGCACTTTACGGATAGTACAGATACATACAAAATTGCGTTAAAACCTTCCATTAATTTTCCAATTTGCGCAGTAAGAAATATGGGGCGAAGATCTTCTTCAATTGACTTGGGACGAGACGTTTTTGGGATAGGTATTACAAAAGAACGTTTTAAAATTTGGGGAAAGGTTCCTTCGACCAGTTCCAATGCAAAGATTTTTAATAATTTGTTCGGAATACCATCGGGTCCTGGCGATTTGGAAGTTTTTAATTGATGCAAGGCAGAATAGTCTTCACTTTCGCCAATTAATAATTGACTAGGCGTCTCCAAATCATAGCTCACTTTAAAACTGACCAATTGCTCAAAATGAGCAGTTAGGCCAACCAGAAAATCGTTATAAGACTCGGCAAGCACTGAGCTCGTAGGATAGTCATTTGAAAGTAACTGATGGAACAACGATTGCTGCGACAGTAAACCGCCTAATGCTTTCATTTCTTTCCACCATCTCACATTATTGGAGGTTTTTAACTTTGAATGATATGGTAATACTAATGGTAATACTTGGCACGAGCAGATTTCACTTCAACTTGGACTTTATGACGCCATTTCTTCAGCAGCTATAAGTAGCCGCTGTTTCAGCAGCTATAAGTCCTGAAACGCTATCGTATTTTACCACGCTGCAATATGCAACTCAAAATTGTAGATATTTATATATTTGTAGATATGCAGATATTTAGTATTAATTTCCATAACGTAGACATGTCTCTCGTCTCATATAACTTGCATTTTCGGCAATTTATATACTACAACTCGTCATGTTGTAATTATATTGTATCTATACATTAAAAGCGATGTCTACAGAAAGTGAATTCGTTTAAATTTTTCTTCAAAATCTCTCAAAAACCCACTTCTACCCAGACGAAGCCATACTTTTTATAATGTTTACATATCAAAAGATCGCACTGTGTTCATGTCACACTCCATATGTCACTGGCCGCGCGATGGAAGGTCAGGAATTTCGCCACTAAGTGGTCTCAAAATCGAACATTAATCGTAAAATTAACAAACTTCTAGTTCGAATTTTCAGCAAGTTTGGTATTTTTATGATCAGAAAAGACTAAATTTTCAGAAAATGAATTTTCATTTCATATACACTTTAGGAGTAATCAATATAGTCAATAGATTATTATTACAGTATTCACTAAAAAATCTTCGACTTAAAGTAGTCCATATACTATTTTTTACTAGCTAAAACTCTTCGATTTTTTAATAAAGTATTGAATTGACTAATTTATATAAAACTTACTTTCGGCCATATCTGTGGCCAGGGGCGGATCCAAAGGGGTGCAATCGGTGCAAATGCACCGGTCAGAAGATGCTAAATATAAAATTCAGAATGGAACATCGGTACAGTCTGCTTGACAATTCGAATACATTTAACTCAGCTTTAGAACATAAACTTCCTATTCAAAGCTCAAATTAGGTCATGGTGGTTGTTATTGCCCGAGATCTTTATAGAAAACTGCAAAGTGCGTCCAAAAAAAGATAAACAACGAAAATAGTTGTAAATATTCATCAAAATACAAATAATTTCGCGACAATGAATGAAGGCGGTAATAATTTCGGCAGCGTCATGTCACTGAGCTATATATCACTATCACGCATCACAGTAGATTTTGTTTAGCACCCCAAAATGCACCCTTCAAATGCACCCATTAAATCCATTGTTTTGCGGTAGATTTCATACCGCCGACCGGTGCATCGCGCGCAGATTGCAGGCGCTTGCACCCATGCAAGCGGAAATCTACTGATCTACCGTGACGTAAAGGCCTTCTGAGGATTTCGCGCTTTCTCGTCGTCATGGCGGCTAAGAAAGATATGCAAATGAGGTTCAATATTTCCTCCTTGCTTCGAGATGAGAATTCTCTGGACTTAGAAAGAATACGAAAAGATTATGAGATGAAGGTTGCTGACTTTATTTCAAAATCCAAGTCTTGGAATCTATTTTCGAAAGGTAAATCTGGAAGGGATCATTCGACTGAGGTGTTGATTCCAGTCCATATAAGCAAAGAGTAGCAGCGGGGAGAATTGAGGGCTCTGAAGTAAGTATTTATTTTTGTAAAAATTCAAAATCCGTCAATTTATATATTTCCACAGTTTACTTCAAGGAATTATATTTGCTAAATAGTATAAATATGACATAATATTAAATGATTGTAGTATACATCTTAATCTGTATCATTATCAAAATTGAAGCTGTCAGATAGATAATTTAGCTATTAATTAATTTTTAACCTTAGCCAGTATAACCACCTCCTTCAGAGTCTAATGATGTGTCTAATGAGTGTCGAATACAGTCTTTCAACTGTTATTACATACATTCTGAGTGTCATATTTTTGAAACATTATAGAACTAGAGGTGATGGAAATTGTCTGTACAGAGCCTGTTCAAAATTACTGTGTGGCAAGGAAAACCTTTCTGATATGTTGAGAAACTTGACAAGCATTGAACTCTTCAATCATCAAGAATTTTATGCTTCTCATCCATATGTTTTGGAAAAGTTACATGTGTTTGAATCGGAGAATACTGCTTTTTCTGCGGCATTGTCTGATTCTGGTTTGGGTGATGGATACGACAGGAAACATCCCAGCAGCAGGGTGGTTTGCATCCAAAGAGAAGCAATCAGGAATGCCACTGTGGGAACATATTCATCATTAATGTTCAGAATGTTTGATATTGCATTTCCAGAGTCTACAGTGGTAAAATATTGACTACCGGTATTTCATTATTATCTGTGACATCGAAATGTTACATCTGCTAGTATTGAGATGGACTGGTTGTGGGAATGCAAAATCACTTTAATACTTTAAGAATTATGAGTCAAGAGATTAGCTCTGATTAATGTGTATTAACATTTTTTGACACATTATTTTTCAGTGAAAGGTGGTGTGCAATTTTCACCATGTGTCCTAAAAAATGTGCACTGTTAATTTGAACTCTGCTGCCCCTCCATGACTGTTTCAAAATTTACAAACTGTACAATTAACCAAAATAAATTGACTTGCAAGCATGATCTTCATCTGTGTATGACTATGATAACATAAATTTCCTGAGAAAAAACATAAAACTGCCTTAAGGGAACAAATGTTCAGGGACTTGTGCTGAAAATCTTCCTAAATTCAATTTATGTCAGCCTGTCAGGTGATTCAGGTCATTGTGATGGAACATATATCACCACTAGTTTTGCTGCTCTACAGAATTATCTAATGCATGTAAAAGTAAGCACACAGTACTCAGTGTGTAATAAAACTATCAATTAGTTTCCCCATTTGTATGTATAAATTGCAAAATATGTGCAATGGAATGGCATGAATTGACAATAGGCAAACAAGCAAACAAATGGAATGAATGCTTATGACTACATTAGGTTTCAGGTTTTTTCTTATATTCTAGATCTCACTCACCAGTTACATGAAATGGAAACCATTTTATGACAAAAGTAACACATTTTTGTTATGCTAAAGAGACATTTTTAGCGCATTTGTGTAACTAATGCGATAAATTTGGATCTAATTTTCGTACAAACTTTAAACGCTAAAGTTCGCTGAGAACGCAGGAAATGGCATTTCCGGGCTTCTACATTTCAAAATTTTCCGGGGGAGGATGCCCCCGGACCCCCCTACTAGGTGTGCGTCTTGTATATGCACCCCTCAACAAAAATGCTAGATCCGCCCCTGTCTGTGGCTATTCCCATGTCCGCGTGACAACGCGACGTACTCTGTATCCCCTTTGTATTGTACTCACAATATATAGCTGACTTTGTTAAAGCAAATGAGATCTGACACCGCATCCTTGCCAATGTTATGTTATAGGGCGAATTGCGTTTATTTGCCAGGAGATCTGCAAGTCGTTTATAGACCATGCACAGTTGTTTCTCGGCTAACACTCTCTGTCGTTGAGAAAACTAATGGTGTAAAGAAGCCATTTTCAACTTCTCTCACTCGATCTCCATACTGTCTCTTCTTCGCTAGTACGTGTTTCTGTAACCGAGCATTGATGCTCGTATTACGGCTGCTTGGCGCGTTAGGATGGATGATTCTTACATCAAAAAATGCGCTTTGCTGCCGTCCCCAGAATCTAATGGTCTTCATATCAACCCGAGCGTCGTCTCGTTTGTTCGAGGAAGCTAGGAGGAAAGATAAGCTCACCGTTTACATGGCCGGATCTAGGATGCTTTCATACCCTAGGCAAAATTTTCTTAAGATGACCACGCCCAAGTGAATATTCGCAGTTTTCTTTATTGTCGTACCCCTCCCCCCGCCCGAAAAGACGCAGACAAACACATTTCAACCATTAATAGGATATTACATTTTTAATCATGATAGATAGATTTACACCCATATACATATTAACACAAATGATTTACATTTAGTACATGTATATTTTGTATTGACTGTTTTGCCCAATATAAGGGCTCATCAGCATGCCTAGGAACAAAGGTTAATGTAGTTCCGAGATTGGCAGCCTGCCTACTGGCTAGTTTTGCACATTCTTTTTTCTATCCTGGTCATTCTAACCCTTTATCTCATCTCACACTTAACTAAACCTATAGTATTATCCTAACCACTAGCCTAACCTGGCCTAACCTATCCTAAGCTGATTCTTAAAACCAAGCCAGCCAATTCCAACATCATTTGTTACTTAAATCATATTAAATTTGTTACGTAAATTATAATTATTCAAAAAAGCATATTAACATCTCCTAACATTACCTCTAAACATAATTTTGTGTCATCAAATAAACAGTAATAATAGGATCGTATTACAACTGTGACCGTGTAATATCATGTCCTGTAAATTTTAATATTTACTGCACGTATGTTATTTAAATTTACAATAGAAATTTTGCATAAATTTATCCCAAGGAACCCACAATGTATTATCAACTTGGCTAGATGAATAAAAGACTAATCTCTATGTTGTAAATACACTATATTACAATTGACAATCACATTACTCACCTCAAGGCAGCATAAATGTGCTGTTGTCTCTTCGCACATGTTCTGGCACAAAGGTTGTCTCGGCCATATTAGAGAGTTTACGATTCATAACGCGACTTGCTCGACAACGCAATGTAACTTTTTAGCTTTAAAACAAGCGCTGAGCATTTTGATACAATAATATTTCAATGCTACTTCAAGCACTGCAACGTTTGACCCTTACGAACTGGGTTAAATAAACGGCTCTGAAAATCACAATTGGCTCCCACGTTGCTCCAAGGACGCGATAATCCTTGGTTTAATGTTGTGTTGAGAACGACAACGCCGTTGAGAATTTCTCTGGTACCATAAACCACTCACAGTTTGAACAAATTTGCTTGTTTTGAAATTGCGTCGTCGAGCTGCCTCGTCGCAGATCGTAAACTCTTTGATGCCGCGATACAGCGACTTTCCAATCAAAGGAAAGTGTTTTTCCGACTTAAGCATTTGAGTACTAGCAAGCCGTAAAGACAATTCGGTGTAAACTTTCCTCAAAACATCCATATATATCGCTATTTTGTAGCGCAGTCGAAACCCGTAAGGCTTGCCTGAGTTGACATTGCTGAAGTTGTTCTGTCAAAACCAATCAGATTCTGCGATTTTGCCTAAGTTCACGTCACCATTTGCCTAACTTCATGCTTCTGAACCAATCAAATGCTGCCGCACAATGACGTTTGCCTAAGTTGGTGCTTCTGCGCCAATCAGATTTCATAATTATGCCTAAGTTGGTTACCCCCCGGATTTTTGGGGGGGTTAGTTCCTTTCAAAATAGAAATCGGGTGAAATCAGGCAAATTTCTTTGTGATCGATACTGTATATGAAACGCGAATGTTCGTGTTCTGTTCCGAGCAATATAATACCGGATTAAAACAATGAATTTATTAACATTGGCTCGTATTATAATTTCACAGTAAAACTACACCTCATTAGTAATTCAAGAATATCAGAGATTTTATACCTTAGGCAGGCGCCTAACTTGCCTAACACTGGATCCGCCCATGGTTTAAAGGCTGTAGAGTTAGTTCAATTTCAGTCTCTCTACATATTTCCCCCATCCAGTCACTAGTAAGATCACGTATTTCATTGTGACGTCGTATGGTCATTCCTTTATGTGGACAAATCATAGCATAGTCTATCAAAAAGCCATTTCCGCATATACAATACTGAGGTAGATTCTTCATTTACCATCCATATCTTAGGCACAAAGAATCACGAAACTCTCCTTTTTTCAAACTGAAGCCTTGATCTTTTAATGGTAGGGCAAAAAGCCATGATGATGATGCCTTTAGCTGTAACAGATCAATATTTCGCTGCTTAATTTGACACAGACCGTCCAATGCATGTATGTTCACTTTCACACTTTCGTTGATTGATCAATGATCAACTTTTTAAGAGGTTCTGTGATCTTTAATGAGGAATCATAAAGGATATTCGTAGCATCTGTTACATTATGTAATTTTATTTGTAGAATAAACAAAGAAAGGTTTACAACGGTTTTTCGCTTCAAACAATATGGCGGACATTTTGAACGTTCAACAAACGTACTAATCACGTATCCGTAATTAATTTATGCAATAACATCAACTATAGTTACGCAACTTGAAGTATTCTGGTTAACATCCCCACTCAGACTCTGCTAGTCCTACTATAATGAGCCTGACGGGTTTTAAAGTTTATAGTTGCGTAAGAGTATTGTTCTGTGTTTTTCCACTTTCACTCGAGGTAATGATTTCGTTAAAATGTCCGCAGTCATTTCTTCAGTTGGAACGTAATAGATCTTTACTTCTTTGTTTTCTACCCTTTCACAAATGAAGTGTCGTTTCGTATCCATGTGTTTTCACCGTTTATGCATCACAGGATTGTGGCAAATCTTGATGCAGGATTGGTTGTCTTCTCCAATATCGATCTGTTTCTTCATTGGGACCGGATTGTGGCACATTTCCCTGCAGGATTGGTTGTCTTCTCCAATATCAGAGTTGGAATTCTTCAAGAATGTCAATCGTAAATCAATAGTTTCGTTAAGGTATCTCAGTACGTACTTTGCAGCTTTCCAATGTGATTCAGGTTTATCGAGAAATCTTGACAGCTGATTAACGATGTGTAGAATATCTGGACGGGCTTGTTTGCCAATGAATAGAAGAGAACCGACTGGGCTTCTATAAAGCTTCGGATCTATCAATTTCTGTTCTTCGTTACTTTTGACTTGTTTTAGATTTACTTCTCCAGGTGTTGTCACTGCTTTGCAATCACTCATGTTGAATTGTTGGAGAACAGTCTTGATATACTTCTTTTGGTCAACTGTAATCTTGTCGTGCGATCGCAGGATTTGCATTCCCAAAAACCAGTTTAGGTCGCTACGACCACACATTTTGAAATTTTCATTCAGCATTGACTAGATTTCGCTAACTGCTTCTTCAGTCGCTCCAGCCACTACTATTTCATCCACCCAGACTAACACATAGGAAAATGTTCCATCTTTTTCTTGTCTTACAAATAGGCAGTAGTCCTTGCAGCTTCGACTGAATCCTTTCTTGAAAAGTAGACTTGTCAGAGCATGGATAGTTTAAGAAATCGATAGGACACTAGGTGGCGTCAGTGTTGAAACCTACTTGCAATTTGTGATGTCACGAGTATTGCGAATATGCTAACGGTTTTCGCTATTTTCTTTATTTTGCCATATTTTTCGCATTCAAACAGTAATTTTGAAGCCTAAACTGGTCTTGCTAATTTACAAACATGCCTATGCCACGACAAAGTATTCGAGGTAAATGTTTTTCATCTTTGTTTTGGAATGTTTCTTTTTTGTAGCTAAGAAAATGGCATCCCAAGACTATCGATGATTAAACTAAAATTTGGGATGCATTTTTAACTGTTTAATTCTTGAAATGTTTTCTAAAATTTACTGATAATACTTAGATACTTGATCGTAGATTGGTTTAGCCATATTTATTTGTTTTTAAACTAAAATGTTCAGCTGTATTATTGCAAGACGTGCAGGTTTTGAGGAGTTGGTGATGTCATAACTTGCAGCTAGGTTGAAGCGCCGTCAGCGCGCTGAAAGCATCACAAATGACGACGAGTTTCCTATCCATTTCTGTAACAATCCAAGGTCAGAACTTCATACCAGTTTTTCGCAGCTTGTTTCAAATCATAGACTGATTTGTTCAATTTCCATACTAGCTTTTGTCCCGAATTCGCTTTCTTGACAAAACCTCGCGGATGCTCCAGATAGATTTCCTCCTCTATTTTGGAATGAAGGTTGGCTGACTTCACGTCCATCTGACCAAGATGTAGATCCATTTGTGTTGCAATTGCCAGTAGAATTCGAAACGTTTCTGGTTTCCAAGTTGGAGCGTATGTGTCAAAGTAATCTAGGCCTTCGATTTGAGCATTACCCTTGACTACATATCTTGCTTTGAGCTTGTCGACTTGACCGTTTGCTCCATACTTTACTTTATACACCCATTTTCCAGGTTAAACTTGCTGATCCTCTGGTTCGTCGACTAATGTCCAAGTGTTGCTGTTTATCAGTGAATCGTACTCAGCTTGCATGGCCTTTCTCCAGTCTTCTGCTTGCAGTGAATTCACTACTTCATTATACGACTTGGGTTCTTTTACGTTTTCTTTTGTCATGTTGAAAGTGTAGGATAATCCGTATCTTTCCGGTGGACGACGGTTTCTGCTTTCTCTGGGTAGTGGGATTTTTTCTTCCTCGAGGTTTTCTTCGGTTTCATGCTGATTTTGAACGACAAGTGTGGCTGTATTATTTTCTCCCACTTTATCTTGAACCGGTTACTTCGTGTTTTCGTCATTGGAGCGATCATCTTCAAAATGCATATTGGGACTTGCAAAGTTTGGGTTTTCCCTATTTATTGTTTCCTTTGCTGAGAGGGACTGTATTTATGTAAGATCAACTTACATAAATCTTACATAAATCTTACATAACTTACATAAATCAACATGGCGGACGACATCAAAACCGCGTGCTCCTCAGCTTTTCTAAAATCTCGAGAGAAAAGCTGCGTTGTTGATCCAGAGAGCGTAAAATCTGAATTATTATGTGTTCAAGATGATGGCTTACTGTGAAAAGGTTATTTAGAATCATTAAAAGCATTTGTAGAAACCAATTTGCAACTGAACGGACGCTAGTCGACGTCTCGTGGCGAATCAATACAATTCAGCAATCCTGAATTCTGTATCAAATGGCATGGATCGGCGAATAAAAAACTAGTTATCTTACAAGATAATGATGAAAGTCAACTGTTTAAAACCCTACAGAGCTACGCAAACAATACAGATGACGCAAATCATGGAAATGAAAAGAAATCAAGTAAGCAATCACCGAGCAAGTACATGGTCCAAGATGGCACCACCGAGACCAAATCAAAACAATCGGCATGTCAAAATTGTAACTCTTTCTCTGATGAAATTTCCAAAATAATGGACATAGTAAATGAACTTAAAAACCAACATGAAGAGGAACGTCGGAACACCAAAGCACGAGAAGCTGAATCAAACGAAAAAATTCAATACTTGATCGATGACAGGAAAAAAATGGCGACCGAGATCGAATCTCTCCTCGCTACTGTGACAGAATTGACACACAAAAACAGCGCTACAAAAATATTTTGGATATGAAGCAGACCGATTGGGTCAACACAGCAACAAAAGCAAAACCTTCGAAAGAGAATCGACCTCATCTAATTCAAGTAGAGAATCAATTCGAAATCGTCGAAGTCGAAGATGATATAAATGAAACAGAATCAACAGCACCAGAGTCAAACGTTCAAACTACCCATTACCAAATCCTTGAATACCGTTCCAAAGCACGATCGAAGTTTACCTCTTAAGAAAAACAAACAAAGGTACAAGGTAAACAATCCAAAACCACAACAGAGCCAGCTTCCAAGAAACATGAAGGAAAGCCTGAAAAACAAGATAAAAGAACTCTGGTGATCGGTGATTCCATGGTGAGAAATATCGATCAACAAAAGATTCAGAGAGCTGCAGGTGACCAATCAGTTGTCCATTCGTTCAGTGGAGCGAAAGTGGATCAAATCATGACAAAGATCAAAAACGGCATGATCATAAAAGACCAGTTTGAAACAGTCATCCTACACGTGGGTACAAATGATCTGGTCCTCAAAGATCCTGAATTGGTTGCAACAAAGATGGATAGACTCATCACAGAAACCAAAAGCAAGGCTAGAAAGGTCGCAGTATGCAGTGTCGTGAAAAGGTACGATGGCCGTGTTGCAGCAAGCAGCATAACTCATTTTAACAATTTAGTTAGTAATTTATGCTCCCAGCACAATATAGTATTCCTAAATAATGATCATATAGACAAATCCTTACTAAATAGAACAGATCTACACTTAAATCAAACTGGTGATAGGGCACTAGCATGTGTATTCTGCACCAATCTTAAGTCCAATCGAGTGAAAATTAACAATCGACCAGTTAATACTAGAGATGAACATGTTTTTCCTAATGCTTACCGCAATTGTCGGAAGAGAAAGAAGACAACGTATCTACAATTTTTGAACCAGATGATGAGAAAGTAGATAGTCATAACATCTCAAACAATGCAGGTAGCGACTTTCTCACTAGCCTTAATTCGGTTCCCAGCACCAGAGGTTTTAAGATGGCTTTCCTAAATATTGTCAGCCTACCTAAAAATCTGGATGAAATAAGATATTCAATGTCCAGTAAGCATATAGATCTCATTGCCTTCAAAGACACGGCTTGATTCCAATTTAAATAATAATATGGTTCATATTAATAATTATGACATTATTTGAAAGGATAGGCCAAGAAGTAGTGGTGGAGTTTGTATCTATTTACGTAACTCTATCGACTATAAAGTAAGGCATGATCTGATTACAACAGAACTTGAATGTGTTTGCATTGAAATTATGAAACCACATAGCAAACCATTTCTTGTTACTACAGTATATAGACCACCAAAAGCACCCTCTGAGTTTTTCGAAAGCTTGGAAAAACTTATCCAAGCTATTAATGATGAAAATAAAGAAATGTATATTCTTGGAGATCTTAATTGTGACATGTTAAAAACAAATAATGATTTGAATTTGCCAACAAAAAAAATTAAGTCATTATATGAGTTATACCAATTATCACAACTGATCAAACAGGCTACTCGAATAACTATGACAACTAGTAGCCTAATTGATCACATTGTTACAAACACACCAGAGAAAATATCTGATTCTGGTGTCATCCACACAGGCATTAGTGATCACAGTCTAATATTTACAATCAGAAAAATTTCAATTATAAAAAAACAAGAAAATACTATTGAGATTAGAAATAGGAAAAATTTTGATGATAAAAAATTTGTTAATAAAACAACAGCATTTATATACTTTTTTGCTACAGATCCAAATTCTATGTGGGAAATGTGGAAAGAAATGTTCTTAGAGATCCTTGATAAACATGCACCAATTCAAAACAAAAAGATTAGATCAAAAAACTTCCTCGGATAACGAGTAAAATAAAAAAACTAAGCATTACATGGGACAAATTGAAAAGAAAAGCCATCTTTGCAAATTTAGAAACAGATTGGTTCAACTACAAACAAACTAGAAACAAAGTGAATATAGAACTAAGAAATGCTAAAAAAGATTATTATTCCTTGAAAATTGCTGGGCAAAAACACAATCCAAAACAGGTTTGGAAAACTGTAAACAATTTACTAGGTAAGCAGAACAAACAAACAGTTGTAAACGAATTAGATATAGAAGGAGAGATTTTAACAAATCCTCAAGACATTGCAGAGGGTTTCAATGATTATTTTTCAAAGATCGGTCCAAATTTAGCAAGGAAAATTGGCACATCAAATTGTAATTTTGAAAACTACATTAAGAAAACTAAATCAGGGTTTGCTGCATTTCAATCTAATACCATTAGAAATGTCTGCCATCTTCTAAGTGGGTTTTCTAGCAATAAAGCTACTGGCACTGATAAAATTTTCTGTAAAATTATGAAGATAGCGGCACCTGCTATTGCAGATTCGCTAACTTATATTTTCAACCAAGTCATTACTCAGTCCTCTTTTCCTGACGCGTGGAAAATGGCTAGAGTTACACCTATCTTTAAGAATGGTCAACGTAATCAACCAGAAAACTACAGACCAATTTCAGTTCTACCTATCATTAGCAAAATTATGGAATGAATTTTGTATGATCAACTTTATAAATACTTAACAAAATTTAGAATTCTTAGTGACTGTCAATTTGGTTTTCGAAAATCTCATTCCACTACTACAGCATCATTGGACTGTACCAACGAGTGGTATGTTAATTTGGACAAGAAATTATTTAACCTGGTAGTTTTAATTGATTTAAAAAAAGCGTTCGACACTGTCGATCATCAAATTCTATTGAGAAAATTGGAGCTCTGTGGAATAAAAGGACAAGCTTTGACTTTATTCAAATCTTATCTAATAAATCAAAACCAAATATGTCAAATTAAGAATTCAGTTATTTCATCAGATCAGTGAACTCAATATAACTGTAAGGCTACCTGAGGCGGGAAATTTGAAGCCGAACGTCACCAGGCCCCCACCAGAAAAAAACATGCGCGGTCATCTAAAAATGTATACAAAAGCCAGCCGATAACTGTCAAAAATGGGCTGAAACACTTCTAAAGTTTTAACAAAATGTAATCAAAACAATGGTCAAATGACTATCTTTCAAACTTAACCTTCTTGACCAAATTAATTTAAATAAAAAGCAATTTTTACGCAAAAGCGTACAGCCAAGAGTGGCTGCGTCCAAAGTCACGGCGTCCAAAGTTATTTTGTTGTCGAAGTTATTTTTTTTCCTTTTATAATTAGTGTAGCTTATACGCATTTCAAGTGCTCTAAGACAAATATAAATAAAAACCAACATAAGCACAGTTTTTACTACTCATATTTAATGATACAAAATTTTACAAACCGCGATTACTTTTTCCGACTTTCCGAAAGATATTACACGACTTTTCGATACGAATTTTCGAAAACTTTTTACTCTTTTTGCGCGTTCATGGCTCGGTAATCCAAAAACTTTATTGATTTAAGTCTAAGATCAAGCAACTGCGGCAAAAATTCTTTTCCAAAAGTTCCAAAAGACAAATATCTAAATATCTGAAGTACAAAAACTTTGTTGAAATAATCACAATATTTTGAACCGACCTGAGGTCTTTTCGAGCTCCTGTTTCCACATTACAACTTATCATCTTAAGAAACTTGATTTCTCTTTATAATTTCGGTATTAACGCAGAATATGACTTGCTTTTAGGCCAAAAAGAACTTTTCATAGTGAAAACATCCCAGTTTGTAATTCATCACTCTTTGTACTTAGTACACGGGACTGTCGCGAAGCTGAACTCGCGTAAAATGACCCCCAGACACGCGTGTTTGGCTTCAAATCCTGTATTACCGGCTTAACTGAAGGTAGCCTTCCAATTATATTGAGTTCACTGCATCAGATAGAGCAACTAGTTGTGAAGTACCTCAAGGCTCTATTCTAGGGCCACTCTTTTTTTGTTATATATTAACGATATAATCTGCCTCAATGTCTAAACAAAACAAAGCTTCGACTATTTGCGAACGATACAAATTTAACAGCTGCAAGCCAGTCTATAACTGAACTTGAAAATGCAGTAAATTCTTATTTGGAAAACCTTACGAAGTGGTTGATAGCCTATAAACTTAGCTTGAATGTACCTAAGACAGGATTTATATTGATTGGCTCAAAACCGATGATTAAAGGTACTCCAGATTCCAGATCTAATCATTAAAATTGACAACAAATACATTAAACAGATTCAAGAGTGTAAAAGCCTAGGAGTAATAATTGACCAGTATTTATCTTGAAATAGTAACACTGAAAATATTTGCAAAAAGGTAACAACCGGAATCTCTGCCCTTCGACGTTTAAAAGATTTTGCAGACGGAGAAACACTTCTCTCTGTATACAATGCACTTATATACCCATATTTCAAGAAGTATGTGATGTATTTGGTAAAACACAATCAAAAAGACTGCAAAAACGTCAGAATAGAGCTGCTATAGAATCATCACAAATCTTAGCAATGATGTTGATCATTCTATTGCCTTAGGTGAGCTAAGCTGGGAAACTCTTAAAGCTAATAGGAAAAAAACTAAGGCGAAAATAATGTATAAACGTTTAAATAATGTTGGTCCAAATTCGCTCACTAATCTGTTTTCATATAAAAGTGAATTAACAAACTATAATCTCCTGGATATTTCAAGTGGTCTTCACTTACCAAAGCCACGTATAAATAATATGAAAAAACGTTTTATGTATGATGGTGCATTCCGTTGGAATTCAATTCCAAGAGAAATTAGGGGAAGTACATCCTTTAATTCTTTTCAAGAAAAAATTGCTACCTGCATTGACATTTGAAAAGACAATAGTGCAGTAAAGTACATGCATGTATATAGAGAATACCCTATAAATAGCTTAATTACCTTCTTTAGTTCATTGTAAATAGTTAGATTGTGTTCTCGTTAAACCTACTTTTATATATTAATTATATATATAGTTATGTAAAGATATTTTGCACACGTCCCCCGTGGAAATCAGCCCAGGTTGACGGAGTCAACGTGTTTAAATACAGTTTTAAATAAAATAAAATAATTTCGCTTTCCTTGAAGATAATATTGCGAGCACTGATGACCTTTTTTATTCAAATTCTTGCAAGATGTAGGCTGTACTTTTGTCATCATATCCGATGAATTTGGCTTACACGGATCTCGAATCTAACTTCTTTAAGTTGACCTTTCTCTTCATAACATATGCGGCGCAGCCAAAAACACGAAGATGGTTGCGTCTTGGTGATTTTCCAGTAAAGAGTTCAAAGGGGCTCTTCCCTTGGCTGCTACCGGCTGTCACGGTGAGATTTCTACTGTGAGCTACAGTAGATAACGCTCTTACCCAGTAACGCTTTGGTAGCTTTGCTTGGATTAATAACGATCGTCCCATTTCGACTGGAGTTCGGTTAAAACGTTCTGCTACTCCGTTCTCTTGTGGGGTTTCTGGTACAGTGAAATTTTGCTTTATTCTTGAATCTCTGCAGTAATCTTTAAATTTTTTGCTTTGTATTCTGCTCCATTGTCTGTTCCTAGTCTTCGAGGTACTCCAAATTCAGCCACATACTCTTTAAACTTTTCAAACGCGTGGGACTTCTTGCTCATAAATTCCACAACGGAATGTTTTGAGTATTCATCAATAAATCTGATCGCATATCTGGATCCATTGAGGCTAGGTACTTCAAATGGACCGAGTATGTCCGAGTAAACAAGTTCGAGTGGCTTCTGCACCTTATTTTTCGTCTCTTTTGGTACAGACTAACTTGATTGCTTTCCAAGTGAACATGCATGTTTCACATACTTCCTTTAGGTTATCTTCACAACCAATGGTCTTTGTTCAGATGCCCGAGACTTTGATGCCACAGGTCAATGCCTCCTTAAACTGCTAATTTACTTGTGTTGTGAGTGGCAGAATGACATGCACTAGACCCTTGGAAGGTAATCTTCAGATAAAATAAACCACTGTCCTCGATGAGATCGACTTGTGGACCATGACTTAACGTTAAATTCGTATCATTTTTGTTGAATATAAATTTGTGTCCAAATTTGATGCATCGATTGACAGGGAGTGGGTTTACTTCATAGTTTAGCACATAAAGAACATTTCGTAGAACCATTTCTTCCTCTTTTCCATTTTTCAAATGAAGTTTTACTGGTATATCCCCAATTCCTTCAACAGGTGTAAGGTTACCTTTTGAATCTTTAACATTCTTGACGCTGCAGGGTTGTACGTTCTCAAACAGTTCTTTTTGAGTAACGATGTGATCGGTACAACCAGAATCAATGATGAGAAGATTCAATTTGCCAGCATTACTGGTTGTTCAGTACCACTGTTCATACATTGAGAATGTGATGCAAATGGATCACGCTCTTTTGTCGCGGTCTTGTCGGGTTTACTTCGACATGCTTTTGGTAAATGACCCTTTTTCTTGCACTTTGAACAATAAGCTGAACTTCTTTTGCTACATTGCTTGGCAAAAGGACCAGAATATCCGCACACAAAACAGTCTCTCTTTGGCTTGCTTGAACCTTTATTTTTACCTCTTATATTAGAATGCATAGCTGTTGCACTCCCTTCTTCTGCTTGGTTTCTTTGGAATCGGCTATGATCAAAATTTTGTAGGCGTGTTCGTAATTCGGTAAAATTTGCTGCAGGATTGAAACTTTCTTGTACGATGAAGTGTTCATATTTCTCTATTAGTCCGTTTAGAAATGAGGCATTGAATAATGTTGCTGAAATCTTTTCAACAGCTTCAGTTAATTGCGACATTAACTCTTGTGCTCGAATAAAATACTCTGATAATTTTTCATTTTCATCTAACTGTAATCGAAAAAATTGACGAACAAGACTTACGACAATTGACTTCTTGACGTTGGAATATCTCTGTTGTGTAGTAGCCGCCACGCTTTCGCTCCATCCCCAACACCATCTGATAATAGGGAATCATGTCGTATATAAGACTATTATTGTCAAGAGCTAAAGCAATATGACACCATACTGTATTGTTCTTTCGTTGATTTCTTCTATCTGTTTATTTCTTTGTTGCACTTTTAACGGTGCTATTTCTTCGGGTACAATCTCTATCCCGAGAAAAGACAATATAAACAGCATTTGGGTACATTTCAGCAACTTGAGACAGAATTCCAATCTCACTCTCCCATTCTTTTATTTTACTCGCCGCGGATCCATCAACAAACGAACGTTTTCCACATCCAGCACCGAACATTCTGTGACCCTCGACAGTAATATTAATACCTGTATCTCTGAACAACGTGGTCACTTCATCGATAAAATCCTCTTTAACTACCATGCAATGTTGTCTTACTTGCATTGGGAACATAACCAAATTCAGGGCCGAGATTTGTGAGGTGTAGCCACCAATCCTCAAGAGCTTCAATCGTCCTATGGCATTAGAGTCGTCTGCAAACCATACTTTCTTTGCATTTGAAACATCCACTTTTAATTGAGTGGGGCAATAGCTAGAGCATACATTGCCATAACCAGAGGATCACCTTACTCACCTTGAGTGGTTTCTTCTACAGATGCAATTTCTTCTCCCACCGAGCTAAAAACATTTGAACACGAACCTGATGTGCGTTCTTTACGATGGTCGATATCGCAGGACATGTAACTTGAATATTGTGTAATGCAGCCTGGCGATTTAAAGTGTTGAAGGCATTGCTTGTATCAACAAGTAGGGCTGCCTTAGTGTCTTCTGACTTTATAATCTGATTAACGGCATGAACAGCTGCCTCACAACATGCCTGATGACTTGCACACGTTTGAGTGGTCCAGCTGCTTCTACTTAAGACAGTTTTAGCAATAGAGACCTTTAGCATTGCGTTTTTTTGAACCGTGAACCTCAAGAAATCACGTGACCAGTCCTTGGCGTCGCGTTTGACGTAAATTTCTGGCGTTTTCGATGGCAATGTATAGGATTTCAGGTAAGTCGTTTACCTCAGCTTTTGTTTGCCTGAATATTGTTTTTTCTCGCGTATATCTGTTGCTGGTATACAGAAGAAAGTGTGTTCTTTCACTTGCAATATAATTTGGTGTTGTAAATATTGCTGTTTAGCTTAAAACTATCACAAACATCGAGCATCACTTACCATGAATGAAATTCAATATGGCGGCTGTTCTCAAAATTCAACACTACAGTAAGCGTTGCGAATAAAAAAAGTAAAACAATATAAACAATACCTTTTTGCTGCCGCCATGTTTGTTGCCCAAAATTCCGCTACACGTTTTGAAAAAAAACGCTTTGCTAAAATGTCGCAACTTTGACGGAAAACGTCAAACGCGAAACTGCAGTTTGACGTTTGCGGTACCCCGCAAAAACGCAATGCTAAAGGTCTCTAATAATTCGTCGTGGCCGATTAAACACTTTCGCAATCTTTTGTAACTCGGTCTGTGAGGCAGATTGTAGGGGAGGTTTTTGGATACATTTTCCTTTTTTAATTAGTTCTTGAAATCTGCCTTCAGACCACAAATGTAGTCTACGCTCCAAATAAATGGTATGTTCTTTGCTTTTACTCTTCGCGTGAGGTTTTTGTAATAATACGCTTTGCATAACTGAAAACGCTTTAAAAACACCAAGGGGATTCATCTGCACATGCTTGATACAAACGAGCTAATTCTTTGCCACTGCCAGACGATAGAACGAAAAAATTTCTCTTCCACGAAACTACCTCTTCATAGGCATCATTAATAGCTTGAATACATGATTCTCCGTTTACGTCCGCCATATAAAACTATTTTGAATACAAGGCTCATGTAAATCAGCGTTGTTTACTCCATCGATTGTATTACAAGCACCGGGAATGGCCTTTATTTCAATATTAACATTAATGTTAATGCTATCGTCACTTCGGAGGTAATTAATCGATATGTCATGTATAGCTGTTGCTCGATGGGCAAGCTTCTAACATGTTACCTTTTACTTTTTTGAACTTGCGCTTCCTTGTCGCGTAGATTTTGAGCAATAAAGCCAAACGAAGCCAAGCTTTTATCTTCCCAGAGGTCTTTCATCAGTTCCATACATCCTTTTCTTTTGCCAATAGTATTTTCGGTTTTACACGCATCAGAAGATCTAGCCAAAGCCTGTGCTCTGCATGTCATGACTCATGAGATCCAAGACCATTTGATCAGTCCATTTCGTACGCCTTTGCGAGATTTTTCGTTTAGGAGGCATCGCGTCTGTTTCATTTTTCAATTACATTCGGTTAGGTTAGTTCATTTGTAGTTTTATCGTTGTTATGAGCACGTGAATGTTTGTTCTTTAATCTATATACAGATCAGAACATTTTGCTCCACTAACATTGACACTACCATAGCCGCAATCTAGCTTCTTAACTCCACCATGACTTTTAATTCCTACAGAACTTTTTTGCTACCAGGAGGAAGCCTATAATAGAGTCTATGCATACATCGGTATCCGGACCGTGTATCCTAGGAAACATGAATTTATGCGTTGTTATTGTCACTGTTTGCGAGAAGCGGCCAGTAACAATGCGTAAATTCCCGTTTGCTAGGATACACGGTCCCAATCACAATTCATGCATAAGGTCTATAGACGCTTATCATTTTATACATGAATCGAATACCAACTACCCGTAGATACAAAATGCCTGACAGATAAAATACCCAGGAAACTGGAATACCTAAAGCCCCTGGCCGTGCCTGATATATTACAAAACCTTTACAAAAGTTCTTTGTCCGTCTCGTTTTGCTAACTCCCCCCCCCCCCCTGAAGACAGCTTTATGCAATGATGTTGTGGAAAGTACTATTAAAAGTGGTTCGTATACAAAGAAACGAGGATTAATCCTCTAAAAAGCTTCTTATAAGCCATAATCAGATATATTGCTTTACTAATTTACAACACCAGAAATAATAGTATACTTACTGCGCAACTTTTTATAGTCAGCTCTGCTTTTTGACAACAAGCAGAACTACCAGAGATGAAAAAACCAGTTGTTCCCGTTTCACAAGATTTTGTAATCCTCGTTTGTGTCTCTTGTTGAATTCGTTTTATATTGCTTCCACTTGGTCCGATAACAAATCCCATGTACTCCTCCGGTACAGGAACAAAAATCTTCACACTTGCTGACATCTAGTTTGAGAAAAGAAATTTCACGACGTCAGAGTCGAACTGCAACACAGCACAATAGACAATTTGTCATCTTGTATTACAACGGTTAGATTTTTGTGGGAAGTATGGAATATTATTATATGGCTGAGACATGCAAATGACCAACGCTGATTTCTTGATTAGCGTTCTGGAAAAAGTCATCTTGCCCGCTCAAGAAAGTGTAAACATTGCACAAATAAATTTTTTTATGAACTCTTTTATGTCATTCTTATATGAAGTATCCTCATAATACCTTGACAAATAATAGGCCGCAGTCTGTGGCCGATTTTCGTCCAGGTTCGCTGCCGAGTTCCAATGTTCAGGTTGTCACTTCCAAAAACCTGCAGTATTTTTTGTAATTTACGATTAATATCGATACTTTTTACTTAAATTTCCCCCATCTTGGTCAGGAAACGTCATGGTATTTGTAATTTTTGTACCAGTCCAAGTCTCTAGGCAGAGGGCTTAACGTTGTTACATGCATTTTTGTATTGTTTTGAACAGAGTAAGAGGATCAGAGTTTTCATTTGAAATAACACAAACCGAGGCCTTAATAATTCCTCATATCCTACGAGAACCGAATTCAATAATTGTTTTACTAAACTTGCTTTAAATTTGTAAGTAACAAGGCGCAAGCTGCTAAAAATGGAAGAGAATGAAATTGTTCAGAAACTTTAATACGCCAATCAGACTACGAAAAAAATATCCTTAAAACAATTGTAAGATTACAAGGTCAGTCAATATTCGACAAAATGAGTCATAATGTCGTATATTTGTTTTCAATATACGAAGAAATGACTCATAATGTCGTATACTTATTTTTAACCCCACATTTGGGCAACTACCAAGGGGATATGACGATTTCACCTTTAGCTCTTAACCAATCAAAACTCCTAAAATATTTTCAATGTATAATAAATGCAAATAGCATGACGTTTCGGGTCCAAAATGACGGGAATTTAATTGAAAAGTATCGATGCTTAATCATACATTACAAAAAACTCTAGGTTTTTTATGTGACAACATAAAAATTCACTCTACAGATTCATATGGGAAAATTAGTTGTGGGTGGGTGGCAGCAAAAATCACTTTCTAAGCGACTTTTGCTCTTACAGAGTACGGTCTATAACAGAGAGAGCAAATGAGAGCAAGCTTGGGAAGCCTGTGGATGCCTAACAATAAAATTCACTTCCGGTCGGGAATTTCTATAACAAAACAAAGCTTCTTTTGCAGACGGAGACGTACAGCAGATTGTTGGCCGCTTTAATTCCAGGCATAACTTTAGAATACCGGGCAGGTGAGAAGACGCTGTGTAACAAATGGCTACTGGCTACGTGGCTACAGTATAAGTACCATGCATAATGTAGCTACATAAACTAATATTAATTTATTATTTTTTTTGTTGTGTGATACCAACCGGTGTCACAGTGATATGGGTACCCACGTGTTTTGTGTATCCCCATACTCATATAACTAGCAAATTTGTCACAGTGGACTTAGACGTAAGCGTACAGTTTTGCTATATTAAACTTTATAGCAAAAGGTATTATATTTAAGATTATTCTCACTCACTGGGACTGTATCTACTTCACCAAATTTAGCTAAAGCGCGAGCCCGAAGGGCGAGTAATGATTGTCACGCTACGCGCTCCCTCTTGGTAGTCAGGTACTAAGGTAGTCATAGATATTGCACGTAGCCATGTAGCCACGTAGCCATGTAGCCATGTAGCCATGTAGCCACGTAGCCATGTATCCACGAAGCCATGTAGCCACGTAGCCATGTATCCACGAAGCCGTGTAGCCATGTTAGCCATGTAGTCATGTAGCCAGTAGCCATGTAGCTGCGTAGCCATGTAGCCACGTAGCCATGTATCCACGAAGCCATGTAGCCACGTAGCCATGTATCCACGAAGCCATGTAGTCATGTAGCCAGTAGCCATGTAGCTGCGTAGTCATGTAGCCACGTAGCATGTGGTCGGAAAAGACACAGATAGAAGAAAAGTAGCCATGTCTCATGATCCAAAGAAAGCGCGAACATTTGGCTGGGTATTCTGAAATTACTCCTAATTCCATACCAAAGATGTTCGCTTTCAAGATGTCCTTACTCTGTTTCTATTGAAGTCTAAGGTAGTATATACAATACTAATTCTATCGACAGGCTCCTGAAGAAGTAACTTATACAAATAAATTGTACAAACAAGAAACAGAACTTGTTCAGTACATATACAACATAAGTTTACTTGGACATGTTGCAGCACAGGAAATGTTTACTTGGTACTGTCACGTTTTACAAAGTTAATGCACTGCCATCGATCCATACACTATTAAGTCCAGTCTACCGAATGCACTTATATTAAACAATGTTATTTATATGTATACCAAATAATTTAACAGTGTATTATAATCGTAGATAAAAGAAAGCGACAAATGCTACATATATTAAGTGAAAAAGGTGAGACGTTTGCTGACAAAAATATATTAATATTTATTTGTTTACGAGCCTTCTGTAGCCTTCAACGGGTATATTTACTATGTTTATAACCTGTGAAAGTGTCAAATGAAGCTAAATATGACGTGTATAATACAAGTGCACTGTGAAATATGATAAGTAATATAATAAACGTAGTATCACCTTATCATATTTCACAGTGCACTTTTATATACGTCATATTTAGCTTCGTTTGACCCTTTCACAGTTTATAATTATTGTAAATATGGTAGACGAAAGCTCGTAAACAAATAAATATATTTTCGGTTCCCAGCACCAGAGGTTTTAAGATGGCTTTCCTAAATATTGTCAGCCTACCTAAAAATCTAGATGAAATAAGATATTCAATGTCCAGTAAGCATATAGATCTCATTGCCTTCAAAGACACAGCTTGATTCCAATTTAAATAATAATATGGTTCATATTAATAATTATGACATTATTCGAAAGGATAGGTCAAGAAGTAGTGGTGAAGTTTGTATCTATTTATGTAACTCTATCAACTATAAAGTAATGCATGATCTGATTCCAACAGAACTTGAATTTGTTTGCATTGAAATTATGAAACCACATAGCAAACCATTTCTTGTTACTACAGTATGTAGACCACCAAAAGCACCCTCTGAGTTTTTCGAAAGCTTGGAAAAACTTATCAAGGCAATTGATGATGAAAATAAAGAAATGTATATTCTTAGAGATCTTAATTGTGACATGTTAAGAACAAATAATGATTTGAATTTGCCAACAAAAAAATTAAGTCATTATATGAGTTATACCAATTATCACAATTGATCAAACAGGCTACTCGAATAACTATGACAACTAGTGGCCTAATTGATCACATTGTTTCAAACACATCACAGAAAATATCTGATTCTGGTGTCATCCACACAGGCATTAGTGATCACAGTCTAATATTTACAATCAGAAAAATTTCAATTATAAAAAAACAAGAAAATACTATTGAGATTAGAAACATGAAAAATTTTGACGATAAAAAATTTGTTAATAAAACAACAGAGTCAGCATTTATATACTTTTTTGCTGCAGATCCAAATTCCATGTGGGAATTAAATGTGGAAAGAAATTTTCTTAGAGGTCCTTGATAAACATGCACCAATTCAAAACAAAAAGATTAGATCAAAAAACTTCCTTGGATAACGAGTAAAATAAAAAACTAAGCATTACAAGGTACAAATTGAAAAGAAAAGCCATCTTAGCAAATTTAAAAGCAGATTGGTACAACTACAAACAAACTAGAAACAAAGTGAATATAGAACTAAGAAATGCTAAAAAAGATTATTATTCTTTGAAAATTGCTGGGCAAAAACACAATCCAAAACAGGTTTGGAAACCTTTAAACAATTTACTAGGTAAGCAGAACAAACAAACAGTTGTAAACGAATTAGATATAGAAGGAGAGATTTTAAAGTGCATATGGCATAATCACTATTCTTTTTCCAAAAATCCGCCATAACAACACGATTCGAATGCTGTATACCATTTTTCGAACGGATAAATACTTCCAGAGATATTCGGCTTCAAACACGCCAAAAATTGGGTTTTTGAAATTATGGCCGGGAGAAAAGAGGCTGGGTCGAATTAGCTCTGTGACGTCATACCGGGAACACGTCTCAATACTGCATATAAAAACAATACAAAAATATTGTCATATGCGAAGCAAAAAGTATTCAAAAATAATTACTTTTGGGGGATATTTGTTTGTATATGAACTTGTACATTCAAGGCGACTGAAAACTCGTCATTGTATCTTGGAAACTGAAGGAAACAGCTGAAATTGAGAGAATTGAGTCAAATGCAACGTTTGCATTAGTTAGGCGTCATGTGTCACATAACGCGTCTGTTTACAAAGGAATTCTTCGCCTTGAAGCTGTAAAAGCACCGGACAAGGTGATATACTGGCATGAATACATAGAACACAAGGATATTGAATCGCTAGCTGAGTAGACGCATGAAAAAGTCGCAAGCACTCGTGTTTTCTTCGTTGATGTAGTTACCGTAAAGACCATACTTCTTATGTTGTTTGCAGTATTTGTACACACATCATCTTGCCCATATAAATCTAGACGCAAAGCTTTATCAAATTGCCACATTGGGTGCTGAATACGTGCTATTTTTATGTATGTAATACTTTATTATTGTGACTGCGTGAGGTATAGAAAGAGATTGAAAAGTATACTGTCGGGCCATATTAGGCTTCTACAACCACCTTATTTACGAGTTTAGTAATAAACCTAAACCTAAAGGTAAAAATATTGAGAAACACTACAGTTAGATTAAGCAGCTGCACAATGATGCATGTGATACAGGAAAATAAAAAGCTCATCTAAATGCTGACATTTACTCTACTCTCAAAATTTGCTATATATAGAGAGAGATACAGTGATAAATAATATATCCAATGTATAAAACACATAAAGATTCATTGTAGCAAGCATTCGAATTTAATTTACCCATCGACTGCAGACTGCATGCCAGTCAAAAGCTTGTGAGAAATGAATATTTTAACCAGACAACGTTTACACGATTAGCAGAAGTATATATCCCAAATATTCGTGGTCATTAACATAAGCACAGTCAACATTGTTATGATACTTGCGCCATTTAACATTTTCATGCGCCTACTCAGCTAGCGATTTAATATCCTTGTGTTCTGTGTATTCATGCCTGTATATCACCTTGTCCAATATAATGTGCTTTTACAGCTTCAAAGCGAAGAATTCCCCCTGTAAACAGACGTGTTATGTGACACATGACGCCTAACTAATGCTAACGTTGCATTTGACTCAAATCTCTCAATTTGGCTATTTCCTTCAGTTTCCAAGGTACAATGATGGGTTTTCAGTCGCCTTGAATGTACAAGTTCATATACAAACAAATATCCCCCAAAAGTAATTATTTTTGGCTATTTTTCGCCTCGAACATGACTATATTTTTGTATTGTTTTTATACGTGGTATTGAGACGTGTTCCCGGTATGACGTCACAGACCTAATTCGACCCAGCCTCTTTTCTCCCGGCCATGATTTCAAAAGCTCAACTTTGAACCCAAGTATTTATCTGTTCGAAGAATGGTATATTTCATTCGAATCGTCCCGTCACGGTGAGTTTTTGAAAAAAAAATGGTGATTATGACATATGCACTTTAACAAATCCTCAAGACATAGCAGAGGGTTTCAATGATTATTTTTCAAAGATCGGTCCAAATTTAGCCAGGAAAATTGGCACATCAAATTGTAATTTTGAAAATTACATTAAGAAAACTAAATCAGAGTTTGCTGCATTTCAACCTACTACCGTTAGCAATGTCTGCTATCTTCTAAGTGGGCTTTTTAGCAATAAAGCTACTGGCATTGATAAAATTTCCTGTAAAATTATGAAGATAGCGCCACCTGTTATTGCAGATTCGCTAACTTATATTTTCAACCAAGTCATTACTCATTCCTCTTTTCCTGACGCGTGGAAAATGGCTAGAGTTACACCTGTCTTTAAGAATGGTCAACGTAATCTACCAGAAAACTACAGACCAATTTCAGTTCTACCTACCATTAGCAAAATTATGGAAAGAATTTTGTATGATCAACTTTATAATTACTTAACAAAATTTAGAATTCTTAGTGACTGTCAATTTGGTTTTCGAAAATCTCATTCCACTACTACAGCATTATTGGACTGTGTCAACGTGTGGTATGTTAATTTGGACAAGAAATTATTTAACCTGGTTGTTTTAATTGATTTAAAAAAAGCGTCCGACACTGTCGATCATCAAATTCTATTGAGAAAATTGGAGCTCTGTGGAATAAAAGGACAAGCTTTGACTTTATTCAAATCTTATCTAATAAATCAAAACCAAATATGTCAAATTAAGAATTCAGTTATTTCATCAGATCAGTGAACTCAATATAACTGGAAGGCTACCTGAGGCGGGAAATTTGAAGCCGAACGTCACCAGGCCCCCACCAGAAAAAAACATGCGCGGTCACCTAAAGAATGTATACAAAAGCGAGCCGATAACTGTCAAAAATGGGCTGAAACACTTCTAAAGTTTTAACAAAATATAATCAAAACAATGGTCAAATGACTATCTTTTAAACTTAACCTTCGTGACCAAATTCATTTAAATAAAAAGCAATTTTTACGCAAAAGCGTACAGCCAAGAGTGGCGATCGTCACGGCGCCCAAAGTTATTTTGTTGTCGAAGTTATTTTTTTCCTTTTAATTTGTGTAGCTTATACGCATTTCAAGTGCTCTAAGACAAATATAAATAAAAACCAACATAAGCACAGTTTTGACTACTCATATTTAATAATACAAAATTTTACAAACCGCGATTACTTTTTCCGACTTTCCAAAAGATATTACACGACTTTTCGATACGAATTTTCGAAAACTTTTTACTCTTTTCGCGCGTTCATGGCTCGAGAATCCAAAAACTTTATTATATGACTTGCTTTTAGGCCAAAAAAGAACTTTTCATAGTGAAAAAATACCAGTTTGTATTTCATCACTCCTTGTAATTAGCACACGAGACTGTCGCGAAGCTGAACTCGCGTGAAATGACCTCCAAACACGCGTGTCTCGGGGTCATTTCACGCAAAATTTGGCTTCAAATCCTGTATTACCGGCTTAACTGAAGGTAGCCTTCCAGTTATATTGAGTTCACTGCATCAGATAGAGCAACTAGTTGTGGGGTACTTCAAGGCTCTATTCTAGGGTCACTCTTTTTTTTGTTGTATATTAACGATATGATCTGCCTCAATGTCTAAACAAAACAAAGCTTCGACTATTTGCAAACGATACAAATTTAACAGCTGCAAGCCAGTCTATAACTGAACTTGAAAATGCAGTAAATTCTTATTTGGAAAACTTTACGAAGTGGTTGATAGCCAATAAACTTAGCTTGAATGTAGCTACGACATAATTTATATTGATTGGCTCAAAACCGATCATTAAAGGTACTGCAGATTTTCATCTAAACATTAAAATTGACAACAATCCCATTAAACAGATTCAAGAGTGTAAAAGCCTAGGAGTAATAATTGACCAGTATTTATCTTAGGATAGTAACACTGAAAATACTTGCAAAAAGGTAACAACTGGAATCTCTGCCCTTCGACGTTTAAAAGATTTTGCAGACGGAGAAACACTTCTCTCTGTATACAATGTACTTATATACCCTTACTTCAAATACTGGTGTGAAGTATGGGATGTATTTGGTGAAACACAATCAAAAAGATTGCAAAAACTTCAGAATAGAGATGCTAGAGTCATCACAAATCTTAGCAATGATGTTGATCATTCTATTGCCTTAGGTGAGCTAAGCTGGGAGCCTCTTAAGGCTAATAGAAAAAAACTAAGGCGAAAATGATGTATATAAACGTTTAAATAATGTGGGTCCAAATTCGCTCACTAATCTGTTTTCATATAAAAGTGAATTAACAAACTATAATCTCCTGGATATTTCAAGTGGTCTTCACTTACCAAAGCCATGTACAACTAATATGAAAAAAAGTTTTATGTATGATGGTGCATTCCTTTGGAATTCAATTGCAAGAGAAATTAGGGGAAGTACATCCCTTAATTCTTTTCAAGAAAAAATCGGTACCTGCTTTGACATTTGAAAAGATAGAAGTGCAGTAAAGTACATGCATGTATATAGAGGATATCCTGTAAATAGCTTAATTATCTTCTTTAGTTTATTGTAAATAGTTGGATTGTGTTCTTGTTATATCCAATTTGTATATAGTTTTTTAAATATTAATCATATATATGTAATATATAATAAACGAGAGAGCGTTTATTACCGGCGTATAAAACACCGAAAAGTGTGTTGAAAAACGAGACGCTTTTTTACGAAACGAGTTTTTTACACACACTTTGAGGTGTTTTGGATGCCGGTAACAAACAATTTCGAGTTTATTATATTGCTTCTCAAACGAACTTGTATTTAGCGAGAAATTCAACGCGAAAGTTGAGTTAATTTATGGACGTTTATTACCGTGGTATAAAGACAACGATATGGTGGTGATTTCCTTTGTGTTTTGATCATGAATAATTAATGATTTGAGAAAGTTATGTAAAGATATTTTGCACACGTCCCCCGTGGAAATCAGCTTAGGTTGACGGGATCAAGGTGTTTAAATAAAGCTTTAAATAAAATAAAATAATTTCGCTTTCTTTGAAGATAACATTGCGAGCTCTGATCACCTTTTTTGATTCAAATTCTTGCAATGTGTAGGCTGTACTTTTTCAAAGGGGCTCTTCCCTTGGCTGCTACCGGCTGTCACGGTGAGATTTCTAATGTGAGCTACAGTAGATAACGCTCTTACCCTTTGCTTGGATTAATAACGATCGTCTCATTTCGACTGGAGTTCGGTTAAAACGTTCTGCTACTCCGTTCTGTTGTGGGGTTTCTGGTACAGTGAAATATTCCTTTATTCTTGAATCGCTGCAGTAATCTTTAATTTTTTTTTGCTGGGTATTCTGCTCCATTGTCTGTTCTCCGTCTTCGGTAGGTATTCCAAATTCAGCCACATACTCTTTAAACTTTTCAAACGCGTCGGACTTCATTCATTTATTCATCGATAAATCTGATCGCATATCTGGATCCATTGAGGCTAGGTACTTTAAATGGACCGAGCATGTCCGAGTAAACAAGTTCGAGTGGCTTCTGCACCTTATTCTTCGTCTCTTTTGGTACAGGCTTACTAGATTGCTTTCCAAGTGAACACGCATGTTTCACATACTTCCTTTAGGTTATCTTCACAACCAATGGTGCGTTTGACATCGTCCTTGTTCAGATGCCCAAGACTTTGATGCCACAGGTCAATGCCTTCTTAAATTGCTGATTTACTTGTGTTGTGAGTGGCAGAATGACATGCACTAGACCCTTGGAAGGTAATCTTCAGATAAAATAAACCACTGTCCTCGATGAGATAGACTTGTGGACCATGACTTAACATTAAATTCGTATCATTTTTGTTGAATATAAATTTGTGTCCAAATTTGATGCATCGATTGACAGGGAGTGGGTTTACTTCATAGTTTAGCACATAAAGAACATTTTGTAGAACCATTTCTTCCTCTTTTCCATTTTTCAAATGAAGTTTTACTGGTACATCCCCAATTCCTTCAACAGGTGTAAGGTTACCTTTTGAATCTTTAACATTCTTGACGCTGCAGGGTTGTACGTTCTCAAACAGTTCTTTTTGAGTAACGATGGGATCGGTACAACCAGTATCAATGATGAGAAGATTTAATTTTCCAGCATTACTGCTTGTTCAGTACCACTTTTCATATGATATGATGCAAATGGATCACGCTCTTTTGTCGCGGTCTTGTCGGGTTTACTTCGACATGCTTTTGGTAAATGACCCTTTTTCTTGCACTTTGAACAATAAGCTGAACTTCTTTTGCTACATTGCTTGGCAAAATGAACAGGATATCCGCACACAAAACAGTCTCCCTTTGGCTTTCTTGGACCTTTATTTCTACCTGGTATATTAGAATGCATAGCTGTTGCACTCCCTTCTTCTGCTGGGTTTCTTTGGAATCGGCTATGATCAAAATTTTGTAGGCGTGTTCGTAATTCGGTAAAATTTGCTGCAGGATTGAAACTTTCTTGTACGATAAAGTGTTCATATTTCTCTATTAGTCCGTTTAGAAATGAGGCATTGAATAATGTTTCTGAAATCTTTTCAACAGCTTCAGTTAATTGCGACATTAACTCTTGTGCTCGAATAAAATACTCTGATAATTTTTCATTTTCATCTAACTGTAATCGAAAAAATTGACGAACAAGACTTATGACAATTGGCCTCTTGACGTTGGAATATCTCTGTTGTGTAGTAGCCGCCACGCTTTCGCTCCATCCCCAACACCATCTGATAATAGGGAATCATGTCGTATATAAGACTATTATTGTCAAGAGCTAAAGCAATATGACACCATACTGTATTGTTCTTTCGTTGATTTCTTCTATCTGTTTATTTCTTTGTTGCACTTTTAACGGTGCTATTTCTTCGGGTACAATCTCTATCCCGAGAAAAGACAATATAAACAGCATTTGGGTACATTTCAGCAACTTGAGACAGAATTCCAATCTCACTCTCCCATTCTTTTATTTTACTCGCCGCGGATCCATCAACAAACGAACGTTTTCCACATGCAGCACCGAACATTCTGTGACCCTCGACAGTAATATCAATACCTGTATCTCTGAACAACGTGGTCGCTTCATCGATAAAATCCTCTTTAACTACCAATGTTGTCTTACTTGCATTGGGAACAATAACCAAATTCAGGGCCGAGATTTGTGAGGTGTAGCCACCAATCCTCAAGAGCTTCAATCGTCCTATGACCTTAGAGTTGTCTGAATTATACTTGCTTTGCATTTGAAACATCCTCTTTTAATTGAGTGGGGCAATAGCTAGAGCATACGTTGCCATAACCAGAGGATCACCTTCCTCACCTTGAGTGGTTCCTTCTACAGATTTCTTCCCCCCCCCCCAGCTACAAACATTTGAACACGAACCTGATGTGCGTTCTCTACGATGGTCGATATCGCAGGACATGTAACTTGAATATTGTTTAATGCAGCCTAGCGATTTAAAGTGTTGAAGGCATTAGTTGCATCAACAAATAGGGCTGCCTCAGTGTCTTCTGACTTTATAATCTGATTAACGGCATGAACAGCTGCCTCACGACCTGCCTGATGACTTGCACACGTTTGAGTGGTCCAGCTGCTTCTACTTAAGACAGTTTTAGCTATAATTCGTCGTGGCCGATTAAACACTTTCGCAATCTTTTGTAACTTGGTCTGTGAGGCAGAATGTAGGGGAGGTTATAAATGTTTTTTGGATGCATCAATTAGTACTTAAATCTGCCTTCAGACTATAAATGTAGTCTACGCTCCAAATAAACGGTATGTTCTTTAATTGCTTTTATTCTTCGCGTGAGGTTTTTGTAATAATACGCTTTGCATAACTGAAAACGCTTTAACAGCACCGAGGGGATTCATCTGCACATGCTTGATATAAACGAGCTAATCCTTTGCCACTGCCAGACGATAGAACGAACAAATTTCTCTTCCACGAAACTACCTCTTCATAGGCACCATTAATAGCTTGAATACATGATTCTCCGCTTACGTCCGCCATATAAAAGTATTTTGAATACAAGGGTCATGTAAGTCGGCGTTCTTTACTCTATCGATTGTATTGGCCTCTATTTCAATATTAACATTAATGTTCTTCCGTCGTTGATCGATTTGGTTTTGTACCAAATTGCTATCGTCATTTTTGAGGTAATTAATCGATATGTCATGTATAGCTGTTGTTCGATGGGAAAGCTTCTAACATGATACCTTTTACTCATTTGAACTTGCGCTTCGTTGTCGCGTAGATTTTGAGCAGTAAAGCAAACGAAGCCAAGCTTTTATCTTCCCAGAGGTCTTTCATCAGTTCCATATATCCTTTTCTTTTGCCATTAGTATTTTCGGATTTACTCGCATCAGAAGATCTAGCCAAAGCCTGTGCTCTGCATGTCATGACTCATGAGATCCAAGACCATTTGATTAGTCCATTTCGTACGCTTTTGCGAGATTTTTCGTTTAGGAGGCATCGCGTCTGTTTCATTTTTCAATTACATTCGGTTAGGTTAGTTCATTTGTAGTTTTATCGTTGTTATGAGCACGTGAATGTTTGTTCTTTAATCTATATACAGATCAGAACATTTTGCTCCACTAACATTGACACTACCATAGCCGCAATCTAGCTTCTTAACTCCACCATGACTTTTAATTCCTACAGAACTTTTTTGCTACCAGAAGGAAGCCTATAATAGAGCTTATGCATACATCGGTATCCAGACCGTGTATCCTAGGAAACATGAATTTATGCGTTGTTATTGTCACTGTTTGCGAGAAGCGGCCAATAACAATGCGTAAATTCTCGTTTGCTAGGATGCACGGTCCCAATCACAATTCAATGCATAAGGTCTATAGACGCTTATCATTTTATACATGAATCGAATACCAAATACCCGTAGATACAAAATGCCTGACAGATAAAATAACCAGGAAACTGGAATACCTAAAGCCCCTGGCCAGGTCTGATATATTACAAAACCTTTACAAAAGTTCTTTGTCCCTCTCGTTTTGCTCACTTCCTTCCCCCTGAAGACAGCTTTATGCGATGACGTTGTGGAAAGCACTGTTAAAAGTGGTTCGTATACAAAGAAACGAAAATTAAGGCTCTGAAAAGCTTCTTATAAGCCATAATCAGATCTATTGCTTTACTAATTTACAACATCAGGAATAATAGTATACTTACTACGCAACTTTTTATAGTTAGCTCTGCTTTTTGACAGCAAGCAGAACTACCAGAGATGAAAAAACCAGGTGTTCCCGTTTCACAAGATTTTGTAATCCTCGTTTGTGTCTCTTGTTGAATTCGTTTTATATTGCTTCCACGTGGTCCGATAACAAATCTCATGTGCTCATCCGGTACAGGAACGAAAATCTTCACACTTGCTGACATCTAGTTTGAGAATAGAAATTTCACGTTACGACATGGTTGTTCTAATTCTTGTACCAGTCCAAGTCTCTTAGCAGAGGGTTTCACGCGGGTACATGCATTTTTGTATTGTTTTGAACAGAGTCAGAGGATCAGAGTTTTCATTTGAAATAACACAAACCGAGGCCTTAATAATTCCTCATATTCTGCGAGAACCGAATTCAATAATTGTTTTATTATTTTTAAAAAATAGTTTAAACTCAGTTTAGACGCTTGCTTTAAAGATAGGTTACAGTCGCATCTGCGCATGCACCAGTTTTCCATGCTTTGTTTACTTCCGGCACCTACAAACAATAACATTCTCCCCAGTCTTCTAGTATTGCACCATAACTAATTATTATTCATTCAATTTTATCTAACAGGAGCGATAGCGAAGCTTCAAGCTCAACTCCTACGAGTTCGAGCGCAAATCGTGCTTAAACTGCATGCAGAAAGGATTACTATGTCAACAGATGGTCGTCTAGAATCTACTTATATGAATTGTTTCCTCGATGGCGGGAATTTAAAGACAAGCAGGCTCTGAAAACAGATGCGGATGTTGCGCGCAAATATTGTGACATTCCTTCGACGCTACAGAAGCCCCAAAAGTGACAAAACAGGCTTTGTGGTGAGAACTTGATTAATTAACAATACATGAAAGTAGCCAATTTCATATGGTAACGAACTATAACGTTTCCTGATATGTTTGCGTCTTTTCATTCAGCCACTTGCTCACGCAGAGTCGCAGACTAGTAATATTCATGAGACAGTCGAGACATCAGTTGAGGCTACAATTTCATGGCTCAAAAGTGAAGCCACATATTAATACCATCACCAAGTAAGTGAATATGTCTTCTATTTCTTTGCAGCAATGTTTTTGAAAAGTTCTATACTCTCAAGACGCGAATTTGCCGGTTGTATTTTTTATTTTTATATCTGTCACCTATACAACAACTAAACGTCGATTGTCGCCCGAACGTTTACCCTAGGGTTTACTAACGTATTCGCTCTCATGGTGTGTAAAATCAGTATAAAATAATCGAGGCTTTTTTATATGTTAAACTTTCCATGTGTCGTATTTATAGCTTTGAAATATGAAACCGCACATGTTTGTCCGAAATAAAACAGTTATAAATTTCAGGACAAATAATATATGGACACAATTTTGGAATAGGAAATATATACTATCGTCCAAAGCTGCCAATGTGACAAATTCTTTTCTTTCCAATCAGAAACAGCGAGAGTCAGAAGGCAACTTCAAATTCGACTATTATCTTCTCACAAATCAACTGTTTTTTTATCAATATATGTATCATACTATGTAGGGATGTCCATATAATGTGATGATGTATCACTGTATCAAATATTCAAATACCTTTAACCTATGGGTCGTTGGCAATAAAACAAAGTTACATGTTAGGGGTAATAGGATAAATTAGTTATGTCTAGGATTCCTGGTTTAAGAGCCTGTCATATGCATGGTAAGGACAAAGCACTATCCAAAGCCTCATATGTCCCTGGACATACATGAACACCCAGCCATTTGACTTGAAAAAATCAGTTGACCAATTTCCAGCCCTTTTGTAAAACAAATGGCTACATGTTTGGAAATTCCCCTCACATGCCTATCATACTTTACTACTTCAATTGCAAATGTTGAATGTTCATTGTTACTGACATTTTTATATTTTTATTTCAGACCTTTAGTGTACGAAGAAGAGGAGACACTAACTAGTAGCGAGGGTAGTGATAAAACAAAGAAAGAGGACACTCCTTGAATGATTGAATATTTGTAGGAGGAATGGTGCTTTTCCATTCCTACTACATTGCTGTATTAATTGATGAGTACCAATATGTGAAAACTATGAATTAATTTGTTTGCAAAATAACCTTAGTGTATGTTCCCCAAAGAAAAAAATACTATTCTTGGTTAACTTGCTTTGTATGATACAGTTTACAGTCGCAGCAATATAAGCGTTCCAAAAATATCCAACCAATTCATTTGCTCAAATTTAGAAGTTCCTCTGATCAATTCCTCAATATTTTTTGAAAAGTTTATTACAATGTTCAAAACTTTCTGTTTATTGACCAATCAGAATTCTCACAAATAAGATATAGCATTCTGATAGGTACCGGTAATTTAACAGGAAGTTGTTGTGTCATGCTTCTATTTTGCTGTGACTGTAATGTGACACATGTATTAAATAAGATCTGTTCATTGTCCTGCTGGTAAAGAAACATTGACTGTAACTAGTGAAGAAGACAGTGACAGTTATGTTGAGGGAATATCAGCTCAGCTATCCAATTCACCACCTCCCATTGGTGATGCTCCACAGTCAGCAAATAGACAGCAGACTCCATGTCTACTGTCTTCTCCCAAGTCTTCCTCCTTTTTGCTCAACATTTCTTTCATGAAAAAATCTGAATCCTAGAAAGGGAACACTACTATAGATTATACTAAATAACTACTAATAATATCAAATAAGTAATGGTCACTATAAGAGATTTAATTTATATTTTAGTGAGAGTTGTACCTCTTTCTCATATTTTACAATATAATAAAGCCTGACTACAAATTTGATGTATTTAATTTGTTTGATCAGCTAGGACAGGAGCTTGAGAGTTTGTTAGTAATAAGGTATGCAATATGGCAAACTTGTCAACATGCAATTGTTAACACCTTTACATGCTTCCATAAAGTTCAAAAACATAGTAATGTAAAAATCTATAAAACGATCCCAAAATGATCTTACTGTATGATCTGTATCACCGCTGTCTGTATTTTCATGCACTCTTCTAAACGAAAGTTGTTTCTCTCTCCCGAAGGCAGTGGCCACGAGGCCCACGACAAAAGCACATTGCAATATTGTCCAAGTTTGAGACAGCAGCAGCATTCTCAATAGTGCTTGCCTCGAAATCGTCCAACGAGCAACTTCTCTCGAAAGACTGCCATAACGTTCGACAACACAACTCTGTCTGCCTGGCAATGTGGATTGTTGAGGGTCCCGCAATAAAAATCCGAACAAACTCGCACATTCGGTATTTCGGTTCGCCGAAATCGCCGCTATAGATTGCTTTAGATTAAAAAAATGGCTTTAGACAAAAACAGAAACGCTTCGCTGTTGCTGCACTCTTTCGCTCCTTGTTGGTAAAATTATATTTCATTGTTATCACAGATCAAGTATATACAGATAGGGAACTCGCGCGTGTTTCCTTATTATTTTGTGTCCTCACGTACGCGTCAGCTCGCGTCACCCCACGCGCCACGCAAAATTGCTCTGGCAAGTGTCATCGTTCGAATTTTCAGGTAAAAGTATAGGGAAAACGGCGTTCGAAAGCGAAAAAATGCATATTTTCCAAAATTGAAGCAGGGTTGAAACCCTGTTTTGAGCTCGAAATTTAAAGATAAATGGTAGGTGGTTGTTTTTGGGTGGAAAAGATTTACGAGAGTTTATTCAGAGTTTATTTCAGGGCAGAAATACAAGCGATGTATTGACATGACCTGCCGACCTCTACCCTTGATCACTTTGATGGGTCAATTACATGACCGGTTAACTTTGTTTTAAAATTGTTGAAATCTCAAAGTAGTAAGAAAAGATGAAAGAGCTGATTTCAAAACGACGAGAAGCTAGCTAGCTCTTTGCAAGTTAGACCTTTGATCGAGGCTACAAGCATATAGTAGTGTTGTAAACACTATTTATTAACTTTTGCATTTAACATATTAACAATATTGGTTAAGCATGAGTTTATACTTACATTTTATTTATATACATGTAAACAGTCCCTAATTATGCTAAAAAGTGGAGCTTTGTTTATATTAACCCCAGTCACTGATTTTCACTGCATGGTTCTCACTATCCTGTTCTGATTATCTGCCAAGAATTGTATCTGCTAAAGTACTGCTGAGTCTGCTTTAGAGCATAACAGACTGCCACAAGCCTTCTTAAAAGGATTGGATCATGCTTGTCAATGAATAGTCCCAAAGGATTGTTGGCAACTAAAAGAGAAAAAAAGTACTCTTTTTACTAGAACAAACAAACTGAAGAATATTGTAGCTGAAAGTAGCAACTTGCAACCAACTTTTTATCCCAGCTGAGACTTTTTATCCTAGAGAAACATATTGCACATAATGTGTTCATGTGAACAGGGAAAACGTGAATTGAGGATTTGACAATTATATGTGCAACAAGTTTCTTGTAAATTTATTAGGTGAGCAAGTGATGGCTATACCACATAATGGAATAAATAGAAAATACAGCATGAGTTTCTCAGCTCAAAACTTTCATATCTGCATGTACTTGTTTCATTATGTGTAGTGCATTCACAAATACATACAAACTGTTCATGGTGCAATCTGAAGTACCTCAGAAAATAGGGCATACTTAAAAGTGAACAAAATATGTGTTTTTTAATTACCTTGAAGAGTATTTGTCCATGCATGCTCAAGTCACTACAGCTGTGAGACTGACTTTCTTTTCACCATCTTGTTTTTCTGGGTATTATGTAAATTCTGAATTAAAGCAAAATAGTTTATTTGGCCCTTTTCAGTATAGTTATCTTTATAATCTGAGTGTATAGGGAACATGAATTTTGTAAACTTGAATCTCCATAGAATTGTATACTTTAATGTATTAACAAGCATATTTAATAGACAACGTTAGGCGTGAAGAATTAAAAACATGGTCGAAGACAAATTGTATGAGCGTATGGGTGAATTGTTTTTGGATAAAATACAAACATAAATGGCTTGGAATGTAAATTTGCTCACATGTCATCAAGCAAGTTCGAATCTTCTGGCTGCTTGAGAGAAACTTGCCTGTCTAGTGTTTTTTTGTCCACATTTTCGTTGGTAAGCACAAAACAAGTGAATTACAAATAGTTTTGATCAACTTCACGACAAAACAAGCAATATTACACTTACCTGTTGGTATTATTATCACATCGTCTTTAGATAAAGGTATGAACACTTTGAAAACACACTCCTTAGCGTTTTTTTTTCTCGTTTTTCTTGCCAGCAAGGGCCGCTTGTACAGTCATTCCATGTCAAAATGTTTGGGTTTAACTTCATCCCCAAAAATTGAGACGTTGACGAAAATCAGAAATATATATTTTTTAAAATCGCAGTTTTATTGCCGAAATTTAGGTTTTTCCTATCTATTTTCTTATTAAATTTTTTCATGACACTTGCCAGACGCTTGCCAGACACTTGCCAGAGGCTGACGCGTACACTGCTGACGTGACATCAAAAGTGGGGACAGAAACACGCGCGAGTTCCCTATCTGTATATACACAGCAAAAAACGCACAACCTGTTCTGGCCTGATGAAGACAGCATTGAACAATGTTGTGCTGCCCACATTGCTCGAGGTTGTCAACAACACTGAACAAGTTGATGAGCCTGAACTAGCCTGCAATCAGGTGTAACAATGTTGAACAATTTGTTGACAACCTTAAACAATGTGGGCAGCACAACATTGTTCATTGCTGTTTTCATCAGGCCAGAACAGGTTGTGCGTTTTTTGCTGTGTACTTGATCTGTGTTGTTATGCCGACGAACAGAATACTTCATTTTATACAATTAAAGTTGATCAAAACAAAAAACGTAAACAAAGCAGATGCGACTGTAACCTATCTTTAAGTTTGTAAGTAACAAGACGCAAGCTGCTAAAAATGGAAGAGAATGAAATTGTTCAGAAACTTTAATACGCCAATCAGACTACGAAAGAAGATATTGTTAAAACAATTGTCAGATTACAAGGTCAGCCAATATTCGACGAAATGAGTCATAATGTCGTATATTTGTTTTCAATATACGACGAAATGACTCATAATGTCGTATATTTATTTTCAACCCCACATTTGGGCAACTACCAAGGGGATATGACGATTTCACCTTTAGCTCTTAACCAATCAAAACTCCTAAAATATTTTCAATGTATAATAAATGCAAATAGCATGACGTTTCGTGTCCAAAATGACGGGAATTTAATTGAAAAGTATCGATGTTTAATCATATATTACAAAAAACGCTAGGTTTTTTACGTTACAACATGAAAATTCGCTCTACAGATTCATATGGGAAAAAATTAGTTGTGGGTGGGTGGGAGCAAAAATCACTTTCTAAGCAACTTTTGCTCTTACAGAATACGGTCTATAACAGAGAGAGCAAATGAGAGCAAGCTTGAAGCCTGATGATGCCTAACATTAAAATTCACTTCCGGTCGGGAGTTTCTATAACAAAACAAAGCTTCTTTTGCAGACGGAGACGTACAGCAGATTGTTGGCCGCTTTAATTTGCAGACACTAATTCCAGAGCAAAGATATTCGCTTTCAAGATGTTCTTATTGAATCATTTCAATTTTATTTTGTTTGCATTCAAATCTAAGGTAGTACAATACTAATTCTATGGACATGCTCCTGAAGAAGTAGCTTAAACAAATAAATTATATAAACAAGAAACAGAACTTGTTCAGTACACATACAACATAAGTTTAGTTTGACATGTTGAAGCACAGGAAATGTTTACTTGGTATTGTCACGTTTTACAAAGTTAATGCACTGCCATCGATCCATATACACTACTAAGTCCAGTATACCGAATGCACTTATATTAAACAATGTTATTTATATGTATACCAAATAATTTAACAGTGTATTATATTCGTAGATAAAAGACAGCGACAAATGCTACATATATTAACTGAAAAAGGTGAGACGTTCTCTGACCTAAATATATTTATTTGTTTACGAGCTTTCGGCCACCAGTCTGTAGCCTTCAACGGGTATATTTACAATGATTATAAACTGTGAAATGAAGTCAAATGAAGAAATTGTCAAATGAAGCTAAATATGACGTGTTACAAGGGCACTGTTAAATATGTGATTATATGATATGTATATTTCACTATGTGAAATATGATTACTTATCATATTTTACAGTGCACTTGTACACACGTCATATTTAGCTTCATTTGACACTCTCACAGTTCATAATCATTGTAAATATACCCGTTGAAGGCTACAGACTGGTGGTCGAAAGCTCGTAAACAAATAAACATATTTTAGTCAGAGAACGTCTCACCTTTTTCACTTATGTCTTATCCTGGCTACTAATCTACGATTTTTAATGCTACATATATTGTTTATCTAAATTAATGGACTAAGATATAAAATAAAATAAGAATGAAGTCCAAATTTAAACGAAATGCAGAGTCAAAATCGAAAGGTTGGGAAACGTATACATTGTGTACTTTGTAGAAGGAATTACGCAAAAAACACCAGCGTTTCAATGCACATGCAGTATTACTATGAAATAGACTAGAATTGATTTATGTCTCATTCTGCTTCTCTATATATGTATAATTACATTTCAATATTTCATTCAATGGCGTCGGTTTGCGTGTTTTATGATACTTTCCTACCTCTTATAACACGGTCGTGTGAGCTATCCAACGATCTATAATCGTGTCCTTCTAGGATCTTAACATCGTTTATTATTCCCAGACCACATCTTTACAATCGTATATTGATAGATACCATGATATATACAAGCTCCGTTCGCTCTGATATACAATGTATACAAAATATGCAAAATTGTATTAGCAACAAAAATTCCTTGCATGGACTTTCCCTTTCTTGGAATCAGACCTGAAAATGACGTCATTTAAATATAATCATCACTTGTTGCATATAATGTTCTAAACAGGCCAGACAAAGTCACAAACGTTTACTAAAAAAAGAAATACATCAAATGTATTAGAAGTGATCATAAACTGACATACATATTATTTATGGATTAGTATATTGAAGAGATTTGAAAGAATTTAAATTTTATGTTGGATTTTCAATATGTGAGGAGCAATATATTGTCCAATTTAAAAATTTCCAAGTTCGTTTTTGTTGATAAATAACGTGTTATTAGAAAGCTCGTAAAAGCGACATACATTCATAAACATTCATACCAAAGCTGTAGCCAGACAATTTATGCTACGCAAATATTTTAGTCTTTAAAGCCGTGGAAACAATTAACCTGTAACGAAATGAATAATGATGATTTGCCTAGAATGACAATTGCAAATTGTCAGACAGACTTTAGCACTGCATATAAGACATTACGATTACGCTTGAGCCCTAGCCGTTCAAAATGTCAGCCATATTTTGAAATCAGCTTTGTGCATACTTAATGTATGCATTTACCTAAATTGCATGCAACTTGCAAGGGTCATTAAAATCAGAACTTTTCTTTAGAAAAACGATTTTTATTAAGAAAAATATGTATAACTTCGCACAAGATTTTGAAGAGCTTAAACTCAATTAAATTTCTTGAAATTTTGAACAGCAATGAAACACTTAACGTATTTTCTACACACGGAATTATTTTTAAGCAGTGAAATTTTATGCGCAAGCCATTTTTCATTTGTTCGAAAATATGCAAACCCCCCCCCCCCCCACTTGGCTTTTAAACATTTGAATTTCAGAATATTTCGTCTATTATTCATCACAAGGACCCAAACAATCTATATTAATGATAAAATACATACTCCAGGCCGCTTTGCGGCTGGCTATTCAGTATCTGTAGTTACCAAGCCATGTTATTTTGGTTGTCAAAAGCGTCGATTATCGATATTAGGGTGTATATGCACTCAGTAATGGAAGCTATTTTTTCACAGGTATGTATGAACAACTACCCCCTGGTCTATATTAGCGTTCAACATGTTATCCCGCCTTTAGTGATACTTTGATTTTATTATCTTGATTTTGATCTTTGGCATTGATTACATATTCTCGTACGGAGGTGCTTCTTACACTTGCTGCATGTTAATTTATTAAGGATAGATGTTACCCTACTATACAAATAAAGCAGAATTTCTCGCTAAAATTTCTCTTCGTTCGTTGATACTGCTGAGTACTTATGCTCTCTCCTACTTGTGCTCACCTTTGCAGTAGGTGACCTTGAGTTATAAGACCTTGAGTGGAAGTCCGACGAAGGCTTGAACCATGACCTCTCAGCTGGGAAGACCAGAGTGGTGATAACAACACCACACGTGCTGGGGCCCGTTGTATCGGCGATTAGCCTAACGATGGAAGTCAAATTTTTAAAAAAAGTTGTATATCATGCACGCAACAGAAGTGATAGGTTTTATGACATAGATATTTGTTGTTATATATAACTGCTCTTATCACAGGAAAAGAATTTACCTGGTTTATTTATGCAATGCAAAATGTATACATTTTTCATTTGTGCACCGTTTAAGCTAAATACCTTTGATACAAGCTGTCCCTGATGTGGACAGCCAAATATTTGAGGTACATGCATATGCTGTTAACCAAGTTTTCAAATTTAAATGGAGTGCTCGAAAGATCACGCGTAGACCAACCAAACGAATCTCAACAGAAACCAAGTATTTAAAAACTGTTTTTATTGTACAAACTATCAATAATATAAAATTATACGTTCATCAAATGTCGCTTGCTAGATGAATTCCCTAAACTGATAGTTTGCATACAATTCAAAATTATTGAAATTAAACGAAACTTACCTAAGTTGAAGTTTGATCTGGATTCTGTGAGTTTTGGTTGGGAGCGAAGGAGAAACATGACGTAATATGGGAGAGCGTGCGAACCAGAAAATCAGTATTTAACAGAACCAAAGAGTACTCGTGTACTCCTATGGGTTGGGATCATCATACATGTAAGGGTGGGCATATGACTCCTCCGCTCCCAACCAATGACTCACAGAATCCAAATCAAACTTCAACTAAGGTAAGTTTCGTTTAATTTTTGAATTCTGTTTCGTCATTGGTCTTGATCCCTACAGAGAAATGTGACGTAATATGAGATTTTAAAGAAGTACGAGTACACAGTATTTGAAACATGACATCCGTTTGTAGTTAATATATTAAAAACCATAACATATGCCCATGATACATTTAGGCAGTTGTTCATTTGCCTTTATTAGTTTTTTTAAATTTGTCCTAAACATTTAGCCAAGCCACATCAAGCTGAAACGAGTCCAAAAACGTGCCCTGTCAATTACCTAATACCTACCCGTCCTTTTCATATCTCATGGCCAGAAATTTAAGACATTGGCACTGGACATGACGTGATTGTTTGAACAAATATAGCTGCCACAATTAGCATTAAAACATGGGAGTTAATGAAAAATTTGCAAAATACAACCGCAATACCGTACTAAAAGCATTTGCCGAGTTCGAATAATCTTTGCAAGGGCTTCGTTATTGCATTGCCGTACTTTTTTTCATTAATTCGTACGTGGAACTGGTTACATTTTAAACAACTATTTTCCGTTCATTCCTTCTTAATAGTTCTCTTCATTATCTGCCATTTTCGCGCAATAGCTATACTTTAGTGTCACCAGTTGGATCCCATCTGTTCTTGGGGCAGTTTGCCGGGTTCGTTTGGCAATTAATATATGTTTGACCACTTCCACAAAAATTTTCAAAGCTGTTTGTTTAGTCCAACCGATTACATTTTCGTGATTAATAACACGAAATTCTTAACTCGTTGCTGTAACAATTACAGCACAAATGTTTATGTTCAACCAAATTTCCACCGAATGAAATCCAATTTTTATAAAGATGTATTCCAGTAGGTTCTCCATGTTTGGTATCAAAATAAAGCTTAGAAACCAGGCTTTAAAACCGTGCAAAGCACAGCATTAGCAAAGCGTTAGCATTTTTGCGAACTAACGCTGCCCTCACAGTAGCTAGCGCACGGGCGCAATGTCTTAAATTTCTGGCCATGGGACATGCAATTCCTTGCAGGTATTCAAACCCTATGTGCTCGCAGAGAAGTCTGTAACAAATTTGTTGCAAACATCAAAGCAAGTAACCCGCAATACCCTTTCATCTACAAACAGCTATCTGCCTTAAACCACAACTATTCTTTACCTTCAGCAACAACAGAGAGGGAGCCAATAATACGAACTGATCGATTTAATAGTTTTATTACCGTCAAGTATAAAAAAACTGAGCCATGTAAGAGTTAGATAATAATACAAAATAATAGTGATAAGTGAATTATACCTGCAATTTAGTTGGAAGAGGTTTTTAATAAATTAAAAACAATAACAATGAAGGGGATTGAAAGATTTCTTTGCCAGACTAGGAAAGCCAGACGAGATCATCGAGGTGTGCGACCTGGAAATAAGTGGATGAACCTATTCCTAAGGAAATGGATAATCTACGGAAACATACGGATGAACCTATTCCCAAGGAAGAGGTTTGGAATTCGAATGATACAAACACTTAGAAAAGACCTTCGAGGAGAGCAAATTCGGCGGCGGTTCTCGTTATGATGTTGGTGTCCATGCCACTGTTGTCCGATGTTGTCAATTGTATTGTGCTTTTCTATCGTTGAAGTAGTTATTTTCTGACTATATATATATTTAGAACCTATAATGTATACCAAATTATAAGTACTTATTGATGTGTGTATGTATTTTTGTCACTGAAAAGCCCCTTTTAGGGGGGAGTGTCCAAATAGTCAATCAATCATAGGATAAGCACATAAACTTCATAGGATAAGCACATTCTAAAATAGATCTCATTTCTCTTAATTTGCTTTGGGATTAGATTCGCCTTGCCGGTTGAATATTAGAGTCGTAAAATTCCATGACGTTTTTGCAATAGCGTTATAACGGATTCCCCTGAGACGAGAATTTTTATGGTCATGGTGCGTTTGGATCGCTGTTTGATATCATTGTCATTACAAATGGTCGGTTCTAGATATACAGGGTGTGTATGTTCTTCACCAACGGTTGAAACATAAGTTGACTAAACTAGATCACTGCTCCACGAACAAACGATCTTTAACCATGGAAACAAATTCCATGTAGGTCTCCAGTTTGGTGTCCAAAATTTCCTCAGGCGTCCAGTTTTGTTCAGGTGAAAGCAGCTTCTCGGACCAGTAATTCATTACAACTCTTATACCAAACTAAAACAAAAAATAGTAATAAATTTTAAAATGATTATGTCATAGGTGGAGCAAGACGCTCCTTCCGATCCACAATCCTCACTCTCCCACTACTACTACCACACCGTATAAAACACGAACCTAAAAATGAAGGAAATTGACGTCAAGCGGCAGTATTTTTCCATAGTATTGCATTTTATTAAATGCTAAATTTCTCATGAATCATGCCCGAGGGTGAGGGTTCTAATTACGCTTGATCTGAAAACACGGAAAAGTACTGGCACTAGTTGTGAGATAGAAATCCATTTTTCGGTCCAAATCATCAAATTTCTCACGAAATATAATTTACTTTGTTTGTATTTCTGGTAGACTTATACTTTTCTTTATTATGGAATTATTAAGTTTCAACAAGTTTCACAAAGGAAAACAAAATATATGATCATGAGTGATTAACAACAGCAAAATTGTTTCTATTTGGTAGCTAGGTCTAGGCCTTGTACTCGCGGTCAGACCAGCTAGAAGTAGGTGCGTCGTTTGAGGAAAAAGGGTGGTTATCCTCACTATAAGGGTAAAACAAATGGCAACTCAAGAAAGTATCGATACTCGTTCAGATACTGTACATGTGTGTTGGGTGTAAAATTTACAGTACCCAGACAGAAAAGGTCTAGAGCTCTTGCTGACTGGTCTAGAGCGCTACTGAGAATTTTTTTCGGCAGAAGGCATACGCCTAGGCGCATTTACATGTGCTTGTTGTGAGCGATTCATATTATTTATATACTGAGTCAGTAAGGTTACACAAAACCTGAGAGATATTCCAAAATTTTCGAGCTCTCATAGTGCTAGTAGTCAAACCAAAATATGTACCCCTATTTTTGTACAGGTCATCTTTTGCAATTCTTTTTGAATTAAGTCTATCCAAAACCTTAAGCCAAGCTACTTAAGGTGGCTCGATCTATTGATTCTCACAAATAAAGACAGCATATATATATATATATATATATATATATATATATATATATATATATATATATATATATATATATATATATATATATATATATATATATATATATATAAATATATATATATATATATATATATATATATATATATATATATATATATATATATATATATGATGAATCAAAGTTCTCCGGATTGAATAATATTTTTATTAAGCTTTCGACTCGGTGCTTCGAGTCTTCTTCAGAATACTGAAATTATTTACATATATACATTATTTAAGTTTCGTGCTGTTGCTACGTTCTTGTATACGACGACAGCGTCTGATTGGTTGTTCGGTGGTTGATCTTATCTGATTGGTGGTTGAAGAATAAATAATGTATATATGTAAATAATTTCAGTATTCTGAAGAAGACTCGAAGCACCGAGTCGACAGCTTAATAAAAATATTATTCAATCCGGAGAACTTTGATTAATCATAATATGCCTGGATTACAAATCTTTAAACATATATATATATATATATATATATATATATATATATATATATATATATATATATATATATATATATATATATATATATATATATATATATATATATATATATATATATATATATATATATGTTTAAAGATTTGTAATCCAGGCATATTATGATTAATCAAAGTTCTCCGGATTGTATATATATATATATATATATATATATATATATATATATATATATATATGAATAGGTTTTGATTGTCATGTCTGGATTTATTATGTCTGTTGGCTGGTTTATTTAAAGCAAAGAAAAGGACTTCTTCAAGCAAATTATAAGATTATTTATTATAAAATCCTCAGACGTTTCGCCGGTTAAGGCTTCATCAGTGAGTACAATAATCTGAATAGTAAAATCGTCCTCTATATATACATGCATTTGTCGCTTGATTGAAGCTATAAAACTAAAATGTTAAGAAAGATGTTAATTTAGGTTCTAAGTTAAAAGAGTAATTGTTTTTATATTGTTGATTGTACCATAAGGCATGTTCGAAGCATGTTCGAAGCCTGGTTCGAAGCCGATAATGGACCATCTTTATCTAAAATACTTGCTCCATGTAAAGAGAAGTTAAATCGCCCAGATAACTGTGACACTTGTAAACTAGCAATTAAAACTAATCTATGTAAGATTAAGAATACAATCTACCTTATTAATTGCCTACATTGTCATTTGGTCTATGTGGGAGAAACCGGAAGAACAATACGATCACGGATAAAGGAACACCTAAGAATGGATAAACAAACAGTTCATGTACACCTTAGAACTCATAATATTGACCCACAAAGCGAGTCGACAATAAGTTGGAAAATCCTCCATTCAAATATAAATTACCGGTATGAGCGAGAAGTGATCGAAGCACTCGAGATTCGGAATTATTCGGACAGAATTATGAATGGTTGTGCAGGACGTAATATCAATATCTAATTTGACCAATTGGAACAATCAGGCTTCGAACATGCCTTATGGTACAATCAACAATATAAAAACAATTACTCTTTTAACTTAGAACCTAAATTAACATCTTTCTTAACATTTTAGTTTTATAGCTTCAATCAAGCGACAAATGCATGTATATATAGAGGACAATTTTATTATTCAGATTATTGTACCCACTGATGAAGCCTTAACCGGCGAAACGTCTGAGGATTTTATAATAAATAATCTTATAATTTGCTTGAAGAAGTCCTTTTCTTTGGTTTAAATAAACCAGCCAACAGACATATATATATATATATATATATATATATATATATATATATATATATATATATATATATATATATATATATATATATATATATATATATATATATATATATATATATATATATATATATATATATATATATATATAATTGTGCAAAATACCTCAAAACTTACCACTACAGTCTGTTTCATCCAGAGGGAATCTTCAGGTGATAGTCTATCACCTGAAGATTCCCTCTGGATGAAACAGACTGTAGTGGTAAGTTTTGAGGTATTTTGCACAATTATACATTTCGCTCTGTCTATATGTCATTGAGCACTCTTGTATTTCGCTAACCAAAACTAGCACATTATATATATATATATATATATATATATATATATATATATATATATATATATATATATATATATATATATATATATATATATATATAGTTTATTTAAAACAATTAGTTACAAATTTCGCTACACAGTGTTTCACGCCAGAAGGCGATCATCAGACGAATGAATACTCGTATACTATATCGTTAGACGGTTTGTGTGATGACGCTCGTCATATCGCTTGCGGTCAAGGCTATTTCAGATACCCCGAAGCAGATCGGTCCCAGCACCCTCGCCAACCTCACACGGCCAACACAGTGGAACCAGACGCAAGTGTACTGCCTTGCTATATTAAACCCCACCAGCAAAAGGTACCATACCCAAGACCACTCCCACTCACCGGTCCTGGTTGTGTTGCCTTGTACCGCGTGCGCTTGGTGAGAGCAAGTTCACGTGTATAAGTGTAATGTAGCTACATGTGTAGATGTGTACCAAGCTGCACTGATGAGGCGTGGAACGGCGAAACATGCATGTCTGCAGATTGTACCATATATTTATATATATATATATATTAATATACAAATTATATAAATATATACTGTCAATCCCGAAAAGGTTGTCCAGGCGAAATATACTACAATACACATATATCAATCACGTGGTTACTGTAATATTGCGTCAACACGAAGATTTTATCATGCTTGTTAATTGCGCGTTCGATTAGCGTGGAAATTAAAACCTGCTTGCAGTATATACTGTGCACAATGCCGAGACCATATTCGGCGCATGATTTGCGTTGGAGAATGGTTATCAAAGACTATTTTATCAAAGGAGGTATAAAGAAATAGCATCACAGTTATTTGTTTGCCCGAAAACTGTGTACCGGACGATTACGTTTTTGAATAGCGGTGATGTGAAGCCGTATCGTCTAGGTCGGCCTACCGGAAGCGCGAGTTTATTCGATCATGAAGAGTCTATCCATAATGGATTGTATTCTTCGAACAACTCGGATACGGCTACATGAAATAGCTAACTACATTAACAGTGCTACTGGCTCTTCATTTCGTCCACAGACATTGTGTTACGCTGTTCACATGCTTGGAATGACGCGAAAAAATGTAGGTCATTGAACCGATTGAAGTATTGACATTGGTTGGCTATTGACTAACGTTGCAAGTTGTTTTATCGTCAGTGTAGCTGAAATATTAAAATACTACAGATACAACGTATTGCTCTTCAAAGAAATGATGACCTCAGACAGCAATTTAAAGCCGAAATAAGCGTATTTAATCACCAACTCGTATTCCTCGATTAAACAAGCATTGCACGTATTAAGGAACGATCTATACCGCTGTCATAATATATTTTGATGGTCAACATTTTTGTTTATTGAGTTATACTTTTTGTTGAAGGATAAACGAATTACTCGTTAGTATGGATACTCGTGGGTTGTGCAAGATATTAAATTATGTTATTATGCCTCTGGGAATTTAAACGAATTGTCTACATGAATGGCAGAAGTATTTTCATTGTTATAATTTGGCGTAATTATTGTGTTGCTGTTCGTTTTACATGTAGAAGCTAATTTAAATTCACAGAGGCATAGCAACGCACATTTAACAACAATAGTATCATTTCTAAAAGTTGACCTGCATCTAAGGACGTAAAGCCTCATTAATATCATTAACGGGACTAAAGACACGGAAAATCGCCATTTCTTATTGGCTCTTACTATATCACCTATATGCAAAATATGGCTAAACTAAACATAGCAATATTTGATTGGCTATGGCATGAGCTGTCTTATATGCTAACTATGTTGTTCTGAGTTAATCGTTTTGTAATTTGCATGGTCAATACATGCAAATGATTATTGTATGAAGAAAGTCATTTTGACGGATTATGCTTGCAACTCGCAGTAATCTAATGACCGATGGGATTTGTGATTAGTCTTCACTATTATAACAGCTACAATTTGTAGACAATTTGTAGATGAAAAACATACTCTAGCTGCGTGTCTGTCATACATGTGGGCCGGGCCTATTGTACATTTGGTGAAGCATATTTCGCTCAGCTTTACGAATTAATCTTCGAGGTTGTCTTGGTCTAGCTCTTGGAGGCATCTCTCAAATGATTTGTCTTGCACGCATGGAGTTTCAAAAACTGCAGACTTATGATTTGCGTATTAACATTTCAGTCATTGTGCACTTATTATATTCGGAGGATTTGAAAATACATCATATTATCCAAGCTATAGAAATTTCGCGTATTGTAGCTACAGGGTGTCCCAAAAAAACCCAAAAACTATTGAAATCACCTATGTTAACATTTGAGTGCCCTAGCACTTGTTAGTATAGGTAATAGTATAATTTCGAGTGCAATTACGGATAAACAAGCACGAGTGAGTTTTAAAAAACTGCAAAATAGCGCGAGTCCGAAGGACGAGCGCTATTTGCGGTTTTTAAAAACTCACGAGTGCTTGTTTTCCGTAATTGCACGAGAAATTATACTATTACTTATTAATAATATAAAAAGGAAATGTTCAAACAAGCATTTTGTACTTACAACTTCGCATTATGCAAGTGCACTCATTCTCGAATTTCTTCGCTTAAAAAAATCATGTTTACAAAAGCCATGGCTAAAAGTTTTATGTACAAAGTTCCAGCATACTTTAGAGTTTGTTTTGTGATCATAATTGCCAGAGAAGAATCCCAAATTGTGTTGAAATTTCGACGAAATCTTTAAGCAAACGTGAAAATTCGGCCGCCATATTTTTGGTTTTTCAGCGAGTAAATCCCATCGCTCAAAGAGCTTATTACAGATTTTTGCACTGTTGTTACAGATTTTTGCACTGTGTTACAGATTTTTGCACTGTTTTGGGTGATGTTTGGGATTAACTGCACTCGAATCAACCAATCACAGCCCAGAAACATTTCCTTGTATATTATTAAAGAATTAAAATATCTTTGCAAAGCACGTTTGTTTTGCTCATGGGAATATTGATAAAAACCAAATTGAATAGTTTAAAATAACCCGTGCGTATTACTATTAATTATGACGGTTATGTCAATAGTTTATCCACTCGTGGGTTCAATTTAGTGCTAGGCACTGAAATTCTAACAATAGATCATTTTCAATAATTTTTGGGGTTTTTTGGGACACCCTGTATAACTGCCTCATTGTGTTTAATATGCACCTTTCGGACAATTAGTCCTATGAACATTCCAAAAACATACAAATGTGCGGTTCAATGTGATTGACATTGCGTGTCATTATACAGTATTGTGAGTTGTGGTGTTGTGAACTGCCCGCTCTACACTTTTGCAAATGTTTGACGATAATTCTTGAACAATATAATGTAAGGTCTAGTTTGAAACATGCATCACAGCATTAGGTAGCTAATACTTTAAAAATCATGATCATTTTATTTTGTTCATTTTATCATGATCATACTAATTACGCAACGAGATCTTCATAATTTAGCTAGGTCGCTCGTTTAGCCCTTCTATGCACCTTATTATCACATAGCCTTCATGCAACCAATCAAGTTTGAGTTTTTAACGTATGCACATTTGCATAACTGAATATAAGCACGTATACGTCCTTAGATGCAGGTCAACTAAAGGGACACACTTTACAGTACAATCTCTCACAACCCACGAGTAATTCGTTTATCCTTCAACAAAAAGTATAACTCAATGTACAAAAATGTTGACCATCAAAATATATTATGACAGCGGTATAGACCATTCCTTAATACGTACAATGCCTGTTTCATCGAGGATACGAGTTGGTTTGGATTGAATACGCTTACTTCGGCTTTAAATTGCTGTCTGAAGTCATCATTTCTTTGAAGAGCAATACGTTGTATCTGTAGTATTTTAATATTTTAGTTACACTGACGATAAAACAACTTGCAATGTTAGTCAATAGCCAACCAATGTTAAATACTTCAATCGGCTCAATGACCTACATTTTTACGGGTCATTCCAAGCATGTGAACAGCCTGACACAATGTCTCTAGACGAAATGAAGAGCCAGTTGCACTGGTGATGTAGTTGGCTATTTCATGTAGCCGTATCCGAGTTGTTCGAAGAATACAATCCATTATGGATAGACCCTTCATGATCGAATAAGCTCGCGCTTCCAGTAGGCCGACCAAGACGATACGGCTTCACATCACCGCTATTCAAAAACGTAATTCGTCCGGTACACAGTTTTCGGGCAAACAAATACCTCCTTTGATAAAATAGTCTTTGATAAACCATTCTCCAACGCAAATCATGCACCGAATATGGTCTCGACATTGTGTACAGTATATACTGCAAACAGGTTTTAATTTCCACACTAATCGAACGCGCAATTAACACGCATGATAAAATCTTCGTGTTGACGCATATATTACAGTAACCACGTGATCGATATATATGTATTATAGTATATTTCATCTGGACAACCTTTTCGGGATTGACAGTATATATATTTATACCATATATATATATATATATATATATATATATATATATATATATATATATATATATATATATATATATATATATATATATATATATATATATATATATATATAAATAAATATAAATTAAATCAACTACGTCATATATATATATAAATCATATATATATATAAATAAAATCAACTACGTATATAGCTATATATATAAATTAAATATATAACTATATATATAAATTAAATCAACTACGTCATATATATATATAAATCATATATATATATAAATTAAATCAACTACGCTCTGGATATCCATTGAGCACTCTTTCAAAAGTTTTTATAAACGGAAAAACCCAATACTATATATATAAATATATACATATATACATATATACATATATACATATATATATATATATATATACGTTTCTTAAGTTCAGTGAGCTAAGCTTAGGGTGATAAATTATTGCATACTTCTCGTGTAGACATAAATTGCAGCGCTTTGTTTTGTTTGAGTAGGCCTTACATTTCCTTAAAATTTTCCAGCGGATAGAGTATTCAACACTAGGTTGTTTCAACTGCCAAATATATTTACTCAGTTCCGTTAAATGTTTGTGTTTTTCGTTTCTGAACGAGCTCGTGTGGTTGTTGTATCTTGTCTTGAATGGGCCTTCTGTCAGTCCAACGTAGGTTTCTTTCTGTTGATTGTCTTTTCTTGTTACTGTGGCCTGGTACACGACACTTTCTGTTAGGCATTTTCCCTGGAGGGGGCAAGACTCTTTGTAGCGGCAATTGCACTCTTTGGTTGGATTCTCAGAGGCTTTGATCTGCTTGTCAAGGATAGTTTTATTGTGTGCTGTGACAGTTTGATGTACGTTAGGCATGCAACTGTAGCTTAGCTTCAGTGTATTTCTGTTGAAAATCTTGTATAGGCAGTGGTTTGGCGGGAAGCATTCGTCGACAGCTTGCAGGAATTTGTGACCAATGTTTGTGGCGACATTGACACTGTAAGATGGATTGAACCAGATCACGTTCCTATTTCTATGGCGTTTCGGTTTAGGTGGCTGGGGGTTGTACTTAAGGTTGTAATCGATACCGCTTTTTTTCAGAGCTTCTTGGTATGGGGGAGCAGCCGAATCGAAGGATCGTTTGTCTGATGATATGTTTGATAGCCTTTTGTTAATGGCGTCTGGTAAACCGCGTAATACTGAAGGAGGGTGGTTGCTGTCGTAGTTGACGTATAACGGTGTGTTTCCGGGTCTCATGAATGGTTTGTAGGTTGACGATCTGAGGTCAAGGGTAATGTCTAGGTAGTTGACACACTTTTTGTTGGCCTCGATTGTTATCTTCAAGTTGTTGTTGCTGAAAACTTTGCAAATCCCTTTCTTAATGTTCTCAATTTCGCGCGGTGGCTTATCAAACGCTGCAAGTCCGTCGTCTCTGTACAGGCCAATGTCATTGCCGTACTCTGCAGATAATTGTGACAATAGGTAGGCTCCAACTAGCTCGCATGTCTCAGCTCCATTGAAGCTCCCCATAGTGACATCAAACAAAGAATTTGACGGGGTTTTTCGCCAAGTTGTACTTCTGTTGAAGAGTAGAGATTGTTTGGCTTTCATGACAATTGGTAATTTCGTCGTATTGTGAGGCAAATGTTAGGGCTTTATTCAGGAGCTCTTCTGATATAGAAGGGTAGAAATCTACTATATCGAAGCAAACGAATGAGCGGGTTGACTTGTTGGGTATGTTACTGAACCACTTGATTACAGCGTCGGTATTTTTCCACTGGTTTATGTTGGTAGATTTAACAATGTTCGAATTGATACGTTGGAGGATTTGTTTACTAATAATACCGATTTCAGATTTTGATGGATTTATGAGTCGGCATGTGGGGTTGTTGAGGAAATTAGGTTTATGATCTTTGAGGGTAATGAAGATGTCCTTTGTCGCAAGTGAATCAACGCGGTTGTCAATACCGAGGCTTCTCGCGATTTTCTTTTCATCCGATACACATCCAATGTGTTATACGTGGGGGCGTATTATATGTATATATATATATATATATATATATATATATATATATATATATATATATATATATATATATATATATATATATATATATATATATATATATATATATATATATATATATAAATGACTGATTAAACTTTTATGTAACGCCTTTAACATACGGTAAGGTTACACAACTAGAAGCGACACAATCAGCGGGGCTTATCCTGTTGTTGACACCAGTACGTGGTATGTGTATATACATTTGCATTCGCGTAACCGTATGGCAACGTTGTTGTTTAATGCCGTAAGACTCGATGAACGTAAAGGAGTAGCGTTATCTAGCTCTCAAAAAACTCTTAATACGTGTTTTCGTTCTCTGCGTTTTCCTTTTTTGGACGAGGGAATTTTCTCGGCTCTGTCAAGGAGAGTGCTTATGACCGACAATTTATGTTGTAGTGGATGATGTGAGTCGTCGTGTAGATACTTGTCTGTGTGTGTTGCTTTTCTATGTATGTCGTCACCTATTTTGCCCTTAGAACGGGTGGTCCTAGTGTCCAGGAATGGTAGGCATCGGTTTTCTTCCAATTCAATGGTAAATTGTAAGTGCGGGTTGACAGAATTAAGGTTGTCGTGAAATTCGTTGACCATGGTTGTTTTCAGGCAGGAATGACTATCGTCAACATACCTGAACCACCGCGCTGTAGAAATTGCAGTTTCTTCCACATAGTCATGGAACATGTGTACCATAGTATGTTTCGTGTTCAGTTTTGTCGGGAGTTGTTGATGTTTTTGGTTTGGGGTTCGTATACTGGAGTTTGGTGTCGAAGTTGCTGTTCCTTAAGGCGTCGTTGTATATGGAGGCTGCTAAGTCGAAAGTTTGTTTGTTGCAGGATAGTGTGTTAATTAGTTTAATAAATTTCGGTGGCTCTTGCAGTATGCTTGGTGGATGGTTTGACGAGCGGTTAATATATAGCGGTTCGTTGTTCGGTTTTCTGTACGGTTTGTAAGTGTTGTTAGTAATTAGGTCAAACGTTATGTCGATGGAGTTTGTGCTTTGTTGGTTCGTGAAGGCAGTAATTTTAAGTCCTAGGTCGTTGAGTCACTTAATAACAGCAAGTACAAGAACGAAACAGAATTGTCTAAACACCTATAGCAACTGAAAGAAAACGGTAGGAGCTACACCGTTAGATGGGGAATTATCGCAAAATTCAAAACCGATACCAATCCAAGAAAGTGTTTATAATGGTTGATTGAAAACTGTTAAAAAAGAGAATTACACGCGTACAGATATAAAAAATCAATGGTAAGCAAGCCTTATTGCTGTTAATTTTGGCATTTCGACGACAGCTAAATTTGGAAGTTAAGCCTGTTCAAAGTTCCGCCGTATTGGAAAACGCACTTTAACAAAGTTTAGCGACTCAAATGCAGAAAAATGTTACCACCGCGTTCAGCAACTGATTTACATTGAAGGTAATTTTAAGAAAATTAGCTTGGTATTTTCTGTATTACTTTTTAAATATGAATTTCAAACCGTCGTATTCACGCCGCTTTAGGTTTTCGAAGTCAGAGTCAGACTTTTTATTCTATTTGTATACGTGAAATGTCGCCGTAAAATTTTTAATTTCGTATTTGCACAGTTTTTCATGTGGCTATCTATTCACCAGAAGTATTTTAATGCGCAAAAAGTTTAACTTATCAAATTTTCTGAAAACTCAAAAAGCTAGAAGCGTACATATTGTGTGATAATGCACGCTCAACAGCCAATTACATTGCAGATTTTACCCTACTAATACTATAAATAATGTTTAAAAAATGCTTAAAAAGTTCCAACCTGTTCCTGGTCTCTTCTACCCGATGTGTCTGAATCCCATCCCTTTTGATCCAGAACAATAAGAGTAAAACGTTCTTCATCGAGAGAGACTTCAAACATTCTTTCCTTTGCTTCGCGGTAAAACGTACACTTAAAGCCGTGGTCGTCTTGGTCATGCTTTTCAGGTAAATCCAGGTGATGATTCTCCTTGTCCAATTTGCATTTGGATAGATAATGTGCAAGAGATTCGTCCTCTTCTGTAAAGAAGTATTTGTCCTCTTCGCTCGCATAACGTGAACCTGTATAAGTAAGCACGAGAACTGTAATCATTGTTTAAACTTTATCGAGCGAAAATTTATTACAAGGTAATTATATAAAAACAATTTCCGAAAGAATACATGCATCTTGTGAATTCAATACAGTTCAAGTTAATTCAAGTTAAGACAAGATAAAAATTGTAATATTTCGGGTTTGTTTCAAAATCATCATCAGACAGAATTTGCTAGACAGAATAAGTTTGATTAATTGAATAGATAAAATGGTTTATTAATGTTAAACGTTTAACATAACATACCAGCTCTGAATTTCATTCTGCAGTCATACGCTGAATCAGGTGTTATTATTTCACCTCTGAGAACTGAAGTGGAAGGATAACAAATCCAAGCCCTAATGCTGTCCTCATCCTGGATGAAAACTGGTCTTAATATATTCTTTACTTCAACTGGAGGCTTGTTGTCACAGTCAGACGGCAGGCCTTCCCATACTTTTAGCCTCACATTTCTCTCTAGAAAGATAAAAAGATGAAATTAGATGGTGCTGTTTTTTAATCCTAATTCAATACCTAAATGACGAAATAAGCAAGATGAAAGATAAATTTTAGCAGCAATCAAAGGATTTTTTCCTAGAATCCTTTCTTGGTAGTGCTTTAATTATATTTCTCTTGGGTTAACCCCAGCTAGGTATATTGACTGTTTTGTATTAATTAGTTATAGAGCATATTTGCAGAAATTTTCCTTTTTTTAAACACGATATGTTGGTCAACACCCAACCATTTATCACTAAACGTCAGTATCAAACAGAAAACATTTTCATCAAGATTTTCCTAAACAAGTACACGATTTGCGGTCCGTAAAATACATAGCCGACAAAAATATATAACCGACAGAAATGGGCTTCGCGTTTAAATTTAAGTGCATAAAATGTCTAGTTCAACGATTTCAATATAATTATGCAACGTATTTGAATACGATATACCTGATGGAGTTATAAAAGCAAAATCGTAACGCCATTGTGTATGGACTAGTTGGAAATTAGGAAACGAATTGTCGCCAACGATCTCTTTTTTCTTTGGAAGTCTATCTTCGTCAACATGTGATGGATCAATGCCTTCTTCAAACGATACTTCCCAGAAGCCATTCTTTTCTTCATTCTTTAAGGGCTTTTGCTTGATTAATTGTTGTATTCGTTCTTTGATGTACATTGGTTCGAAGGTTTTCTTAGCGTCCTCTATAAAAAGGCATATCTTTTTTTGGTTCAGAAATAAATTTTTCTGATGCATATTTGCGGAACAACCGCTCGCATGCATGTTAATAACCCGTGTTCTTAATTGCTTGGAACCAAATGTCTTCATAGTATGTAGTTCAGCCACAGAAATAAAGAAAGTAATTAGCCAGAAGGTTCACGGTCGCCGAAATCTGTCCGCTTCTCATGACAAGCTAAACAAGTTAGTCTAGGTCCTGTATAGGGTTTTGTATGCGTTTCATTTACCAAAAATGATCTCAACTGTTTTAGGGTAAAATGACCATGTCGGTCAACATGGCATATGTGCCAAAATCTGAATCCGGGACGAAAGTCCTCAAAATGACCCCGCCCTAAAACGGCAGTGTCGACACAGCTCTAACTTCAGACCAATGCAAGCAACAGCCTTCCTGAAGTGCTTATAGTGTTTAGAAGGGTTGTTTATAGGGGTGGTTATTAGAAGCAAAACATTGCCTAACTATAATATATTCCAAGAAAATCCCCATTCAACATGCCAGGTCAACAGCTAATTATGCATAAAATCACTAAAATCGCTGGCAGAAATTAAATTTACATATTTCCTACAAAAAATTATTATAACATGAAAAACCATGTTCAATTGAATCCAATTATTGCAGATTTTAAAAGGATTGACATTGTCTTGTTGATATACAAGGCATTGTATTTCACTTACCCCCCGCAAAAACACGATTTCAGCCATATTTTCCGTCTTGTTTGCTTTTTTATCGCCGAGTAGCCGAAGTCTCATACAATTCTTGTACTTTTCCATAATCACAGATGACCAAAGAACAACTCAGCCCATTTTTTACTTGTTCTGAGACTGTGCCGTCTACTTTATTTTCGATTTGGTATCCTCGACAATTAGCCAAAATTGCCGCCATTGTGAAGTCTTGCCGCTTTTGTGTCCGATAAATGTGACTTCTTCGTCTTCCTGTGTATTTATATTGTGTAATCCAATAGTACTTTGTACTATTGAATTTCTAAAGGTGATTTTGTAAACTTCTATGAAATTTAAATATAAAAATCCACCCACATAAAATCGAGTGTCTTCAAGCTTCGAAATAATTTGAAAGTCACGCGCAATCGTCACGAAAATTCCTCGTTGGCGACCACACCGGGGGGAGTGAATATTTTCGCGAATACGTTGGCTTGTTTCCACAGCAAGACAAGTAAACATTTCATATTATTATATTTTCATGTATATTTGCGTATTGCTTTGTTTTTTAGCTTTAACTACCAGAAAATCTGACAGACTTATGTATTTTTCGCATTTTTATTTAAAGGGTGGTTTTTATTAAGCGAAAGTAAAACATAACTAAGCGTCTAAGCAAATAAAAGCCACTATTGTTTTAAAATTGAAACGTACGTATTGTCACTGCAGTGACATAGCCCTCAAAATAAAAATAGGGGAAATGCAAAACTGTCAGATTTTCTTGTAGTTAAAGCTTAAAAACAAAACAACACGCAAATATGAACAAGCAAACGTATTCGCGAAAATATTCACTCCCCCCCGGTATGGTCGCCCACGAGGAATTTTCGTGACGATTGCGCGTGACTTTCAAATTATTTCGAAGCTTGAAGACACTCGATTTTATGTGGGTGGATTTTTATATTTAAATTTCATAGAAGTTTACAAAATCACCTTTAGAAATTCAATAGTATAAAGTACTGTTGGATTACATAATATAAATGCACAGGAAGACGAAGAAGTCACATTTATCGGACACAAAAGCGGCAAGACTTCACAATGGCGGCAATTTTGGCTAATTGTCGAGGATACCAAATTGAAGATAAAGTAGACGGCACAGTCTCAGAACAAGTAAAAAATGGGCTGAATTGTTCTTTAATCATCTGTGATTATGGAAAAGTATTAGAATTGTATGAGACTTCGGCTACTCGGCGATAAAAAAGCAAACAAGACGGAAAATATGGCTGAAATCGTGTTTTTGCGGGGGGTAAGTGAAATACAATGCCTTGTATATCAACAAGATAATGTCAATCCTTTTGAAATCTGCAATAATTGGATTCAATTGAACATGGGTTTTCATGTTATAATAATTTTTTGTAGGAAATACGTAAATTTAATTTCTGCCAGCGATTTTAGTGATTTTATGCATAATTAGCTGTTGACCTGGCATGTTGAATGGGGATTTTCTTGGAATATATTATAGTTATTTTGCTTCTAATAACCACCCCTATAAACAACCCTTCTAAACACTATAAGCACTTCAGGAAGGCTGTTGCTTGCATTGGTCTGAAGTTAGAGCTATGTCGACACTGCCGTTTTAGGGCGGGGTCATTTTTAGGACTTTCGTCCCGGATTCAGATTTTGGCACATATGCCATGTTGACCGACACGGTCATTTTACCCTAAAACAGTTGAGATTATCTCTGGTAAATGAAACGCATACAAAACCCTAAACAGGACCTAGACTAAGTGTAATGTTGCTACTCACATAATTGAAATTAAGAGACGTAATAATGTGCCGTTTTTTAAGAACAAAAATCCTTTGAAACACGAACGGAATTCTAATCCTAACGGAATTCTAACCTAATAAATACTAATAAATTCCGTGAAAAATTCTAATGATGCAACGTCAGTATGGTGGACAGAAAATAGCAAAAAGGATGAGAAGTAAATGAAATTTATACTAGAGTGAACCTTCTGGTTAATATCATCTTCTTATTTATCAAAAAACGTAATGGCTTTTTGGTCAAAATAGAATAGCCTATTTTCTATAGTTCGTTTTCTAGCTACTAAAATAACCTATTTTAATTGGGTTCCACTAAACCAACTCAAATAACCTATTTTTGGGTTTTAGTTTATCATTTTTTACAGTGTTCATGCAGCCTAGTAGTAACATCTTTTTTTATTTCATGACAGATGTGATAAAAAACAAACACAAAAACCATCTTAAGCTAATAATAAAAAAAAATTTAAAACTAGGATCTATTTATGAAATAGAAAACGGGTCACGTGCATTTATGTCGTGGCAATCCGCGCAGGAAATATTGGGAGAATACGAAAGAGGCATGCAACAAATCGACCTGTCATGCAGTTGCCTAGCAACATCAAGAAAAACTTTGAAGCAATAGGGAAAAGAATACGGTGGCATACGGCGATAACAGCGAAAAACAGCCAAGGTAGCCGCTTTTCTGGGTTTTTAAGATTAAAAACTATCAATAAAGATAAAAAAGACAATGTTAAAAACATACAGATATAATAAATCTACGGTAAAAAAGCCTTATCGCTCTTAATTTTGGCATTTTGACGACTGCTAAATTTTAATAGCTACAAAGTTCACCGACTCAAATGCAGAAAAAAATTTTCACCGTTTGGAAACCGAGTAATTTTAAAGCACTGTCTAGAAAATTGGCTTGTTATTTTGTCTGTTATATTATATTTGGTCTTTGAAGAGAGACTTGTAGAGTTTTTCATGTGAATGTCTATTCAGCTGAAGTATTTGAATACGAAAGTTTCAGTTTTTGCTTTTCTTGTCAAATCTTCTTAACTTTGTGAAACTCGCACTAATTAACTGCCTCGTTTTTACGACTTTATACCTGAAGACGCAAAAAATTAGCAGCGTGCTTTATGGTGTGAGAAATGCACGCTCATTAGCCAATCACATTGCAGATTTTGCCCCACTTATATTATAAAGTACAGTTAACGTTACTATGTATTTTATGAAGGGAAGATGCGCAGTACAAAACCATAATTGGAGTACAAATGTTTAGAATAACATAATTAGTAAAGACGCTTCAACCAAGTATAATATAATTCATACAGTACCTTCATCAACACTGGAAACAAGAACCTTTCCAAAATGACACCATAAGTCAGCCATCATATGTCTCTCATCTTTTATTTTGCTAATATTCTCCAATAGTTTTAACAGATGCCCTTTTATTACTGAGATAGTGTTTTCACTGATCTCGTTCTGAAAATTAAAAAAATGGTGATAATTATACATAGCTATATTTCTTAAAGACAATTTAGATTACACGTTAAATGTTCGTATTGTAGTATCGACAAGATATGCACAAGTAATGTACATCTTGATTTAACATTACAAGATGAGTAGTGTAGTGCGTCCAGAAAGAGACAATGAAGCGTCAGCAAAATTATATCACCATAGCAAAAGTTATCGCTAACGTATTTAGAACTAATATGCACATGATTTACAAATCAACATATTACATGCAGCTAATACACTACGTTCCAGACAACTTCCGCAATAGTTAACAAAATTTGGTGAAATTTTTGTAGTGATTGTTTACTATTCTTTTTCATATACTGTACGAGCTCACTCAATTCTGATCATTACCACTGCTTGTTCCAAATTATACGCAAACCATATAAGAAATGTCAAAATAGACTAAATTTGAAGTGAAAAATTAGAATTAACGTTTTTTTACGCTACTGTTAGGTATAATTCGTTCAAAACAGCATCAGTAGAAACATTTTAACTATAAACTAGCATGTAAAACTCAGCTAATAGTTTATACTGCCACCATTCTTGAAGTTGGACAAAGAAATCTTCTGTCTATTCATATCGCCAAACTCTTGATTGGATCACTTTACAATGGTGTTCTAAAGGTTATCCTGGAATTTGCACTGTCTTTGGCTTTCCGTTGGCGTGGATCGCCCACTCAGGGACGATCCACATTTTTAAGTTGAAATGCCCCTTGAAAATTAGGCTGGATATTTGTTTTTTCGCTATTTTACTAAAACGAATTTCAGATACATGGCGGCATATTTTGTGTAAGGCGTCCTGCATGGAAGGTAATCTGGGCAAGAACAACGCGTCCATCTTCTCAGGCATTAGAGAATCAGTATTAGAGTGATATCAATTTTTAGCAGGGAAGTTCGATCGTGAGATGCTTCAGAGTTAAGCATAGAGTCAAAGTGACTTTTTCGGTCTCACGTACTACGGCAAGAAGATTAGCCAATGACAGGATCAACAGCTGAGTACGGCATAACGTTGTTTCTGTGCAGGATACTTCGCCATGCCATGCCATGCCACGCCACGTGACTTTCTGCCATGTACCCGAACTTGGTTTTAGCTCCCGAACTCTATCCTCTTTTAAGCACGCTGTTTTTAGGTTTTTTAGACATTTATAGCAAAGTACGTATCAGATATTAATTGGTATTCTTATACTTATTGACTTACTATATATAAATAATTACTTTTATGTATGTGTATAATTTCTATCTATGCAGAGTACTTCTGAAAAGCACTTGATTAGTGATGTAGGCTGTCTGTTTTAAATAAAGTTATTATTATTATTATTATTATTATTATTATCATTATTATTATTATTATTATTATTGGAATATCCAGCCTGATCTCCAGGCGTTAATCCCACTAAGAAAAATGTGGATGATGTCAACGGAGGGCTGGCATTTCCTCCCGTGTAGGAAATTTCGTTTGAATTTTTTTTGTGTATAAAAGATTTAATATGATTTCTGTATCGCTCTTTAAATCATACCAACGTAGTGCTTTATGTTCTTTGTGTTGTCTGTATTAATAATTGCTTTGTTTACAATGTCCTTACTCATGCATTGTTCAGCAGTGGGCATGCGTGCTTGTTTCTACAGTTACAGTTCTCTGCACTAATGTCTCGTGGTTGGCTTTTCCGAATTATGCGTGTGTTGTGGCTTGTGATAATTGACTTAACGTTACTCATGCAACTGTAACTGACCTTAACTGCGTTCCTATTGAAAATTTTGTGTAACTTGTTCCCTATTGGAATGTGCGTGTCTATACAAGCTTGAGGAAACTGCGTGCAATGTTCGTCTTGACATTTTGGCTGAATGGAGGGTTAAACCAAATGATGTTGCGTTGTCTGTTCCTGCATGGTTGCTGTGTTGCATGTGGCATGTATTCCAGCTTGTGGTTGAAGTTGCTATGTCCTAGTGCGTTTGATATGTTTGTACACTGCATCGTCGAATGTATGTCAGATGACAGGGTTGAAATGCGTTTGTTGATAGATGCTGGAAGTTGCCTTAAAATACTGGGTGGATGGTTGGAGTGTAACAACAGCAATTGTTTTCGTCTACTTCGCGTTTTAGTAGCTGCCACAAGAACTCATGGTCGTACGATGGCTCGCAAGGGACACTTCAAACACAAGAAATGTCGATAAAAGTCGCTGCAATACAAAAAGTCACTTCAAGCATAAAAAAACGTCGATGCAAACATTAAATAAACGAGGTAAACATGATTCAATGATAAGGCTAAACAAACTTAAATAACCGCCGTGCAAACTTGAAAAACCCAAATGCAAACTTAATAAACGTGATGCAAAGTTGCACGTGGCGTGGTGGTTTCTCTTTACAATATATATAATTTATACACAGTCAGTGGCTATTTATAATGGAACAGTACGCCGAGTTTGGTTTGCTTTTCGTACTGCGGTGGGAATATTTCTTGCAATTGTTGAAGAAATATTCCTTTCTCTTGAATTCTATAATCTTACTAGGCCTATAATAAAGCAACAGTAAGCGATTTTCATGGGCATTATTTTCGTTTTCAAAAATCACTATTTCAATCCTCTACAGTTCTCTCTTTGTAAACGCAACACTTACGATCTTATTTACGACACTTTATATTTTTGTTTTCAACACGCGGAAGACACGCTACATGACCTGGTAAAAAAGAGACACGCTACATGACCTGGTAAAAAAGAGACACGCGGCATGAAAATAAACCATACACTCAAAGCTAAAAATCTAAATTTTAAGCGTTATCTGTGTTGTAGTTTATCTTGGAGCTTATGAAGTAACTAAAGAAGACACACACGATATAAATGACCGAAGCGGGACAGAAATCACGGTGAAAAATTAAATTTCTAGTTTCGAGTATGACACGTACGCAATGCTTCATTTTCGCATGCCACGTGCGGGGTCATAAAATAAAGCGTGTCTTTTACGTGTATGAAAACAATTGCGTTGTATGCAGTAGCGTAGCCAGCCCGACGAATTAGTCCCGCCATGCAAATATTTTCCCGTTCATTGACTGTGAAAACAATTAATTTCTAAAGAAATAAATAATGATAATAATTTGAAAATAACTTGAAATTTGCATAGCGGGACTAAACTGTCGGGCTGGCTACGCCACTGGTTGTATGTATAGTAGTGTCGATGACTCAAACAGAGATTTTAAGAACGAAAATGATGCCGATGACAATCAACTGTTGCTTTATAAAAGTAAGATTACAGAAATCGAAAAAAACGAATATTTCTTCAACAATTGCAAGAAGTATTCCCACCGCTGTACGAATAGCAAACTAAACTCGACGTCAGTGTTCCAGTACAAACAGCCATTGCGTATAAATTATATTGCACATAAGATATAAAGACAAACCACGACATCATGAGAAACTGTAAAATGCGTAAATGTGCGCGCATGGTTTCAATTGATTAAATGTTTGCATCACGTTTATTAGGTTGACATTTGGGTTTTTAAGTTTGCATCGGCGACTTTTTGAGTTTGCATGCTTAGCTTTATAATTATGTGTGCATCGTTTATTTAGTATTTGCATCAACATTTTTATTTTTGTACTTGCACCAATTTTTTTTTAAATGCATCGACATTTTTTACGTTTGTATTGTCCCTTGTGATCGGAAGGTAACTTGGAGAGGTATAATTCAAACGAGTTCATTGGAGATAAAGTTCCTGGCTTTTTGTACACTCGTCCATAGTGGTTGCATCAAATGGATCGTCGTTTTCTCTGTAGTTCGTCCATAGCCTGATCTTCTGTTTTGTGCATCCACAGCGATTGCAAAAGAGTTTTTCGTCTGTTCTAGTAAATTCTCCCCGCGTCTTCGTACATGGAAAAACATGCTATCAAACATGCATTTATCTTGAAGTACTTTGTGCGTACAGTTTTTGCAAATCTTCCTTTGCAGTTTCAACATGGTGGCTCACTTTCACTGGGCCAATCCTTTTTAGTTCTGCTACTGATGCTGAGAAAACGTGATTGGAAGACCCAAATTCAATGTCGCGAATGATGTCGACCTTGTTTTCCGCCATTAAATATCTTGAAAGCCCATACCTTATTGCATTTGGCGTGTTTTTTGTATAAAACGAGCCGTCTGGTTTTTACATATTTCCATAAACATTTCGAAAAAGTCATTCAGTTGTATTTTAGGTAGTTTTTCAAGTAGTTTAGTAGTTTTTCTCGTCGTTTCTTCTTATTAAATGTTCACTTGCTTCTGTAAACCATTTTTCAGATATTTCTTGACTTGTTATTTAATATTTACCGGTAAAATAAAAAGTAATGCCCACCGCTTAGGTACGTTGTTACACAAGCAGGCAGTCGAATTTCTCTACTACTAATTAATGTATTCTTGACCAATAAGGAGCAATAATAAATGAACTTTGGCACTTGGCATATAATAACATGACTTTATTCATTTTCACTGTGCCTTATTTTAAACTTGTTTCGTTACCATAAGTCACAGACATACATAAAATTTTATAGTTTGAGTCTGCAATTTGCATACCTGTAGGTCATCATCGTCATCGGATTCATCATCATCATTGGATTCATCATCATCGGTTTCAATTCTGTATCTTTCCCCTTTGAAGAAGCTATTCAGTTTTGGAGCACTTTTATCTACTTTTAAGCGAAATCTTTCCTTTTCGTTTTTATAGGCAAAGCAAATGAAACGTTTACCGCCTCCAAGTTGTTCTCTTAATTGTTTGTCCTTAAAGGCTACCTAGAATTACAAGGTTTTACTCATTACAACTTTAACATTAATTTGTATTTTCTCTTTTGGCAGAAAGTGCTTAACATGCATATTTTTCACAATCCTATTATATATAGAAATAATTACATGGACCAAGAATTCAGCCAAATCATTCAATCTTACCCATTTATTTCACGCGTGGTCAGGGGTATGCACTGATTACATGAAATTTGCAATTGTTCCAAGCCCATTTTCCCCGTACATTACTAAATCTAATGGAATTGTTGTGCCGAATTTTGTATCCATAGGAAATTTGCTAGTTCTGCTCTTGGCGATATACCCAACTATCCCTAATTATTGATTAGAAATGTAAAGACAATTCATGTCATGTATGTATTCTACTTATATTATGATGCTTACGATTTGACTTCTGATAAGCATTTCTGCTCGTTTGCAATTTTCAGGTAAACCAGTTATTTTCAATGTCACTTTATCACCATCTTGTGCTAGGTTAAGTTTACGGGGAAGAAATTATTAAGTTCATTATATGGGCAAAGTAAGGTCAAGTTATGTTATGCAAGTGCATGAAGGTAGGGCAGATAAGCTAAGGCGGAGGCGAGCAATAAAGAAGTGAAGGAATTAAAAATGAAACTATACAGGGTATAGAAAAAAGGTAATTGTACTTTGGAGTATTCTAGGGCGCTCACTACTAAACATAGAGGAATAGATTCTTTAATTCACTAATGCATCATTAACGACGTTAATCTTTTTTTGCGATAGGTAAATGATTAATGGACTTTTTTCAGAATTGAAAATATGCGATTTCGACCAGTTATTCTCATGTGACTCGTATTTGCTCAATTTTTCCTTTAAATTTTAATTACAAAAATGGTGACAATCGAAAACTAAAAACCTGGTCTTTCCGAATGTGAAAAAAAGATTTCTGTAGATGAACGCATCAAAGAACTGCAAAGTTCGATTACCTTTTTTACACAACCTGTATCATAGAATAAGAATACATATAAGGGCCACTCGCGTCGGAGCCTTTGAAGTTTTTGAAGCCGCGCATGTCGTTTCGCGCAGACCGGAAATTGACCGCTCTAATAACTCGCAGCCAGTAAAAGCCAGTCAATTTGTTAGAGATTTGTATTACAGAATGGTTATTTGGCTGAATAAATCGGGGTTTTTTCGTGAACGGACGATTCGAATCTCAAACTACGGCCGCTGGTTGTAAACTGAAGGTTAGTGAATACATTTCTGTTGATTAAAAGATATTAAAGAAGTGCTAAACGCGAAATTTAAGCGTATTAATACGTGTTGTTTACTTTGTATGATACTACCAGTTTATTTATTGCAAAAATTCCATGCCTTCGAAGTATTAATATTGTAGTAACAAGAACAAATGTGCGATCGCGTCCGTCAAGTTCTATAAATGCTTTTGCATTTTATACATGATTCATGAAAAACGTATTTGCATTTCAAATGAACCGGAGTTCAGTCATTATGTCCAACTGGTTTAAGCAAAGATATCAAGGAACTAAACATTTTTAAATTATCAAATTACAGATGTGCAACTTTTATATACTATTTGTCTTTTCTTTTCTAGGAGGAAAAATCGCGATTGGCAAACTTCAAAGAGTAAAATAGCACAACCCACTCTTTTAACCTAAATAATTAGGAATTGCAAAGTTTTGTAAATAGCTGACATCTGAATAAATTGGACTTGTTGACCTACCTGTCCCTGTCTGATAGAAAACGGAAAAACTCAGCTCTGGATGACTTTGTTAGCTGTTTGACCAATTTATAGCAGAGCAAAATGTGCTGCTTCCACATACCTTGCTGTTTTGAACTATTTGCAGCCATTTACCATTAAACACAGAGAGAAATGTAGACAAAATATTTTGAAAAGCAACCTTGATAGTAGGGTAAATAGAAATAAAAGGTTTTGTAGTGTAGTGTAGACCTGTGTAGTACCAGACAATCTATAGTATTGACATCAGACATGTGGCATTTCTTCCAAACAAGAGTCAGCCCAAAAATCCAAGTTCCTGTTATATTTTTCAGGTGTTTACTGCGGATTCAGGTTGAGTGTTTAATGACGTCACGCACGCGTTGTCGTTGCAACGCGTAAACGTGGATGTTGCCATGCTAGAAATCATGCGTTGCTATAGGCAAGAACCAACATTATTTTGAATTTTATTAACCACAACACAAATAGTTTACAGCGTAGTTTACAGTAAGTCTTTGCATCCTATCATACGTTATAGTAATAAGAACTACGCAGTAACACAGAGGTTCATTTGCTATATAACGAGCTATATTTAAATATTTACCGTTAGCTGTATTCAGGCTGTATTAATTAAACGGTTTAAAAACTAAACGGCAAAAAATGTGGCGCGTAAACGAACACGGCCGATTATTTGCACAGGGAAAACCTTTATCTCACGATTTGAGACTGCTGATTATCAACAAAATTATTAATGATGGTGGTAATCAAGCAACAGGTATTTTCTCTGGAAAATACACCGATATAGCACGGTCGTTAGAGTTATCTTCAACAGTTGTGTCAAACATTTGGAAACGTTACTGTCAAGAAGGAAGTATTAGCCCTAAGAAAAATACAGGTGGAAACCCTAGCCACCTCTCTCAAGGGGACCTGCAATATGTTGAATTTCTCAAACAACAGAAACCTTCTATCACATACGATGAAATAATTCAACAATTGTATGAGTTTGGTGACTTGCCATACGGCACAACTTCGAAAACTGCGTTGTCCGAGGCAGTTCGACACCGACTGCCTGATGGCAAAGAGTACAGCTTAAAAAAAATTAATTATTGTCGCACAAGAAAGGTTTACACTACAAAATATGGCCTACACACAAGTTTTTATCGATTACTTAAGTAGCAAGGATCCGTATACACTAAAATTCTTCGATGAATGCGGTTTGAAACTTCCTCAACACGCCTCGCGTACTCACGGACACGCTCCTGTTGGGGAAAGGGCAATTGAAATCCAAAGATACGCTGAGACACCCAATACAACAGTCAATCTTATGTGTTCATTGACGGGGGTCGACTACGCCAACACAGTGCCTGGCAGTGCGGATACTGTAGATTTTCTAAGGTTCTTTGAAGAAGCTCACATGTCAATAAACATAAGAACTGCACGACCTGTTTTGGAGCCTGGTTCGGTTATCGTGATGGACAATTGTGCAACACATCACAACCAAGGCGGTCAAATTCTACAAGAATTCCTCAACGATCTGGAAATCGAACTAGTGTACATGCCTGCATACTCTCCGGACTTTAATCCAGCGGAGTATGTGTTTGGCAAAATGCGTACCTTGATGAAATACAGATTTGGCAACAACACAAGCATAACTTTGGCTGAGTGCATTCAAATATGTACACATCGCTAGAATTTATTTCTCCAGGTGACATGAAGGGATATTTTGAAGTTACTGATTATTTAGAAGTATAATTTCAAATATGCTATGTGTACATACAGGCCAGGGTAAATAAAAAAGGTAATGAGACAGACCCTTTTAATTGAGTAGCCGCAACTCAAATTAGCCATAATCTGCATTTGTATTGATAATTTGACAGCTAGCTGGGAATGCTTTTAACTAATGTGGCACAAGATATTTCAGAAAGACGTTATTAGTGACAAATCGAAGCATTCCGAGCTGTCATACAGTGTGTCCCAAAAAAAGGCTACTCTTTGTATTCAAGCGCCATTGTCAAACGTCCGAATTTTATTGTTTAAATTAGCCCAATAATGCGCAATTAATTCTCTGCTAACCCGAGATTTTTTATGCTTACGTTGCAAATTAATTGAATTTGTTCTGTCAAAATAATACAGAAAGCAGAGACGGGCTCCTTAGGGAATTAAAACATTCAAATTCGAACGTGCGGCGCAAATGCTTGATTTCAAAGGTAGCCTTTTTTCTGGGACACACTGTATTAATAAAACTTATTGGTGCTTTTTTATGCACCCTATTACAAATGCAGCAAAAATGAGGGATCAAAATATTTGGTACAGCTACTCACCACCTATACTATAGTCGATTTTAGCAAAATTTTTACTGTAAGAATACAAACTTTGTTGCGGGACATTATCAAATTTGTTGCGGTTTTCAAAAGGTCATTAGCTGTACTTGTATGCCGGTTTGTAAACAAACTTAACCCTGAATTCAAGGAAGCCAATCAAATGCTCTGACAGTTTAACTAATTTGCAACGAAATGCGGATCTTTCAGTCGGAAAAGTTAGCTGAAATTAATATAAATGTGTGGCAATTATAGTTTCTAAGCGTATTATATACCTGTAAATATACCTGTAAGTATTTGTAATACGTATATTAAGTTCATATTTTTGTGTTCAAAACCATAAACTGTATTATAAGTTAAACTGACAAACAGGAACTTATTAATATCAACACAAGCCTATAGCTATATAAGAGTCAACAGTAAGCACAACATACAAATTAAAGTCAGAATTTCTGAAATAAAATTAATTTTCGTTATTCTGTCAATAGTCATTTCTTCCTCTTCAAATATAATAAAGCAGCAGCAGCGTCTGCTTCAAATTGCTCGAGCACATCATCTGTTTTGATAGTTGCATCTATAGTTTCACGTACGGGATCTTCAACCTCGTCTTGTTGCTCGCTTGCAGGAGCTTCTTTGTACAAGTCAAAGCCTGTACTATTACTTGATTCGATTTCTTGTTGCTGGAGTTTTAGGGCTAAGTGGAAATCATTTTTTTCCTGACCGTGTAAAAACGTGCTACAACTAGGACTGTCGCTTACCTCGTTGCTGGTTTCACTCCTTACTAGCCGTTTCGTTGGAAATTTGATTGAATAGTCTTCCTCAAGAACTCTCTTTTGAGGAGCCATCCTATGATCAGTATCTCGCCGAGTAAGCGTACTTGATGATGCACACCGCGACTCTTCTTTCCGAACAACCGTATGCAGAAGATTATAATGTTTGCTCGAGTTGGAAGGGTTCCTTTCAAATTGTTTTGCAAAAGGGCAACGTCTTTATGTAACATTAGCCAATTTTTGCGACCACACGAAGTCGTATATCTCTGTGGCTCTTGATTCATGAGAATATCTGCTATTCGCTTGTCCGACGAATTGTTTACTCTTTCTGCTGCCGTTCTTGCACTTTCAAGATCACTTGTAGCTTTTCTTAACTGGCTTTCGAGCTTTTTTACATCTCTGGTAATATTTGCGCGACACGATTTTTCATTAGCGTGCTTCGAAATGATACCGCACGAAAATGCCGACTTGCATGGGCTAAATTTGCAAGCTTTTCTGGTGTGCCCTAGCTTTAAATGGCAGTTTCCGCATGCCGACAAATGGCCATTATTTTGCATACTCGCCGTACTTAATTTGCCATCAAGTTCTTCGAGCTCCGATTTTTTCCGCTGTAAATCCCCATCAATATTTCGGACTACTTCGTCATATCGTTTGACGTGTCGTTCTAATGGCAGGATTACTTTTTGACCTTCATGAGAAATTGAATTAGTCTGTGTATTTATTACCGTATTAAAGTTTAAGTTTCCTTGACCTTGATGTTGATCAATATCGACGTCTAGGCAGCGCTTGCTTTTAGGTTCTTCAACTGAATAGGGGATTTTATGTGACTGTGCTGCAGGTAGCGGCGACTCGTTTGCCGCAATACGAATGACTATTGTTTGAAGTCCCTTGTTTACCAGTCGTGTTATCTGCGAGTTAAAGTACTTTTGAGATAAATCAATTTCTGGACGATTTTCTTCCGTCAAAATCATTCGAAAAGATTCGGCTGGTATCGCCATTTTTGCGATGTGAGGAACTTCTTGCAACATTTTTGTATAAAATCCATCGTAAGTAAGAGTCAATAACTCGTCCATACTAATAAATACCGGTGTGACTCTTCGCTTCGAGTAATAAAGGTAATCAAAATTAATTTCAATAATGTTATCCATCACTGCGCGAACAAAGAAAAGAAAATTCACACCAAGCCTTACAATACCGCCCTTGCCAACAAGTAATTTGGCGCTTGACAACAAGCCTGTTTATCTGTTACAACGACCACGCGCGCGTGACGTCATTAAACACTCAACCTGAATCCGCAGTAAGTTATTGTCACCCTGGAAAAATATTGAGACCCTGGAAAAATGTTGCCCCTTGCCCAACAAAGTCTTGCACCAACTGATCACCACTGTTTATGCTGGGTGCATGGTTAGACCCCACACAATGATCTACATTAACTCCTATTGTATCCATCCCAAAATTACATAATGTATTTTTTAATCAGTCATAAGCCATACACCATTTCTAATTGATCAAATGGTCTCATATATCTATTTTACAAGGTAAATGCTTTTATACACTACATATATTATAGACTATTGCACTAGTCTATTAAGATATTGATTTATTGGAAAATAATTTTAAATACACTACCCTTTTGATGTTACTGACACAAAAATTGGGCAATTGCATTTAATATCCGCACCCCCGGGTTGAGGACATTGGACTTTTCAGGAGAAATTTTATGTCTTTAGGTGTATTAAATTTTGGTAGCAGAATTCTTTAGCGGTATATTAAAATTGGGTTTCTTCAGGGGAGTGGAAAATGCTAGCACCTCAACACGGGGAATACAGATATTAAATGCAATGGCCCAATAGTATGATCTAGCTATTACAGTAAAATAAATTATTTACTCATCATTCTCTTTACAGTAACATCAAAAGGGGTAGTGTATTTAAAATTATTTTTAAAACGTTTGACCATGTGTGAGAATTAGTACAATTGACATGCAAACTTGTTAGTTGATCACAAGTTCAAATTCTGCTGGTCAGATGTCTGCATCAGATACTTCAGGAGCGTTCTTTAAGATTATTTAATTCATAATCGTGATATTTTGATTACATAAATAAATGACATTGTTTTCCTGATAAGTCCTGATAAGATTTGAAATAAAACCTCGAAAATCGAGATAAACAGCATACTATACGCGGTCGCCTGTCAGCATTTCATTCAGATACTTCACACAAAATATCAAATTGCTCCCTAAATATTCGTTGCTTTCCACCCTTGCCACAATAATAATTTAGGCTTACTTTGACTCCGCAGATAGTTGTAGTATTTTGATATTCCAATCTTTTATTTCCGAAAAATAGTTGATTTTGTGATAAAAAAGTACATTTCGTAATACAAATCCCTATTACACTGACCGGCTTTTACTGGCTGCGCAGCCGCGCGTGCGCACTGAAAATTGGTTACGCGTTGTATACGCGAGTGGCCCTTCTATGTATTCTTATTCTATGACCTGTATACTGTATAATACTCTCGTGTCTAATGAATAAGAACATCATAAGTGAGTAACAAAACTAGAGTAATGTGTTATATAACAACAAATGCTTTATTCCTAAAATCAGAATAACTCACGCCAATAATTAACTTATCTATACTGGAATGCAAAAATCTGAATCAGGCTGCTTACCTTGGCGAGGGGGTAATTTAATTTCAGTTGTGGATTTCGTTGCAATTTTCTCTATATTCTGATGTTTTTTACCCACTATAAAATGCATATAGTCTTTCGAGACTTGGACGTTTATTGTAACATATTCCTACAATTGGAAAATGAAGCAACTATTTCACGGTTTAGCATCAATTTATAGTGTTTACGGACACGTGACCAGCTAGGGCGGGAAAAATACGAACACGGGTAGACAATAGGAAGTAAGGTTGTCAGTGTATGAACGTTACTGTTAGCGTGTATAAGCGAATAAATGAACAAAATACAATTGAAGTGCATGGTTGATCCAATCTGTCTGCATACACTTTATTGAATCACGGGCAGGCACAGCCAGTTAAATATTATTATTAATGCCTACATGTTGCTTACCTGAGCATCAATGGCGATTATCATAAATATTAACATGCGCCCTGGTAAAAATTGTTGTATGCAATTTATTAGTACCTTTGAATATGCTCGAGATCCAGAAGCCACAGTTGAAAGAGATTTTTGACGATCTTTGTTATCTTGCCGCTCTTTCTGCAAGAAAACGAAGCGAAACGTGTGTAGACGTTAATATAATATGGAAAAATGATGTTAAGGTTAAGCCATTGACAGATTGACTGAAAAGGGAATATCATACCGTGATGTTCACTTGTCATACATATCAAAATAATCATAATTAATACGAAAAAACCTCTAGAATCTACACAGCTGGTTTTAAATTTAATTATGGACTGTACTAGTCGAAATAACTACAAAAAGCACCAGAAATAAACGAACGATAACCAAAATAGGCAATACATGTAAAGCACATTCTGCAAGATTCTAACTATAAAGCGAATTTAAATATCCCCTCATTATTGTTTGAATGAATACCTACAAGAGTTCAGGTTTTGGTTCTTCGGTGCAAAATATCGGTTTATACATAGCTATAAAAGCTATTATCTATAAAAGCACTAAACTAAGCTATTACTGAGGTTCTTCGCCATCACATGCCTAGTTTTATTCTCACTTGTCCAACTACCGATATCGCAACGTTTTAAAATTGTTTGCTATCTGTCTCAAGTAGTCGTGAGTACATAATTTTAAAGAGTTTTTGTCGATGGATCTGGCATAAAAATAAAATATACACGAGAGGATGAAGGACCATATGATATTTTGCATAAACGTTGGCCAGAATCGATAATAATTTATGTACCTTATGCATCTAAGCTGATGACGTCAGTATGATTGCTATCAATATATATACGTACAAGCAATGACATTATTTATTCCTAAAGCAAACCAATCAATCAATCAATCAATCAAAATCTCACGTGACTAGCCTGCAATAGGGCCTTTGCCTCAGCGTGCGTATGGAAAAGACCCTAGCTTTCAAGTTTTAAATCTAGATCTGACCAGCATGAATATTATATTAATATACGAAAAATGTGGTATTATATAAATTACGTAGTAAATTTTATATAACTATACAAATGAGATAACTGAAGATGCACAGATTGGTCATTTTACGGTAAAGAGCAGTGTTAATAGTAATTAATATAGTCCATAGATTATTATTACTCACTAAAAACTCTTCGACTTGAAATAGTCCATATACTATTTTTTACTAACTAAAAACTCTTCGCTTTTTCAATAAAGTAACTATTGACTAATTTATATAAAAGTTACTTTCAGCCATATCTGTGGCTATTTCTATGTCCGTGTGACAACGTTGGCAACTGACAATCCCCTCAGACAAGGTATAGCTGACTTTGTTAAAGCAAATGAGAATATTAGCTCTGACACTGCATCCTTGCCAATGTGATGCTATAGGGTGAATTGCGTTTATTTGCAAGGAGATCTACAAGTCGTTTATGGACCACAGTTGTTTCTCAGCTAACACTCCCTGTTGTTGAGAAGACTAATGGTGTAAACGAGCCATTTTCAACTTCTCTCACTCGATCTCTATACTCTCTCTTCTTCGCTAATACGTGTTTCTGGAACTGAGCATTGATGCTCGTATTACGGCTGCTTGGCGCGTTAGGATGGATGATTCTTACATCAAAAAATGTACTTTGTTGCCGTCCCCAGAGTCCAATGGTCCTGATATCAACCCGAGCATCTTCTTGTTGCTCGAGGAACGAAGAAGGATAAGCTCGCTGTTTAGAGGCTTTAGAGTTGGTTCAATTTCAGTCTCTCTACATATTTCCCTCAACCAGTCAGCGGTAAGATCATGTATTTCATTCTGACGTCGCATGGTCATTTCTCATTGTGGACAAATCATAGCATGGTCTATCGAAAAGCCATTTCTGCATATACAATACTGAGGTAGATTCTTTATTTGCCATTCATATCTTATAGGCATAAAGAATCACGAAACTCTCCTTTTTTAGGCAGAAAGCCATGATGATGATCCCTTTAGCTGTAACAGATCCATATTTCGCTGCTTAATTGGACACAGACCGTCCAATGCATGAAGGTTGAATTTCGCATGTTTCTTTGATTGATCAATGATCAAATTTTTAAGTGATGAACTTTCTGTGATCTTTAATGAGGCATCATCAAGGATATTCGTAGCTTCGACGGGTTGACAAGGTTGAGCCCACCAAATCCCGTTGGCAGAGAAAGTAATCTTCTTTCTGCAATAGAAAAGGGCGCTCGACCGGTTAACCCTGGAATAAGCTTGGTGGAAATTGCATTTTCTAATGATTGAAACAAATCGGCAATGTCCCCTATCGTTCGCAAAAGTTATTTTCATTTCAAAGACAATATAGACAGCATGTGGGTACATTTTAGCTACTTCAGACAGAATTACAACCTCACTCTCCCATTCTTTTTTTTTACTCGCCGCTTATCCATCAACAAACGAATGTTTTCCACATGCAGCACCGGGCATTCTTTGGCCCTCAACAGTAATACCAATACCAGAATCTCTGAACAACGTGGTCGCTTCATCGATAAAATCCTCTTTAACTACCAATGTTGTCTTACTTGCATTGGGAAAATAACCAAGTTCAGGGCCGAGATTTGTGAGGTGTACATGTAGCCACCAATCCTTAAGAGTTTTCAATCGTCCTATGGCATTAGAGTCGTCTGCAAACCATACTTGCTTTGTGTTTGGCACATCCTCTCTAAATTAAGTTAGGAGTGCCGAGGGCAATAGATAGAGCATACATTGCCATAGCCAGAGGATCACATTGAGTAGTTCCTTCTACAGATGCACTTTTTTTCTCCCCAGCTACAAACATTTGAGCAGGAGCCTAATGTGGGTTCTGTACGATAGTCGATATCGCAGGACATGTAGCTTGAATATTGTGTAATGCAGCCTGACGATTTAAAGTGTTGAAGGCATTAGTTGCATCAACAAGTATGGCAGCCTGAGTGTCTTCTGACTTCATAATCTGGTTGACGCCCGCCTGATGACCTGCACACGTTTGCAGTGGTCCAGCTGCTTCTTGGACATCATCTCGCACGACAGTTGAGACAGTTGTAGCTGTAATTCGTCGTGGCACTTCAACGATTCTCATCTAGGGGAACAAGTCTACAAGCCACAAACGCTGATAGACCTTCTGGGTTGACAGGTGTTGTACAGAGTCATCTACCTACTGCTCCCAAGGCGTTACAGAGATCAACTGAGGAGGACTTATAGGGCAGGCAAAAGCGGCGCCATTGATGGGTATCGACACCTGAAGGGAGAGCAGATCCTTGGATCTTGGTTGCGGCCTCTATTATTAAGTCACCTGTTATTCTGTCAAACATGACAGGATCATATTGACTTTGGTTAGAGTCAGTATCATGCAGAAGAATTTAGGAGCTGGGCATTCGCTGTTGTGGATGCTTTTTCAGGAGAACTTCTCTAGTCGTTTTCGATTGCATATTTCCTTCATTATCTTCACTCGTTGGGATCAGATATAGAGAGTTAAGATCGATATCTAAAAGACCTCGACGATTTGCATTAGAAATGAGACTGGCTGCTTGACGGACTTTGCCTTGTAGCATTTAACGATTAAACACTTTCGCAATCTTTTTGTCCGTGTGGCAGAATGTAGGGGAGGTAATAAATATTTTTGAATACATTTTCCTTCCTTAATTAGTTCTTGAAATCTGCCTTCAGACTATAAATGTTGTCTACGCTCCAAATAAACGGTATGTTCTTTGCTTTTACTCTTCGCGTGAGGTTTTTGTAACAATATATACGCTTTGCATCACTGAACACGCTCTAAGGACAACAAGGGAATCATCTGCATTTGCTTGATGTAAACGAGTTCAATATTAACATTATTGTTCTCCCGTCGTTGATCGATTTGGTTTTGTACCAAATTGCTATCGTCATTTCGAAGTAATTGATCGATATTTCATGTATAGCTATTGTTCGTTTGGCACGCTTCTAACATGATACCTTTTACTCATTTGAACTTGCGCTACGTTGTCGCGTAGATTTTGAGCAGTAAAGCCAAACGAAGCCAAGCTTTTATCTTCCCAGAGGTCTTTCATCAGTTCCATATATCCTTTTCTTTTGCCATTAGTATTTTCGGATTTATTCGCATCAGAAGATCTAGCCAAAACCTGTGCTCTGCATTTCATGACTCATGAGATCCAAGACCATTTGATCAGTCCATTTCGTACGCCTTTGCCAGATTTTTCGTTTAGGAGGCATCGCGTCTATTTTATTTTTCAATTTTATTCGGTTAGGTTAGTTTATTTGCAGTTTTATCGTTGTTATGTGCACGTGAATGTTTGTTCCTTAATCTATACACAGATCAGAACATTTTGCTTCACTAACATTGACACTACCATAGCCGCAGTCTAGCTTCTTAACTCCACCATGACTTTTAATTCCTACTTTTTTGCTACCAGGAGGAAGCCTATAATAGACCTTATGCATACATCGGTATCCGGACCGTGTATCCTAGGAAATATGAATTTATGCATTCTTCAGTATTGGTCAAAGTTTGCGAGGAGCGGCCAATAACAATGCGTAAATCCCCGTTTGCTAGGATACACGGTCCCAATCACAATTCAATGCATAAGGTCTATAGACGCTTATGATTTTATACATGGAATTGAACACCAAATACCCGTAGACAAAAAATGCCCGACAGATAAAATACCCAGGAAACCGGAATACCTAAAGCCCCTGGCCGGGCCTGATAGTTACAAAACCTTTTAAAAAGTTCTTTGTCCCTCTCTTTTTGCTCCCCTCCCCCTGAGGACAGCTTTATGCAATGATGTTGTGGAAAGCACTGTTAAAAGTGGTTCGTATACAAAGAAACCAGGATTAAGGTTCTGAAAAGCTTCTTATAAGCCATAATCAGATCCATTGCTTTACTAATTTATATCATCAGAAATAATAGTATACTTACTACGCAACTTTTTATTGTCAGCTCTGCTTTTAGACAACAAGCAGAACTACCAGAGATGAAAAAACCAGTTTTTCCCGTTTCACAACATTTTGTAATCCTCGTTTGTGTCTCTTGTTGAATTCGTTTTATATTGCTTCCACTTGGTCCGATAACAAATCCCATGTACTCCTCCGGTACAGGAACAAAAGTCTTCACACTTGCTGACATCTAGTTTGAGAAAAGAAATTTCACGACGTCAGAGTCGAACTGCAACACAGCACTATAGACAATTTGTCATATTGTATTACAACGGTTAGATTTTTGTGGGAAGTATGGAATATTATTATATGGCTGAGACATGCAAATGACGCACGTTGATTTCTTGATTAGGGTTCTGGAAAAAGTCATCCTGCCCGCTCAAGAAAGTGTAAGCATTGCACAAATAATTTTTTTTATGAACTCTTGTATGTCATTCTTATATGAAGTATCCTCATAATACCTTGACAAATAATAGGCCGCAGTCTGTTCCAATGTTCAGGTTGTTACTTCCAAAAACCTGCAGTATTTTTTGTAATTTACGATTAAAATCGATACTTTTCACTTAAATTTCCCCCATTTTGGTCAGTTTCCCCCGTCATGGTATTTGTAATTTTTGTACCAGTCCAAGTCTCTTGGCAGAGGGTTTCACGTGGTTACATGCATTTTTGTATTGTTTTGAACAGAGTCAGAGGACCAGAGTTTTCATTTGAAATAACGCAAGCCGAGGCCTTAATAATTCCTCATATCCTACGAGAACCGAACTGAATAATTGTTTTATTATTTTTTGAAAATATTTTAAACTCAGTTTGAACACTTGCTTTAAGTTTGTAAGTAACAAGACACAAGCTGCTTAAAATGGAACAGATTACAATTGTTTGGAAACGTTAATAAGCCAATGAGCCTACGAAAAAGGTATCCTTAAAACAATTGTCAGATTACAAGGTCAGTCAATATCTGACAAAATGACTCATGCCGTATATTTATTTTCAACCCCACATTTGGGCAACTACCAAGGTGATATGACGATCTCACCTTTAGCTCTTAACCAATCAAAACTCCTAAAATATTTTCAATAAATAATAATTGCAAATAACATGACGTTTCAGGTCCAAAATGACGGGAATTTAATTGAAAAGTATCGATCTTTAATCATACATTACAAAAAACTGTAGGTTCGATCTTTAATCATACATTACAAAAAACTGTAGGTTTTTTACGTGACAACATGAAAATTCACTCAGTCTATAGATTCATATGGGAAAAAATTAGTTGTGGGTGGGTTGCAAAAAATAACTTTCTAAGCGACGTTTGCTCTTACAGAATAGGGTCTATAACAGCTGAGAGCAAATGAGAGCAAATGAGAGCAAGCTTGGGAAGCCTGTGGATGCCTGACAGTAAAAATCCCTTCGGGCCGGGAGTTTCCATATTAAAGACGTACAGCAGATTGTTGGCCGCTTTAATTTGCAGGCACTAATTTCATAGCAAAGATATTCGCTTTCAAGATGTCCTTATTGAATCATCTCAATTTTATTCTTTTTCTATTGAAATCTAAGGTAGTACAATACTAATTCTATCGACAGGTTCCTGAAGAGGTAGCTTATACAAATAAATTACACAAACAAGAAACAGAACTTGTTCAGTGTATAATTATACAACATAAGTTTACTTGGACATGTTTAAAGCGCAGGAAATGTTTACTTGGTATTGTCACGTTTTACAAAGTTAATGGAATAATGCACTGCCATCGATCCATATACACTCCAGTCTACCGAATGCACTTATATACAGTGTATATAATCGTAGATAAAAGACATGCAGTGACAAATGCTACATATATTAAGTGAAAAAGGTGAGACGTTCTCTGACCTAAATATATTTATTTGTTTACGAGCTTTCGGCCACCAGCCTCTAGCCTTCAACGGGTATATTTAGAATGATTATAATGAACTGTGAAATTGTCAAATGAAGCCAAATATGACGTGTATACAAGTGCACTGTGAAATATGATAAGGTGATACTACGTTTATTATATTACTTATCATATTTCACAGTGCACTTGTATAATACACGTCATATTTAGCTTCATTTGACACTTTCATTGTCAATATACCCGTTGAAGGCTACAGACTGGTGGCCGAAAGCTCGTAAACTAATGAATATATTTTAGTCAGAGAACGTCTTACCTTTTTCACTTATGTCTAATCCTGGCTACTCATCTACGATTTTTAATGCTACATATATTGTTTATCTAAATTAATGGACTAAGATATAAAATAAAATAAGAATGAAGTCCAAATTTAAACGAAATGCAGAGTCGAAACCGAAAGGTTGGGAAACGTATACATTGTGTACTTTGTAGAAGGAAATTGCGCAAAAAACACCAGCGTTTCAATGCACAGTATTACTATGAAATAGATTAGAATTGATTTATGTCTCATTCTGCTTCTCTACATATGTATAATTACATTTCAATATTTCATTCAATGGCGTCGGTTTGCGTGTTTTATGATACTTTCCTACCTCTTATAACACGGTCGTGTGAGCTATCCAACGATCTACAATCGTGTCCTTCTAGAATCTTAACATCTTTTATTATTCCCAGACCACATCTTTACAATCGTATATTGATAGATACCATGATATATGCAAGCTCCGTTCGCTCTGATATGCAATGTATACAAAATATTCAAAATTGTATTAGCAACAAAAATTCCTTACATGGACTTTCCCTTTCTTGGAATCAGACCTGAAAATGACGTCATTGAAATATAATCATCACTTGTTGCATATAATGTTCTAAACAGACCACACAAAGTCACAAACGTTTACTAAAAAAAGAAATACATCAAATGTATTAGAAGTGATCATAAACTGACATACATATGGTATATTATACAGCCTCGTCCCCAGGCCCAACCATTACCGTTGTGTGCCATTGTGTGGGTATTGCGTGGAAAACACAGTCGGAAACGCGCGGTCGGGCCTGGCAGAAAATGCAGAAAAAAGCGTATGATTCAACGAAAAAGTGATAAGATAGTCATTTATTGAGAATTTCGCTTTCCAGTCGCGTGTGCTGGCCGTACATGTGTTTGATAGATGGAAGAGATTACCGAAAGCCTTAAGAAATCTAATCTCGAAGCTGCTCTCTTCGCTTATATCGTCGAGGGGAGTTTCTATTAAACTTGGCAGCGGCTGCTCCACGCATTCCGCCATCTTGAATTCATTTTCTGCCAGGCGCTTTCGCTCCCTTCCCCTCTATTTTCTCCTCGCGTGTTTCCCGCGCGCATTCACGATATTAAATCTATATATACAATCCTATACACTATTCCTGATTAGAAAATTAGAAAGCGCCTGGGAACGAGGCTATATATTATATTTTTTCAGATTAGTATATTGAAGAGATTTGAAAGAATTTAAATTTTATGTTGGATTTTCAATGTATAAGGAGCATTATATTGTCCAATTTAAAAATTTCCAAAATCATTTTTGTTGATAAATAACGTGTTATTAGAAAGCTCATAAAAGCGACATACATTCATAAAGCATTCATACCAAAGCTGTAGCCTGAACACTTATGCTAGCTACGCAAATATTTTACTCTTTATAGCCGTGGAAACAATTTACCTGTAACGAAATGAATAATGATGATTTGCATAGAATGACAATTGCAAATTGTCAGGCAGGCTTTAGCACTGCATATAAGACATTACGATTACGCTTGAGCCTGAGCCATTCAAAATGTCAGCCATATTTTAAAATCAGCTTTGTGCATACTTAATGTATCCATTTACCTAATTTGCATGCAACTCGCAAGGGTCATTAAAATTAGAACTTTTCCTTAGAAAAACGATTTTATTAAGAAAAATATATATAATTTCGCACAAGACTTTGAAGAGCTTAAACTCAATTAAATTTCTTGAAATTTTTGACAGCAATGAAACACTTAACGTATTTTCTACACACCGACTCAAAATTGTTTTTAAGCAGTGAAATTTTATGCGCAATTAGCCATTTTCAATTTGTTCGAAAATATGCAAACCCCCCCCCCCCCTCCCACTTGGGTTTTAAACATTTGAATTTCAGAATATTTTCGTTTATTCTTCATCACAAGGACCCAAACAATCGATCATGGCTTTTTAAAATACCCTAAAGGTCGAAATGTCGAGAGAGCACTGGGACCGATTTGCCCCTGTGTTTTGTGTATCCCCATACATATAACAACTATCAATATCGAGTCATTCTTGGGTTGTCACATTTCTCACTCGCTGGGATTGTATCTACTTTACCAAATTTAGCTAAAGAGGGAGCGCGTAGCGCAACAATCATTACTCGCCCTTCGGGCTCGCGCTTTTGCTAAATTTGGTAGATACAGTCCCAGTGAGTGAGAATAGTTTTAATATAGCAAAACAGTACGCTTATTGTCGCGCTACGCGCTCCCTCTTCAGCTAAATTTGGTGAAGTAGATACAGTCCCAGTGAATGAGAAATACACAAAACACAGAGGCAACTTGGTCCCAGTGCTGTCTCAACATTTCGACCTTTAGGGTATCCTATAAACCCATGACCCCAAACAATCTATATTAATGATAAAATACATACTCCAGACCGCTTTGCGGCTGGCTATTCAGTACTTATAGTTACCAAGCCATGTTATTTTGGTTGTCAAAAGTCGATTATCGATATTCTGGTCTCGATAGAGTGTAAATGCACTCAGTAATGGAAACTATTTTTTCACAGGTATGTATGAACTACTACCCCCAGGTCTATATTAGCGTTCAACATGTTATCCCGCCTTCAGTGATACTTTTGATTTTATTATCTTCATTTTGATCTTTAGCATTGATTATAAATTCTAGTACGGTGGTGCTTCTTATACTTGCTGCATGTTAATTTATTAAGGATAGATGTTACCCTACTATACAAATAAAGCAGCATTTCTCGCTAAAATTTCTCTTCGTTCGTTGATACTCTTGACTACTTATGCTCCCTACTACTTGTGCTCACCTTTGCAGTAGGTGACCTTGAGTTGTATGACGTACCTTGAGTGGAAGTCCGACGAAGGCTTGAACCATGACCTCTCAGCTGGAAAACTAGAGTGGTGATAACAACACCACACGTACTGGGACCCGTTGTATCGGCGATTAGCCTAACGATGGAAGTCAAATTTTTTAAAAAAGTTTTACATCATGCACGCAACAAAAGTCATACGTTTTATGGCATAAATATTTGTTGTTATATATAATTGTTCTTCTCAGAGGAAAAGAATTTACCTAGTTTATTCATGCAATGCAAAATGTATACGCTTTATTTGTGCACCGTTAAAGCTAAATACCTTTGATACAAGCGGCTCCTGATGTGAACAGCCAAAAATTTGAGTTCTCAGCGAACTCTGTGCATATGGTTCTGAAATATAGCTCTCTAAAAAGAGCTTCTCCAGGCAGTTCTCCTGGTACCATTACCAAGTCCAAAAATCAAGCAATAATTACCACACTTTACAATATATCTAATTTCATATGCTGTGCCACGGCAAATTAATCGTTCTTTAAAGAACAAAATACAAGTTTTGAAACTAGAAAAAAACAACTGGTTAATAAAAAGGTAATCGAACTTCTGGGTGCTCTATCGCGTTCATTATTTAGTATACAAGAGTCATTCTTCCCCTGTTGGAAAGACCAGACTTTTAGCTTTCGATTGTCACCATTTTTGTGAAATTTGAAGGAAAAAAAAGCAAATGCAAATCAAATGGAAATAACCGGTCGAAGTCGCATATTTTCACATCTGAGCAAAAGAAAATGCCATTAATCATTTACCTGTCACGAGAAACAATTAATGTGGATTATTTTAATTCCCAAATGGGATTAAATTTTAACAGATTCTCATTGAATTCCCAACAATGAAAAAAAAATGTGATTTCCACCGCAAATTTTTATCTGACTTGTATTTGCTCAATCTTTCTTCCAATTTTACAGTAATGGTGAGATTCAAATGACATTTCTATAAGTTAAATATTTAGCGCTGCAGAGCACTTCAAAGCACGATTGCCTTTTTTATACACCCTGCTGACGGGGCGGATCTAGCGGTTTTTGTGACTGATGCGCAAGCGAGCGCCAAAGGCGCGAGACTTCTAGGGGGGTCCGGGGGCATACCCCCCCGGAAAATTTTGAAATCTAGAGTCTCGGAAATGCGATTTCCTGCGTTTTGAGAGCAATATTTAACACTGAACGATGGTTAAAAATCAAGGCTTTTTTATAAATATTTCTATTAAAAATTTTTATAAAAATAGACATGTTTCTAAATCACATACATTTTTTAAAGAAAAAAATTTAAGATGTAAAATTGGGAAAAAAAGAAAAAATATCAAAAATGTATTGTATAGCTAAATATTGATAGCAAATAATGTTCCAACTGCAGCAGGATTAGACGAGGCAAAATATTGATAGTAAGTAATGTTCAAACAGCAGCAGGATTAGAGGAGGCAAATATTGATAGTAAATAATGTTCCAACAGCAGCAGGATTAGAGGAGGCAAATATTGATAGCAAATAATGTTCCAACAGCAGCAGGAATAGAGGAGGCAAATATTGATAGGAAATAATGTTCCAACAGCAGCAGGATTAGAGGAGGCAAATATTGATAGCAAATAATGTTCCAACAGCAGCAGGATTAGAGGAGGCAAATATTGATAGTAAATAATGTTCCAACAGCAGCAGGAATAGAGGAGGCAAATATTGATAGGAAATAATGTTCCAACAGCAGCAGGATTAGAGGAGGCAAATATTGATAGCAAATAATGTTCCAACAGCAGCAGGATTAGAGGAGGCAAAATATTGATAGTAAATAATGTTGCAACAGCAGCAGGATTAGATGAGGCAAAATATTGATAATAAATAATGTTCCAACAGCAGTGATTTCATATAAGTTAATTTGTACAAAATCAGGGTTCTCACAATCTGAGGAAATTTCCTTAGATTTATGCTGTTTCTATGGGGGTGGTATTAGGCATAATGAGGATATTATACATTCCTTTCAAAATTTTATTGTTCGGCTAATTCCCAACCACCCTCCCCCTCTAGAAACAAGGATATGGAAATTAGTTGTGAGAGCGCTGTACAAAATATATAAGTACAGAATATATTAATAAATGTATTTGGCACTTGGCTGTAAGCATAACATACTCTAAATTATATGCAATTATTCATAGAATTATTGAAGTGTGGATGTTTTGTTCTTGTGTATGCTAATAAAGGAATTAATTAATCAACTGATGCATTCAAATTTCAATAATCAATTTAAGAATATAAATTATATTTATATACAAATATACCAAAAATGCACACAGTTATTTAATGCTACCATATATTTCTTGTAACAACAGTACAACACTACAAGGCACTATAGTCACAACTGTTTTGAGTGTGATAAACTGATATTAATATTTTATTTAATTAAATACATTGTATTTATAGTATAAATTATAGATAATATACAGAGTCAAACATAAACTTTAGAATTTATCTTCTTTTATGAAACAATAATATTTTGATGTCTTCATAGCATTACACTGTATGTAAAGTCCAAATGCCTCATAACACTTACTTTAATGCACGTAATTCATTAAATTGAAATTTCCATGTGCTAGTGATGTGCTGGGGAATCAACAGCTCCGCATGTGGATCTCTCACATGTTTACCACTTCGAAGTGGATTGATATTTTTGCCTTTTGAAATGAGAGACAGTGCTTTCACTTCGTGGCTTTTTTTACCGCATCAACTTTGATATTTTTATCGTCTTGAAGCAATGAACGCAGATCGAAATCATTTGCATAACGCCCGCCATGATGTCAATCGTAGAACGCGCAAATATGCAAATCCTGAAATAACCTGACGCAGCAGTTATCCAAAAGCAGCCGCGAGCATCAGTCAGCATCGCTCACAATGTTTTTTCATGCTTAGAGCATCACTCGTATCCATTGCCAACAAGAAAAACAATAGCAAAACGCGGCTGACTGATGCTCAAAGGACTCGGGACGTATGCTCAAGTTATGCTCAAGGTCTGCCCAGGGTCTACCTGACGGATTGAATTTAACGTAAAGTATGTCGACAAAAATATCCCGTCATGAATCCGAATTATCTTTAAATCGCGAAATTTTATCCGTTAATAAACATATTAAGTGGAGTTAGCGGACTTACTGTTAGTTACGGCTCAAGCAAGGCCAAAATAACACAATTTCATAAAATAATCGTAAAAATGATGAAAAAGATCATTAGTAAGAAAAAATACATATTTTAGAGCACAATTAATAGAAATTTAAGAAGAATGTGAATGGTAGCTAAGAATTAATTAGCATCAGCTAATTAGTAAATAATTTATGTTAATTATTTTCACCAAATTCTGACTGACGCTTTCGCATCGGTCGCATCAGCCTAGATCCGCCCCTGCTGATATCTGCCGGACCAACTGCCGATCCCACAGGGGTATTTGAAATTAGGGCGCTGTTGCGGTATTGAAAAAAATATTGAGTATCGATATCGAAAAAAATTCTGGCAATACCGATATTTTCGATATTTTTCTGCTCTGAAAAATTCGTATAAAACTAGGATAAATGCATCTGTATTAAATTTTCAGGACATATTTACAGACTACAAGTTTTCTGCTAAAAACACGATCATATTTTGCTTGGTTAGGCTTCATTTGCGCTCTCTGTGAACTAAATTCGTTGGGTCGAACACGAACATATGAATAAACACCCTCCTAATTAACACTCTAGTTACGTCCATGAAGCTGACCACCCGACTAGCTTTGCTACACACTCTTTCTGACGGGAAACTACTGTACTTGCAGAAATGGCTAAATACTTTCAGGCTACTTGACTACTGTAAAGCTTCAACCGTATGTAGCGAAACGTGTCCATATGTGTCCATATCATTTGTTGTGCCTGGGTGTTCACGAAACAATGAAATACGCTATGTTTCGTTACGCTATGGCTGAAGTGGAAAATAGCTTTCCAGGAAATTTCTGAAAATGACACTTCCATCAAACTAAGCATTGTCGTCACGATCTACTGTCGGTATTTTATTGTACTCTTCTATTTAATTTCTTGTTTCATAAAAGCATTTTAAAAGAAATTATGATGATTATACAGGGTGAGTAAAAAAAACTGATGCCCTTTCAAATTCAAATTAGCCGCGTATTTCATTACGGGACTTTAAGTATTCCCACAGGTATACAGAGAACAGATCGTGACTAAGTACACAGTACAGGATGGGTAAAAAACTGATGCTATTGAAATTCAAACTAGCAGCATTGCATTGGCATAAAATGTAGGGAATTCGGCCAACTCGAATGTCCGCATTTTTCCGACATGGCGCGCGTATTTTTGGGAGTCTGGTGATCAAATTAATTTTTGAAATTTGCGCTATTTTGACGCACTTGTGGGGACGTTTGGGTTATCTCAAGTTAAAACCCAGCTAATTAGTTATTCTATTGTTCTAGCTGTCCATTATTTTTAATAATGGACTGCTAGCTGTCCATTATTTTTCACAAGCGTCCATTATTTTTTAAATATTGGACGCTGTCCATTATTTTTCAATAAACAGCAATATTATACATTTAATTTATTCGTCATCCATGACATAACATACCAAAATTTAATCGTTTTAGTTATAACCCGGTCTGTGGCAAATATTTAATACACCCATTGTTCGTTTTGTACCTATTTTGTTCAAGTCCAGCCACTGTAGTCCATATAGTCAACAGTCAATAGTCTTCAAAAAGGTATCCACCGAATAGGATAGAAATTCAGACACAAAAACGACGCCTAAGACAAAAAAAGTAGTGTAATACACTACTTCATGTTGCCAACTGATGTCAGTGGCGCCACGAAGAATTACAAATTGCTGCTTCAATATCGACATTTTATGCATTAAATAACGTACGTATTTCGCTTAAATCGATATGGGTGTAACTTTGAACATCTTTTCCCCCGATAAGCTTAATAAACCATGTATTAATTGTGGTAGAGTCGAAAAATATTGTTATAAATAGACACAAGTGTTACACGTTCACTTTGTCGTTCATGTTTCTTTGTCGATTTCAGAATTCGTAAAATTGACCAATCACAGCGAAGCACAAAAGTTCTAAACATTTGCCACAGACGAGTATAGCACTCAACATTTTTTCACACTGATTTTTATATCTACCGCTTCAATTTCAATTTCCGTATTCTTTCCCCCATCCTCATTCTCGTCTTTTTTAACTTTCTTCTCTCCAAAACTATTCCCTCGATCACCATGCAGAATTTTACTCAGCTGTTGCTGCTGTGCATCACTTGTTCGCTTATACGCCCGAACAGAACTTGAACGATGCCCTACTGTACTTCGACAGTGTTATGAACAATTCTCCGTCGCTTTCACTACATTCCGCCATTCTCTTACAACTTCAACCAACAACTCCGCACTTGACAATAATTGCTGCATGCTCATTCCTGCATGACGTCCATTATTTCCTACGCATACATAAATTCACTTGAAAATTAATTTATGCAAGCTAGGTTTTAAGCAGTCTAAAAGCCTCAACCCAATCCATTATTTGAGAGAATGGACTGCACCTCGCCCTGCGGGCTCGGTGCATGTCCATTCTCTCAAATAATGGATTGGGTTTCGGCTTTTATCCTTTACATAAACATGTATAATTTAGGTGAATAGAGTGTCATAAAGATACCAAAGTTGCCATGGATACGGTCGTGGTTTCGCCGCCTTTAGCCATTCATTTGGTGCAATTTTCAGGGTTGCCAGATTGCATGAATAAATTAGCCAAACTTTTAACAATGCTCTTTGTTTTTCATTGTATTTGCCTTTTGTTTTCTTTGTTTTTTTGACAGCACTAATGATGGTTTGGCTTAATTATTCAAGAAATCTGGCAACCCTGGCAATTTTGTAAACAATGGCGCGTCGAAGCAAGGTTGTGAAAATTCATGGACTTTGGCTTCGAATAACTTTTTTATTTTTCACCATGTTTACTTATTTTTTTCATATTACTAAATTTTTGTCTTTTTCTAAAATCGTATCGATTTATTTTTTTTATTTTCGTTTTTAAACGCGCTCAAAATGCCTTTGACTACAAACTACAGGCGCTTCGATGCTAACAAATATATGAAGGACGTTTGGCGTCCGAGGTCGCGGTGAAACGAAAGATAGAATTATCCAAAACGCAAAGAAAGTGGAGGAGACTAGACGAGAAGGTACGTTTGGTATCGATTTGCCGTATTATATTGCTCAAAGGCTGGGAGTTGTATATTTTATGTATAGAATTCGAAGGGTCAAGAGAAGCTTGAATATACTATATAATTTATACTGCGTCTATTATAGTGTACTTTTATAAGTTGCTATACGTATAGACAGAATTCTATTCAGGCTATCCTCATGACATTTAGCAGAGCAATGGACATTGATAGTCTAATAGAATTGTGCATATCGTTTGAGATTAGCATTTTGCTGTTATCACAGTGGCTATTTTAAAATGACAAATAAGTGAAATAACATGTATATAGGTTGCATTTAGGGTAGAATGAGTCAGTTACCACATGTACCAAGAGACTGCCAGCACTTAATTTACCCATGACCTACAACATGAAATTGTTCGGCATCACACATTGAAAAATATGTTGTTCAGAAAACATCCACACTCACATCACAGAGGAAATTTTTTCCATCAGGAGAGGGAGGGGACAAAAAGCTCTTTCCTGCTTATTGCAAAACCAACTCACCAGCTAGCTGTGAGTAGTTGCATCTAATTAAAATAAAATTTTGAGCATTGCAATCGAATGGTAACTCCTGCAGTGAGCTTGCAAGGTGATTGTTGTGATAAGTGGAGCTTGTGATAAGTGAAAACTGTGTCCAATAATACTGTACTTTAGAAGTTTGTAATGATATCTTCTTTGAAAGTCAATTATGTTGGGCTATATTAGGATTTTGCTACCTTGAAAGTAACCATGCAACTTTGATTTCCACATTTTGTTACCCTTGTCTTAAAGCAGGGTTCTACTATGCATATGAAATATGATTTTACCTAGCTAGAACAGGTATACTTAATTATTGTACTCATCATGAAGAGACTCATGTGCTCAAATGGGCTAATGGCTTATGACCCTATTCACTTATCTCATATTATACTCTGATGGTCCACGATCCTTGCTGCATGTTGTCCCATTAAGCTGGAGTACCTCCCTCTGTGGCCTAAATAGGCTCTGTACACTTGATAATGTTGCCCGCCAAAGGGTAAACTGTGGCTCAATGGTGTGAGCTTCCCAAAAGTGTGTAATTACATATTTGCTTTCTCTGGAATACAGAGGGAAGGTATTTTTCATCTCATTGGGAATGTAGCCTGCAACCCTGTTCAAAATACATTGTACTTGTATCTTCACTCTTGACATATTTCTTGTAGGTCTTCAGATGCAATTATATTAATGATGTACAACATTTGCACTGAAAATTTACACTATGTATATCTAGTGATATAATTTGTCACTGATTTGAAATAAATATGTGATATTGTACTATATTGTATATAAGCTTTTGGTTTAGTGTAGTATTTATGGTGTTAATAATTAAGAATTTCATGTTGGTTGTGCTATGAGTTAAAGAGGAGTTTGATAAAGGTTGTAGCTACTATGAATTAATCCACTACTGTGTTGAGGATACTTTTTTATTGAAATAGGTGGTGAATGTTGTGAAAAATCAAAGCTGTGTTTGTTTACTTAATATGTTTTCTTTATACTTGTTTGAAAAACAAACATACCTTTGTTTTATCAGACATTCATCCAATTTCATTCTGTACTCATTACAAAGGTAAACTCGCTAACAGTGCAAATTTCTTGAAACACTTAAACACCATTTTCATCTGTATGACTTAACTAGATTAACTAACTTATTAATACACCAAATACTGTCAAGGTACATACACCTCTGCATACATATAGACACAATGCAATTTATTTTATTCATATAATACTGTGAATTACAATGACAATAAATGCCCCCAGTATCAATTACTCTGAGTATAACTGGTCAAGCTATGATGCATTCTGTGGATACCATGCATGTAGAGTCAGATACATTGGCACCTGAAGAATAGTGCATGTAATTGCTGAGCTGTTTCAAAGCATATTTGCACTAAGTGTACCTTGTGAAAACCTTATAGTACTGGTAACTTATTCTTGTATTATGAACATCATACATGTTTGCAATGACACCAATAAATAAAAATTAATATGGACAGGGGGAAAATCAAACTCACAAATACAATGATATAAAATTAGCCAAAAGGGCCAGATTCTACGCAAAATTACATCATCTATCGTGGCGATTCTCAGACTATTTGTTTTTCGATGATGTTGCGAGGTGGTATGTCTTGAGTCCCGCAAAACGAGATAAAAAATAAGCTCTTAAATGTTCAATATTCTTTACTCCTGGTCGGCGCCATCTTGGATTTTTATTACGCTCATGGGCGAAACCGCTGAGCGCAATGACAGTCCAACTTGGCCGAATTCGCTGTACGTTGATCTAAACCAAAATCTAATTCCCAGTGGAAGTTAAAATGCATAATTTTAGCCGTGCAAGAATTGTCAGAATTGGTTTACGTACTGTGCACTAAATCACGATCTGTTCTCTGTATACCCATGGGAATACACCGTAATGAAATTCGCAGCTAATTTGAATTTGAAAGAGCATCAGTTTTTTTTACTCACCCTGTACAGGGTGTCCCAAAAAACCCCAAAAATAGGTACGCAACGCGTACATGTGGCTAGCTAAAATCTATTACCAACGAATTTTGGCACACTTACACGTGCCAAATTACTTAGTCAGGCCTGGCCATGTGCATTTTACAGGCACGTGATATTAATGCCAGGCGTGTCGTTGCAAAACGGATGAATTCCCTCCCTTATGAACAAAAAATATGGGTACAAATAGTTACGAGAAAAGAACCACGACTTCAGCCTATCAGGGATTTTATGATAGTAAAATCATTGGAACATCATCACTGTATCTTCATCTACAAATGGCCTAATCGACTTTGACTTCAAACTAATGACTAACAACAGTGTCCAGCAAGGCCGTAGGAAGATGAAAAAAGTTAGGGGGGCTTTTCGAGCGATGAAGACACAAGTGCTGCTAGGGGGTCCGCAGACACGCCCCCCAGAAATTTTTTTCTATTTTTAACACGCTCAAACATGCTTTTCTGCCCTTTTGAGGTTAGTTTTACCATAATCATTGGGTTAGTACATGTGTAACACTGTAAACCGTTAAAAACATGTATTAACTTTGGGACTGAAAGATCTTTTTTAGGGGGGCTCAGCCCCCCTGCCTTTGAAGTTAGGGGGCTCGGGCCCCCCCTGCCCCCGTGGTTCTTACGGCCATGGTGTCTAGTCTCCTACAACACACGATCCTGCAACAACCTCGACCTTTAATCTTTAATAAAAATATTTAAACACGGTAACCTTTCAGCTAATAATATTTACAATGCTGATTTTCAACGGGCCATGTATTTACAACAGTAATATATATTAGTAAACAAAATATAACTATTTACAACAGGTTGGAACATCTGAATTGAGTAATTGCCGTTTGAACAACAAAATTGAAAGATTGTTGTAACTTGCGGTGGTTTCACTTGGAAGTTCGTTCCAGGACTTCGCCGCCCTGTATGAAACACTTCTTTTGAGAAAATTTGTTTTTGGTTTAGGAAGTTTCAATTTAGTTTGAAACTAAATTCAGTATTTATGAACTGAGGCAAATACAAACCTACGTATTACACCTCTAAAGACTTTAACAGTTTAACATTTTTCACGCTTAAAAATTGAATTAATATAACATGTTTCTCATATATTAACTGTCAGTTATATTTGAATGTTGTATATAAATATTCTAATTAATTGTTAGATGCAGGGCCCCACTGAAAAACATGAATATAAATAAATAATCCTGCTTTGAACACCTGGCTGCAGAAGTAAAGTTGTCTAGTGTTATCGGAGTAAAATCATCTGGTATTACACTAAATAAAAGAAAAAAGTAGGGTGCATTTTGGCATATAGTGCAACTATCAACTACAGCATAAAAAACCCTTCAGCTGAATCTTGATTACTATACTTAACCATTAACCCTTTAAGGAGCAATTACTCTGTCTAATGCCAGACAATTTTACTCGTCAGGGGAAGAGTGCTGCCACTGAGTCACTCATAGGGTTAACATCCACACTTTTCCTTTGAGAAGTAAAATCGTCTGGCAATAGACACAGACGTATTCATGCACAGAAATACACAAACCAAACTAGCACTTTGGTAATTGATTTTGAAATGGCTCCACAAGTAAACTTGTCTGGTGTTATTGAGTAAAATCATCTGGTGCATTGCGGCAAATATTGCAACTTAGTGGGATAACAAATAACATTAGCAGATTGTTTGGTTAATCCATTATGAAAAGTGCAAGACTCTCGATCTCCCCTTCACAAGTAAAATCATCTGGCGTTTATAGTACACAGATTAAAACAACAATGCAGGGCCAATTTGTAGCAGTTTAACACGATATATTCATATTTGAAAGCTCTCACCTTGTCAATCTGGCTTAATTTTATACACAATTAAAGACAAAAGCCACGACAAAAGTATATACACGAAGACAAAAGCGACGACAAAAGTAAAAGAAATATTGCACACTGAACCAATTTGGTGCATATTTGTAAAATGTATGGCTTCGAGACATTTGCAAGCTCTCCCCTACAACTATTAAAATGCCTAAACCAATGCGGCATAGTGGGTTAATTGAGGCACACATACAGCATTTGAGGATGCTATTTTATAAAAAAATACTTATTTACCTTTAAATTTTAAAACAGTTCTTCGCAGTTATATAATTAATATTGTTTTTAAAAACATGTGCCGTAGATCCAAATTAACAACTGGAGTTACAGTTTGTGCTCATCCGACAAACATCGCAATCTAGGTATATGAATGTGTCTAGCCCGCGAACGGGCTAGCCACAAAAACTATTGAAAATGATCTATTGTTAGAATTTCAATGCCTAGCACTAAATTGAACCCTCGAGTGGATAAACTATTGACATAATCGTCATGATTAATAGTAATACTCAGTGTTAACCATTTTTATGCCAGACAAAAGAACTAAATCTACGAGTGCATATTAAAAATTCAATCAAATTTTATGCGTGGGTTATTTTAGCCTATTCAATTTGGTTTTTTATCAATATTCCCATCAGCAAAACAAACGTACTTTACAAAGATATTTTAATTTTTTAACAAGTGCTAGGGCATTCAAATGTTAACAATAGGTGATTTCAATAGTTTTGGGGGTTTTTTGGGACACCCTGTATAGCCATTAAAAGCAATTGTTTATCAAACAATCGAAAATTTTGATAATTCAAATATTTCAAAAATACCGGTATTTATCGATATATCAATCCCGAGCGAAACTCGCTTTCAATTTGGGTTCAAAGCGCGTAGGAGATTCTCCTGTCCATGCCAGATTCATGTACAATCCGGATTCGTGTGAACAAATTACATTATTGTGAACAATTATAATTACATCTCCCATGGTTTGGATTGAATGAGTTCAAGATTGTTACAACACGTGATCCGGATTTATATAAACAGTTTCTTAGCCAACCGGTGAGGATGAATACTCCCGAGGGATTTTTCTGGGTATGAGCCGATGTTAATAACGTCTTTTGCTCATTTAGTTTAAAATAGAAAAGGTTTCTTTACCGATAAGTGATCATTTGCATTATAGTGATCAAGGTCACTTAAGGTCATATCAAAAGAGCCGACTTGATGATGATTTTATTAATCAAACTAACTGAGATCAGTTGCTCTTTGAATATAACAATAGTCAGTAATACAAACTATTCCTATGGCTGTGTTTCCTTCAGGAGCGTATCAAAACAGAGTTTTGCAAATTGTTCCTGGATCCTGCGTGGGACAAAATTGTCGCACATTATTACCCATGACATTTTGCCATTGACTGTCGTATTGAAATGATCGGCAAAACTCGGGAATCCGAGACAAAGTGCATAATAAAGACAGCCGTGAAGTTTATAGACAGCATTGCTATTGTTACTAAAGGTAAATGCACCAGCACTTGAGATAATATTTTCAGTAAGTAATTTCAGTTTTTTACTCGGATCCAGGGGTGCTAGGAACTCGTCAACAATTTCTTTTGGTGTAAAAATATCGAATTTAAACAACTCTGTAGAGACATATTTTCCTTCTCTGATAATAGTTTTAATTTGCCCTGTCGCTGCTTGAGCTGTCGACCAAAAGTCATCCTCATTGTTACATATAGGGAGCATTGCGGAGAGAGCAAAATGACCTAAATAATCAACAGGCGGTTTCGGCATGCACACGCGTAGACCATTGACAGGAAAACCATGCGTCAATTTCTGTTTCTTGTCACAAAATGAATTTTGGGTCTTTATGAGCTTGGAAAATGCTATATGTGCTGCAGCAAAAAGTGCTCCCGTAACTGTAACTCTCTTGTATCTACACATTTCGAGAATTTGGGACGTTTGCTTCTCTGAAAATATTCTGTACACCATGTCGTGTACTTCAAGCGAGGGTTGCTCCAATAAAAATTGAAAAGGTTTGCTGGGTTTGTAAGCTAATGAGATGAACAATTTTAGTCTTCTCGCAAATTTATAAATGTAATGTATCCCCAGTGATTCCTGGAAATCCCATAACCAAGATCTTGATCGAGTGTTACCAATTATATCATAAAAACTAGACTGTAGAGGGAGACTCGAAATATCTTCGCTGAGTGCTGCTTGGTTTTCGGAAGTATTATTAAGATTGTTCAGGAATTGCTTACATAGTTTCATACCGGATACACCATCGGTAATGCAGTGATTTACTCGAAATATTATAGTGTTCAAGTAATTGTCACTGTCAGGAAGATATTCCTCTGAAAATAAAATTATTTTCCATAGTAAGCCTGTTTCTAACCGCCTGATTACGATATCGTGCCAAGACCTTTGCCACTGAGATGCGTCGTCCTCAGACGTGGCTAGGTCAATCATGTCTGCAATTTTATTCGGTTCAATTATCTCGAAATGCTTTTCTTTGTTTCGTCTAAACCACGACCAACTTGATACAGTTTTAATTACAGCTCGAAGCATTGGCTGGCGTCTGGCTAGACGTAGTAAAGCGTTGCGAACAAGAGATTCGGTAAGTTTCTCCTTCGAGTGCAAAGTCATCACATAACAACTGTTGGTAGTGCCCTCTCGCTCGTTACTCAAAATGTCCATGCATTCTTCAAACTTTCCCATACGACGGCTTGACGAGGCAACTATAAAATTATCTGGATGCACGGCCAACCTCAAAACGCATCGTGCTAGTATGTAGATAAACACTAACACTAAAAACGCCAAAAACATTTGAGCAAGGATCATCATTGTTAGTACTTGAGATTGTTAGTACTAAAAATTATGCTACTGTGAAGGTAGCCGCGAATTCTGTCTTGGACTATGGATAGAACGCGGGTCCGGAATTGTGGAATCCAGAATTGTGGAACGTAAAATGCAGAATTCGGATCTTTATCCTTCGATTTACTTTATGACTGCTGATATTGAGAAAATCATTTACACTTAAGTTAGGAGGCAGAGGAATAAGAATTGTAAGCATAATTAGTTCCGTCTGCATAAATATACACGATATGATCCTTCCAACATTTTGAAGTTTAAGGATAGCTAATTCGACCCAATTGGTGTTATGTGAATTATGCATATGGATATGGTGTTTTCAGCAGCAGTCTATGGCCCACAAGGTGCTTAAGGTAATATGAACGCGAGGTCAGAATAGTGGTTAACGACAAAATAAGATGTATGCATCAGAATAAGTTGTTTATAGCAGATGAAAACTATGTGGATTCCAAATTCCCGCAAATCCGGGCCCGCAATCCGCAATTCTGGATCGCCTCATACCCAGTCCCTAAATCATTTAAATATTGCTTCCAAAGGGACTACTGTATAACACATAAAAGAAATATTTAGTATTTTTTTAAGAGCAAAAGCTTACCTGTGGTTTTTGTTAAGAAAAATGCCTATGAAGTGTATGAAGTCTTTATAGGATGAACCGTGAAAGTCGTCGTGTCGGCATCGGGAAAACTGATAAGATAAAAAATAATTGCGTCGTATATTTTATTATAGCATAATTATTTAGCATTATATTACCTATGCACACTCCTACAGTGACAACTAAAAATATACCACGGAGAAATCAGAGACGTAAAGGTCATGTAGGAGAGAGACATGTAGGATCATGATGGGGACCAAGGGGGATAGAAAACAATTAATACATTTGTCGCATGATAGTGTGCTGAAAGAGGAATTAGAAATAAGAAACGAGTCTTAAAATTATCTGCGACAAGTGTTAAGTTGCAAATTACTGTCGACAACCAGCACATTTCTCACTAAATATTATAGATCAGTTTCTAACCAAGACTAATATGACGATTGTAAAATACAAGCATTTAACTAAATAAAACAGGGACGCTGCGTTCGACAGAAATGTGAAGCCAAACTTGACGGCTAGACCCAGTCTTTTCACGATTTTATGTGTCTCGAAATTTGCTAAAAAAACAAGCTCCTTTATTTAATATTTTATTCAGGCAAAAATTGCCGGTAAAGTTTAAATTTTAGTTTTGTTGACTTTCTCCTTATAAAGGGTTGTTAAAGGACGTCCTTTTTGCAATAAAGTTGCGTGGAGGATTGAATCTGTTTTGTGACTTTTGTCGGCTTAGAAATTTCTGTATTGTCACGAACTTTTCAGGCTACACATTTTGACCATTTTTTACTGAAATAAACTGATTTTTAACCTAACCAGTTTTTGCAAAAAAATTTTTCTTTTTAAAAGATTAGATTCAGGTATAATATTTGCAACACGGGGATTAAAATAAAACTACCTTGATTTCATCCAAGTTCATTTTCCGCTCGCTTTTCTACATCCCAAGTCGCCTTTAAATTTGTTTGTAGACTAAAAACTTTTTATCGTAAAACAACACCAGCTTGATATCCTCGCTCCTGGGAATTACCACGCGAAAATTTGGCTTCATCCACGCATTACAAGTTTAACTGAAGGTGGCTTTCGAGTTATTTTTGTTTACTGCATACACCGTCAATACTTTTATAATACGTCGACGTTGATCTTCATCCATTTGACGAGTTTATTAGAGCTTCGTGGCAATTAATTTCAAGCAACAGACATACGTACAATTAATAGTAAGCTTTGAATGCCTGCACATGTTTTTACGTGCCAAACCATACCCACACGTTCAAAACTTAGAAAAGAATGTAATAAATAGTTTTTTTACGGCTTGTAGTTTACTCTATTACTCAACAATTTTGAAGTTCGGCTTCTTAAAATCCGACAGTGGGTCTACCTCCTCCGCAGGCCTTTCGGTGCGGGCGGGAGTAATTTGCAGGTGTGAAATTTTAGAATCAGGTAACACTAACCCACCCACAAACTTTTTTCTCGCCCGCAGGTAGCGCCAGCCTTTAAAATTTCCGCCCGCATTTAAAACGCCTGCGGAGGAGGTAGACAATGGGTCAAAATGTATATAATTACCAAACATAACATTTTAATTATTAAATTATTTTATTTGTCGGAATCAACTGGTAATGATGTAATTGGTTAATTAGTACAATGAAATTAAGCAGAAACTTAAACTATTTGATCGTGAGGCAACACCTCTGGCTGCAGTTGTGCTTGTCCTTTTTATTGTCCTTGTATTGGGCAAGACTCCATTATGTTTCGTACGACTGAGTTGGCGCAACATTTTTGAGTTGTTAACGAATAATAATCTTGACCACAGCAATCGTAACCACTGAGTTTGTTGTACACTGTACCACAGCAGCAGACTTGGCTTGCTTCATCGTATCCGCTATCGCGACACAGAGCTCCTGCAAGCAAGATAGCGCTATATTGTGATATAAATATGCAACATTTCATAGAAGTGAGAGTGTTTTACCGGGGCTTCCGCAGTGAACAGCCGAGTGAATTAACTTATTCTTAAATGTTCTGATAAACCACGAGACTGTCCTTTGCATAAGCAAGTCCAAACTATTACCAAACTTCTAACTTGATGCAAATGATTTTTCCTGATCTTGACTAATGTATAGACTCTATAAGGGCTAGTTTCCATTCTTCATCGATGGTCGTGACAGTAATAAGACTCATGGTGGGTATAATGGTGCATGAGAACCTTAGGAATTGTTTTTAATAGTATAGTAATAGTGATGAAAGTTATAAAGACGATATTATGTTATGTTATAAAGATAGCCATCGTGTCATATCCATAGCGATGTGATCATGTGAAATCATGAAAGTCCTGATTGAAGAACTAACACCAAGTTTATTTAAAGAAAAATATGATAATTATGTATCGATCTGATATTTGTGGTACTCTGAGTTTTCATCCGCACTGGGCAAGCTCAAAAATATGGCTGACTATGGCAGGATTCGAACCTCCCACCTTTGAAACACAGGCCCATTGCTTTTCGAATTGAACTATGTAGTCAAATCGGTTGAAAACTGGGTTTAATTTTGTCAGCGTAATCTTTGGTGTAATCATGAAATTTATGTACCTTAATGACATTTACTCAGGTTCATAGAGTCTTGGGCAGAGACAAAGGTAGTACATATAACAACGAGATGCATGAAAAGCATGATATATCATTCAGTTCTTAATTTGTTGCTGGAATTTTATATTGGATTGACATTGGAGTGTTCATTTGGATAAAAAAATATTTTGTTTTTACGTAACGTCACACGTTAATTGAATCGTATCGATATTTAGTCAACAATATTTACCTCGTACATCAATCATAACTGCACATCTTTGTTCAAACTGATTATTTATGTTGTGGGTATATACGACGGTGTGTTTGCCAATAGAAAACACTGATCCCGGCATGGTTTGTGGTAGCTGTGAGCTCCGTACTGCTTCGGAGCATGAGGACTGCGGGGCACTCCATGTAACAACGGCATTTGTGTCACCAGGGGTTACCTCCAAAGGCGGTAGAATTACGGGTGGACAACTGCATTCTACGATAAAACATGAAATGTGTGGCAGAATTTATTATCTTTAACGCGACAAAGGAAAGTAGTAAGGTTTAATAGTATATTAAGTGTTGTAAAAAAGAGCAACTGATCTTTGTTTCGCCCTCTAAAAGCATTCTCAACTTTTTTGATAGAGGGTCATGAGAGGTTATTTCTTACTAAATCATGATAGACAAACGTAAACATAAACTTTCTTTGGAAAAACAACCACGACGTGCTTCTGGACCAGGTACTGCAACCTCCTGTTCTCATAATTACAGTTATTCATATACAATAATCTATTATGTCATTAATTTTAATAATATTTGATTGTGCCAATACTACACTACTGTAGGTCTTAGGACTTTATGGTTTGTGCTTGCTGACATATTTGCTGAATATTAATCTTGGGTATATATTCCATCCGTCACGAATATATTCAAAAACCAAGCCCGTCAATCGGCACCAGGAATATTGCTAAGAGTCATGATTTAATCGGGATATGCACGAATTGACGGAGCCTTATGTGTTTTTTTCCCCAAGAAACCGCATACGGCTATCAACAACAGAAAACAACAAGCACAAGTCGACGAAAAATCAAATGTAAGCGAAAAACCAAGTGTAGTAAAATATTTGGCACAAAAACGTTTTACAAACCTTTGACTTCAAACTGTACTGTGCATGCGATATCCATTCGACTGGTGGTCCGGTATAAGTATTCTATTTTATAAACTCCGGGTGCAAAACTCTGCCCCGAACGTACATTTGGCGTGGTAGTTCGTAGTTGTCCACCACAACTAGGGCGTGGCATTCGCCAACTAACACTGATTCTTTGATCACCCTCTTTCATGTATTTTGTGGCCAGGTTTGTTGCTGGGCATCTGCATGCTAAAGATTGAAAGATTAAAAACACCTTATACCATCTGATTATTTTGGCCGCAAAAGGTTTGTGAATTTTGAACATGTGTACAGTACAGATATCTATATACTAGTGTGCTATCTATTATACATTTTCCCTAATAAACTAACCATGCACATTACGCCATTTAATTACATAGTAAACGAGAAATGGCCACCAGCCCTAGCGCATGGTCAATATACATATAGGCCTCTGAAGGACAACTACCGACTCGTTAATTGAACAACTGAACAGAAAATTCTCAATCCGAATAAAACTGCTGTGAATACAGAAACATATTTATTACATGAAACGTGTTGGAGTTGCATGGCATGCTATGAAAAGTCGATTTGTTCGTCATCAAGATTAAACCGGGCTTGATATATCCTGGTTGTAATTTAGTCGAAATACCATATTCAAACATAACGAATAAGATGTTCAATTTTAATTAATTGTGGATATAGGAACATTTTGTGTTGACTGCTATTTAGACAAAATCAATATTTTTAGGTGGTTAAGTGAATTTAGTGTGTTTAGCAATACACAATCAATTGCATAACTACGCATGGAAAAACTAATTAAAAACTGCAGTGGATATCACGGCAACCACGGTAAATCACGGTCTTATATATATCTTTACCATCGTTATTATTACTGTTTCGTAAATAGCTAATCCTGTTTACCAATTATTGTTGTGTTCTTTTTTCCAGCCAGCTGCTGGCTGAGTGAGTACTGCCTATGGATGGCTTAAAGCTGGAGTGAAAGGTTTCTCTTCCAGATCATTTATCCCCATTCTCTGAGATAAAAGACCTGGAAGAGAAACTCGTGGCCGAAGCACAATTCTAATTGCAATTATTTGGCCAAATGTGTCAAATTTTTAGGGCTTTTTGTTCCGTCTTCAAAGAATGCAGAGATAAAGGGCAAAAGAATCTGTTGGTTTCTTCCATACTTACGCGGACCAGCACACGACTGATATATATTTCGTAAAGTTGAGCCTGCACAACATTTATGTGTTGTTGTGAAAAAATAATTGATTCCACAACATTGATAGTTGTCTTTCTTTTCATGTATTTGGCCACAGCAACACACTTCGCGTTCTTTTGAATATAGCTTGCCTCCACATAAGCTTTGTGCTTTAAAAATATCAGAAGTAAAAATGAATGGATATGAGAGCCCTTAAGGCAATGAACCTGAAGTAAAACCGACGAGCGTTTCTTAAAGATTTACTTATACCAGTGGAATTTCAATAACTGCAACCTTACTCTGGACAAAATCGCCAAAAATACAATTCGTAGAAATCGAAACAGGATTGGCAACTCAACAAAGACTGACTAATACATATGACTAGTACATAAATTATGGCGTTATCAATTTGACAGTTGTTTAGATGTATTTGCTTAGGTAATCCGTATGAGCAAGACTGTAAGAGTAAATAAAAACTGAACAAATCTAAAATTGCAGTCCATGCTTCACGAAGCGCCTTAATGTGAACAGCTGGGAAATTTTCCACCGCTGTGCAAAAATATTGTTGGCGGCTGAACACAAAATGTAATTAGCATATTATTTGCGAAATACAGATTGGTTTCAGAGGTGCTCGGAATTTAGTTTCTTTGACGAGCCAGTTATAATTTTGTTCACAATTTTTTATTGATTTCAGTAAAGGACTGATATAGCTGTCAGTTAATCATATTTTGAAGTGATGACATCGTCTGTTGAAGCAAATTTCCAAACTTTGACATGTGAGTGGGTTGCCCAGAATTATAAGCGCGATGTTGAATTTACGTTTGACTTAATACTGAAAAATTTAGCTTTTGCTCCAAAAAGATATTTGTTTCCTGTTACTTCCAATATGTTTATGTTCCTTTCGAAACCAATTTTTTTGTTTTATAAATTCCGCTTATGGCCAATAGTTTGTTGTGAAACTCGCTACTGGAAAAGTACTTTAAATTACGGTTGTTGCTGAAATGGTCGTGAAAGTGATAAAACATCCCCAATCACATGGGGCGTCAGTGCAATGATGTCTTTGATACTGTATAAATGTTTTCGTACAAATGGTAAAGATATTTTTCAATTGACTAATGCGTTTAGTCGATTGATTTCAGTGACATTTTTGTATTGTTGTTCGAGCGTTGACTAGTTTGAGTCAAATTTTAAAAAATCAGCCTTTTGCTCCAACATGATTTCAGCTGGAACTTGGCCTTCATGTTTATATCCACTCACCTGATTTGTTAGCGTGCTCTTAAAAATTACGCAAAAAGGTCGTTTAGTCCACTGAAAATGCTTGTGATCCATATTTGTTATATAATTTTTAAATATCACGTGCACGCGTAAATCACGCAATTTCCACACGTTCACGCAGGCTTATCTGGCGCATACTCAGACAAATTTCCCAGCTGCTCTTAATGTGCGAAATTTTGCATTGAGATAGATTGTTTGGGCATTTATAATGTCGACTAAACAGAATAGTCGAGACAACCTCGTTCCCAGAGCATCTTTTTGGTAAAACATGTGGTGAACAGAGGCCCTGGCAAAGTTTGGTTATCACTCGACCAAATTTTCCACATTTTATACATGGAAAATTTATTACAGAAATTAAGTACCGGATAATTTAGCAGAAAATTTTTTTAAATATATTGGAAAATTTGGTCATGTGACAAGTAGCCTTTGCCAAGGCCTTTTACCACAAGTTACGTTGACCTGGAAACCAGTTGTAATCGAGAAATTTAAAATTTAAAAACCGTAGGGGCTGCCTTTTGAAAAAACAGATTGCGCACGAAACGTTAATGTTGAATTAGGCTATCCGGATAGTAAATTTGTCGGCTTTTGTATTGCTGTTTAAAATATTAGAAACTTTGCTTGAGTTTAAGTCGATCAAAACGTCGCGCACATTTCAATGATCTTTTGGGAACATCAGCTTTTAATTGCACAGGCTTAATCTATGCGCTTGCCTAACTGCACGCAGCTCCCATAAAGTTCCAAGAGACATTAAATTCAAATTAAAACTTTTCTCAAGAAAAACAATATTATTTGGAAAAGTATAAATTTGCGAGGTGTTTTGACGGACTTAAACTGGAGTAAATTTCTGGAAATTTTAAACTGCAATAAAATACTCAAAATCATACACCAGGCGCTCAAAATAGTACACAAACATTTTTATTACTTTTTCGTGCGCAAGCTATTTTCTGTTCAAAAATTCACTCCTCGAATTTTAAACATTGAAATTTTTATTCTACATCATCAGCAATCACATATTAGTGAGAAACTTTATTCTTATAAAAGTAAGTTAACCACCGTCAAAATGATTTCAAGTTTCTGCAAGTATTTTTACACTCTGTATATATTATATATGTTCTAAAACAGCGTTTTAATTTTTTACATTCTACGTGTAATGTATGCGTAAATCACTGCACACGCGATTAAAGCGTGTCAATTACGCCTTAGTCTTTGATAATTTCAGCCTGCAGCCAAGGCTATGCTCAAGGCTATGAGCACATTAAGGAATTTTTATTGTGGTATATGATGGAAGTGAGCTGGCGGCATTAATTAATAGTGTTTTTTTCTGAGAACGATGGAAAAAAAGTTTGCCTGGAACGTAACAGTCCAAGTAGAGAAAAATCGTAGCAAGCTCAGTAGTGGATAGTTGGTATTATTCATGCATATATTCGTGTTCACAGACCATAAAACGCCATATAAAAACAAATTGATTTAAAAGAAGTTGCGCAGAACACGAATATATGAATAATAGCCCTCCCTCCTCCTCACCCGCCCCAATAATTGAGCTTGCTACGTCCCCAAGAAAATAAACAATCTTTTCCAACAATCAGTACCAGTGACTTGATACAGTAGCTCTCTAGCTACTATAGATCTCTACAAATGGGTCTACCAATAAAACAATTTTATAGTTTGGTTAAACAAACCTTTAACTTCAAATTGTATTTCACAAGTTTCCTGTTCCGACAGCCCACCAGCTTCCACATTATATGTGTACTTTATAGAGTGTTGACCAACAGGGAAGGAGTCTCCAGGCTGGACATTTGGTTGTGTGCTCATCAGGGTCACTTCTGCACTATCTGTACAGTTTGGTTTTGGTATACTCCATTCTACTTTCCGTGTTGAGCTATCGGATCCGACAAATAAGTCACCAAGACCAACTAATTCACACGTACACGCTAGAACAAAAAGCAGAATTTGGACAGTATACCATATATTTTTTTCGCTAATCTTTATTTTATTAAATATATATACTCATTTTATTTATTCGTTTTGTTTTTTGGGAAAAATCAACAACTGGTATGGAGAAAACACTATTTTAGCAATTTGTTTCAGAAATTGCAATTGAAATGATCAAATCTCTTTACCGCGATATCTTCGACTTTAAAGATTTTTGCAAGGTGCAACGTTAAAGGGCTTCAAGCCGAGGATGTTAACGACCAAAGATATCCGAACGTTACGCAGATTTAGTGATAGTATAGGCATTAGCGATAGTAAAACCTATCGCAGGGTTTTCTAAAATTTGCAAATATTTTTTACTTAGAATTGTATGACACATATCAATTCATCAGGCTTAGAATCTTTATAAGAAAGTTAAGAAATGTGGCTACAAAAACTAGGCACATCAAAGTCTTTTTCAATCACTTTTCGCGAAAATCACACATGCTCTAGGTGACCTCTGCATCTTATAAGTTAGCTCGACTCATCTCTGCCTTCATGCATATTTCTGTACTGTACGCCTACTTATTGCGGCGGCTCTACAAGAACCGGCGACGATTTCTTCTATTTTCTCATGAATCATCTCAATTGTAGCCATTACTGCTTCTCCCGGGCTGGACATAGCTTCCAATGTTGTCATTTTGACATTACCAACCCCCAATCCAACCACTAGCACTCCTCTATCTTTTACTTTCTGGGCCTCATCTAGGGTGTACTTTACCACGTTAGAAACACCATGGGGATCGCCATCGGTGATTAAGAGAATTACGTCATCAAAATTTCGACGGTGGTTTTTTGGACTATTTTGTTTAAATATCTGAAAAAAAACACAGAAAGTTGGCGTGAAACTTATTGGAAAAAGTACAAGATTATGATAATTTGAGGTTTTAACAATAATGAAAGTAATAATGAAAAAGGCGTCTGCTAAGGCGTTCACTGCGCTTGAAACGAACATGTACAAGATATTAAGTGAACCTTCTCCCAGTGCATCTCCCGTGTTAGCAGCATTATCCCAAAATACCAAGATTTCGAGCGTATTTCAAGTTAACACATAAATAAGCTCATGCAATAGTTTTCAAAATGGCGGTATTACCTGGTGTAGTGGATGACTAAAAAGATTAAACTGCAAATTTAGATTAAAGCCATTAAAGGTACTTGAAGCAGAGTACATATTACGTATCAAGAAAGGTAAGAATAGTATTGTGCTAGTTATTTGTGCACTTAACTCTGTAATGTAAGACAGTTGACAGTTTGAGGTATAATTTTAGCCAGTTGAAATATCAGAAGAAGCCATATTTTGTATAAATTATTAAAATCAAGCTACTAAGAACCTACCAGACCGATCTTAGGACTATTTTTTAATTCCAAATGAAAATATCCTGGGAAAGAGGTTGGGTTTAAGTTGGATACTGGTGAAAAAGTAAATATGTCCAGCTCATATACAACTGCTCAGAGAAGCTGATCACTGGTCCTCTGTAGGACTAGGTTGTAGAACCATTTTGTTATTCTGGTACGTAGAAAAGATTATTAAAACAATGAGAAAATATTGATTTACAGTCGTGTCGAACGTCAATGTGCTACCCACTTGTTCACGAACAGGAGGTAAGTTAAGCTATACTGCTTTAAGATTACCTTAGCTGTAAAAAATGGTACCTAAAAGAAGTTTAAAACTCAAAGAGGGCATGCTTAAATTTGTTAGTTTTGATTCGTGTAGCTGGTTTTGTTAGCATATCAGTTGCTATTTTTCAGTAGATGATCTTTACTCTTTCACTCCTGATTACGTTTCGCAAGGAACAGTATTTTATATCAATGTGTTTGTTTAATGATTTTTCCCTTTGCTCCTTTATCCTCATTTAGTATAATTTCTTTTATTAGTAAATAATTGTTTTTAAGCATTTTGATTGGTTGCCTTACCAGTAAATATGAGGCTTTATTCATTTTACTAGTTGGCATATTTAAAAATAGGCCGTCAATGAAAGTCATTTTGATATTTTATACTTTTGCCAAAATCAACAAACGAAGAAAATTGCATCAATACAAAGTCAAAGAGTATAAACAAACTTTGATGTTAAACTATCTTAAGGTAATATCGTCCGCAAATAAACGCTTATTAAATGCTTTCTCAGTATTTAAAAATTACAAATAAACTTTAGTCTTTCAGGAATTTTCCGAAGTAAACTGTATCAATAGAAGTGTATTTTATACTTGCTTTACTGAAGAAATTATATTATACCAAAATAAATTATTCACGTCAGGCTAAGTGATTATGGTAAAAAGTCACCTCGACTTCATCTCCGTGAATATTCATGCACCAATAATCACTTAGGCTTCGGTGAATAATTGGTAAATATTTTTGCACACTCATACGACTTATTATCCAAGCTTTGCAGTAGTTGCATTAGATACACACTTTCCTGGGTTGCGGCTGCTAAACAAACATGCCAACACGTAAAACGAGCTATTGAGGGCTGTTTCTTAGACTTCCAAGCTATTAGAGGCCCATTATTTTTCGACTAAGCTAAACAATAACCTGTTGTGCTATGTCTAGTTTCCAATGACGATGACTAGTATGCATCATTATATGCTACAATGTAAGCTTGCTATCGCTCTTTCTGTAGCACAACTTATAACTCATGATCCCTTGTTTTACCGTAATTAAATCCTCTATCTTGGCACATGATAGCTTTTAAGATAGTTTGCTACCTACTCAGCTGATAGCACGTCTAGTACATTTCAACTGTTTCGCTGCTCCAGCGTGAATTATAGTTCACATTTGAAATAATTAATGCTATTTCGATGAATATATTTTGCAAATTAAATGTGGCAAATGTAATCATATTCCACTAATAGTCATCTATATACACACCTCACCAGCCATTTTAAAACCCAAATCAGTTCTTGTATGACCACCACTGATTGTGCTCCAACGAAAATTTTTGACGGTATCGCGGTATTTTTCACCATAACCGTCGTCAAAAGAGAGAAGTCGCTTGGTCTGCTCCGGCGTACTGAATGCCAAGATGGCGATTTGTGTACCCAGCGGGGAAACATTTAGATCTGGTTCGCGTTCAAGTTGCTCCAAAAACGGTATAATTTTATTTTCAAAGTTGTATTTGCCAATTGATGCTGATGTGTCGAGAAGAACAATGATATCTTTAACGCATTTGTCTAGAACAAGGTTAATCGTATTCATCAGTTATGTTGAAGCATGTGTGCAATAGCTTTCTTTTTATTCTTCAATCAGATGAATTTGCAGGCAATTTCAAACATTTTTTGGCATATTTATCTACATGGGTTGTTTCTACGGGCTGCAAAATCCAAATCCGTCGCTCAAAGTTTTGTCCATGGTTATTACCTAAGTTAACAACAACATCTAAGACAAGTGTTCTCTTAATTGCACTTATTTTGAGTCTGATATCTTCGTATTAGAAGTGAAATATTCTAAGTTATATTGTTCAAAATAATTGTGGTATTAGCCGTGGCGCCGATTTTCTATATAAATTCTTGATTGTCTTACCAGATTAAATTTGCCAATCTAAAATACACACGTCGCATAAAACTGGCACATATGAAATATATGCACCTCAATTTAATTTATTAAAAAATATTGATTAGAATCAAGTGAATATTTGGACGAAAATTAATAATCTTTACTTAATGAACACAAAAATTCTTTTATATTTACGTTCAATGGAAAAAAATCGAAGAAGAACAGTTAATGCACTTCTTAGAGCCCCTCGTTTTTCGAGTTTCTTACACGGAAAAAATTGAAATGAAATAAGTTGATAATAAAACCGCAAAAACTCATCCTTCGAAAAAGGTCTTTTAACATCTGTGGTCATTCTTTTTTATGCATTATCAATTCTCATTTGTCAATTTACCTAGCAGTACAAATAACCAGTGTGTGCATGCGCATTTGTTAAACATTCCTAAGCTACTATAACACACTGATACGCAGATTTAACTACACACGCATTGCCAGGAAATGGGAATAGGACCCTGTATAAGTTTTATGTAAAAACAACTTCAAGTGTTAAAAACAAAAATTAAATCACTTACACGCTACAATTCAGGTAGAAAAAGGGGACAAAAAGGCTGATGAAAAAGGCACAAAAATAATGAAATCAACAAAACAAATTGTGCATGAACAACTTAAAACCTTGTGGTTTGTGGGTGTGGTATCGGTTTTATGCCATGCCATTTTGTTTTTTGGTTTCAAAAAATGTTTATAGCGATTACGTTGGTGGTGAATTTCAGAAATTTGCGCATTACATAGTTTGTTTAATTAGAATTAGTAAAACGTTTCCGTTGGAACATCATACACTCGCCTTCCTAAAACGTACAAAGTCCCATGCAAGACGTACCATCCAGTAACTGAGCGTTAGTCAGCGTGATCAATAATGTCGCTACAATCATGATATCTCCAAATTTCTCCATGGTCAAAGTTAAGAGCAGTTATCCTGATTTCACGAATACAATAATTGATGTCCGTGCAAAACTTGGCTAAAAATCGACCACAGACTCATCCGCACTGAACAATAGCGTGTTACAAATGTATGATGAATTTCTGGAGCAGTTCAATTTCTCATGTAAATTCTTGGAAAATATTCAAAATATCGCAAAAAATTTCCAATATTTTGGCTTTATTTCATTTGAATGGCATAATTTGTTCTCAGGTAATTTTGAAAGTTGTTTTCCAGCCGCTGAGCAATGCGGGCAGCCAAAACAAGATTTTAGAAATTCAATAAAAGCTATTTGTTTTGGCTCCAAAACATATTGCGAAGGAGTCAAATGCATCTAATGAATTAAATAGTCGAGATTATTTTGTTTTTCAATGGAAATACAAATAAACAACTACTGTACAAAAATGCTTTTTGCTTTTTGTCGACATGAAGAAAAATTCCAATTATGCATGTTTTGTAAACGCACATAATTAATAACAGTTCAGGCCAAATTGTATTTCGCCGTTTTCTGATTTGTTACCGTACCCAGTTGCTACAAGTTATGAATATGTGCCTATATGCGCACAAGAAGGTATTATACACTGTATCGGGTTGTATCAGGGTACATAGCTAACTTTGTTTTTGTTTGATAATAACAACTTCGAATTGGACATTTCAGTAAAGCGATTTTTTCTTTAGGCGAAGTAATCGCACTCTTTACAAACAAGCATGAGCTAAATATGGATCTAATTATTTCCTGTGATCGCATGCTTGGCGGTAAATGCAGAAGTCAACTAATCAAATTCAGTATCTATATTTAGAGAAAGTTAGGGAAACACGGGTAGCGCAACCGATTAGAGCGCCATGCCTCTCACCGTTGAAAAAGCTATACCAAGTCTCTTGTGTGCCCAGTCTCATTTGAGTATATAATACGAGCAGCATCCTAATTTGTTCAGTTTGCAGTCAAAAAGTAAATTTTTAGCGTCGCTTTGGATTCTGGTCGTGCGCGTTTTGTATGCGCAGTTAACAAGATTTCCTCACAGCACTACAAGTGTTCATTCGTTCATAAACACTACGCTTCCTCGCTAGATCGTTTCAGGGTTGCCACCGCGCTGAATAAATCGGATGCTTGGAGGTATAAACATATATTCATCACGTTTGTTTACGTTCTTTCAGATGATCTTAATTTAGCATACGTGAGACGCGCTTATGCACCCCATCAATTCATGAATTTACTGTCTATATACATTCATCTTTGTGCTGTGCTACTTGTCTCGACTTTTCTTTTGAGTGATTGTAAAACGAAAAGTCTCTGTCAGTAATCTGCGCTTTAGGATATTTTAAAACGTCAAATTGTTATTGGCGAATTTAACGGCGCTGCAATAGGAGAAAACTGTAGCGTGCACCCCGTCGACATTAGTATTAACGTCACTCATTCCATATTCATGTAATTGCGGCTAAGTTCACTTGTGGTTGCGATCATATTACCTTTGCAATTTATGTACGTTAATCGCGTCAAATTATAATAAAACAATACAAGACTTACATAGTCTTAAAAGAGAATATGTTATAATTTTACAGTTTATGCAACAGATCGCGAGATTAAAATACAAAACAATAGAAACTTTGAAAATGTAAATATATTGATGTTATAGCCTATTTACTTCTGTTTGCTTTTGATGCCAGCAGCAATTTCTGCCTTGCAGATAACCTAGTCTAATCTAATACTCGGTAATGTGTTACCCTTCTAGTCTAGTCTAATCCAATACATATTTTTTCCTTTTTTTAAAAACTTGCATTTGCGTCATTATATCCTTGAAGAAATATTCATAAGTAACATTTACTTGGTATAAGAACGTTGTTCTGTATAGAACGTGCTGATATAAAGCCGGAGAGAGTACCATACTCAATTCTTTTTAAGAACATGAATTAACTGCAAACTCTTCACCATGATGTTTTCATACTTCGCACTCATAGGCTTATTAAGTAGCAACCCATCCCTTTAGATTTATCATAAACTAATCAAGTGGCTTTGTTACTGCGGAAAACAACCACAGGTCAAAAAAAGGGGCCAATTTTTTTATGTTTCGAATTTCGATATATACTGGTAAGCTGATTCTTAATTTGCTGGCATATCACTACATGCTATGCACGGTATTAGAGTCGGTGATGGAACGGTAACGGAACATGCTCTATTAAAGTCCCTTTCAAAATGCAATAGCAAGCAGCGCTTGCGTTTAAGTATCTCATATATAGAATATTACCGGAGGTCCTATATGAATGGCTTTTATAATTATTCTCATTCTAGTTCCCTTATCGAGCCAAGACATTCATAATTTTTTAGATTCTCAGTACACTTAATTAATATCTTAACTAACCTCACCTTGTTCTAACAATTAATTCCACTTAGCTATAAAAAAAATTCCGCATATCTTTGTGATTGATCACGCTAGTCACTTATAAAAAATGATATCTTTTCCTCTTTGTATAGACTTCCAAATAATTTATTTACATTGCGACTCACGATATTAGTTTTATAAGATATTTATGTCGTACGTATTCAAAATGAGGATTGCTATTCATTAAAACTTATAACGAGCATCAAAACAAAGTTGTGAGAAGATCTTTACGATGTTGATATTTGATGTTAGTCACATGACTGAAAAAATATGGCGCTGTTCCATATTTGAGGCGGACCACGCTATTAGTTCTAAAAATATGATAACACGACAGGACGTCGTTTTTAACTTAATTGGAAGTGGAAACGACATTCTTTAACCAAAAACAGCATAGGTGACAAAAAGAGAATGTTTTAGCTAGAAAGTAAACGAACTTAGTGTCATAGTTGAAGGATTTTTCAAAGATTACGTAGAATGGTGGAAAAGAGAGATTCGATCTGGATTTCTAAAATGGATAAGAATGGGAGGTATTAGGCGTTTGAAGGAGAACTGTTCGTAAATTATCATGATCAACGTCTATCAACATTTTGAGAAAGTATGCTTTGCCAAATATCCTCAAAACTAGCAATAATGGATTCCTGGTAAGCAATACTGGTTCTAAAAATATACCTTAACTACTGTCATGGATAAAATGTTTGAAACTGGATTAAGCGAAAAGTGCATGAAAGCACAACAGGTCGAGACAGACAAGTTGAGATCAACATGATAATGCCCTAATGCTCGGAAAAGGAACTTCAGATGAAAGGTTTCAGGTACATGCCAGAGAAGTGGTAGAACGATCATTTAGATCTGTATTATTAGCAACAAACGTGTCTTCATATGTGCCTAAATGTGCAAAGAGACCTCTGATCCCTATTTCCGCTGTTACCAGCAGAACTCGTTTACTTTACCACTTTTTTGTTGACTCCTTAGGCTCGCCGGCCCCATACCATCATTGAATATCAATATAACCCATGTATGCATTTTCCAAGCTTTATCATGCTGATTTCGTCTGCCCGTCAAAAGGACAGACTTCCGTTGTGCTCTCAAGCATTTTTTTGCCTCAATGCAGTTCCAAACAATTATTCCACGACACCAGTGGAGGTACTTTTAGAATTATTACTGCTTACCAGGAATTCATCATTGCTAGTTTTGAAGATATTTGGCAAAGCAAACTTTCTCAAAATGTTGATAGACGTTGATCATGATAATTTACGAACAGTTCTCCTTCAAACGCCCAACACCTCCCATTCTTATTCATTTTAGAAATCCAGAATCCCTCTTTTCCACCGTTCCACGTAATCTTTGAAAAATCCTTCAACTATGACACTAAGTTCGTTTACTTTCTAGCTAAAACATTCTCTCATTGTTACCTATGCTGTTTTTGGTTAAAGAATGTCGTTTCCACTTCCAATTAAGTTAAAAACGACGTCCTGTCGTGTTATCATATTTTTAAAACTAATAGCGTGGTCTGCCTCAAATATGGAACAGCGCCATATTTTTTAAGTCATGTGACTAACTTCAAATATGAACATCGTAAAGATTTTCTCACAACTTTGTTTTGATGTTCGTAAGTTTTAATGAATAGCAGTTCTCATTTTGAATACGTACGGCATAAATATCTTATAAAACTAATATCGTGAGTCGCAGTGTAGTTATAATTGTGCTCATGTCTCCAGTGTACTAGTTAATTTACGATCAGTAGTGCTCGCGAGGCGCAGTCGAGCATTTTATACCTGATAAAGCACGAATTACATCAAATAGCGCGAGTACTTTAAATAGCTTAGAAACGATCGGGATTCATTTTATACCCACCTTGTCAGTTTGTTTGCAAAAGATGTTGTATAAGCCGAGAAAAATTTTGTGAAAGTGCACATATGCTTTATCATATACTGGTCTGGGTGTATAAAAAGGTAGACAAAACTGAAACTGCTCTCTATTTCGGGAAGCGCCTCAATGTATACGAAGTTTTTAAATAAAATAGATTGCTTTGGTACTTAATCAACAAAAAAAAATGAGAAATTTAAAACTTCAATACCCAGGGAGTTGTGTCTTTTGCGACAAGTTAAATATGCCTTGCGCATACTTGGTAGATTAAAAATTTGTCGGGTGGTGTATTGCTGTACAAAATTTCTGAAAATTTGCTTGAGTCTAAGCCGTTCGAAACAAAATTTCGTATTTTTAGCAAAATCAGCATGGTTCCTGCATTTACGTAATTTGCATACACCTTGCATAGATACATTTAACTTTTCTTTAAAACAAAACCATTCTTATTCAGAAGAATATACGTTCGCTCTACGTTTTGAAGGGCTTAAACTCAATCAAATTTCTTGAAATTTTGCACAACAATAAAACACTTAACGTATTTTCTACCTAAGGTATACCAACTCAACCTACCAACACGTACTTTTAAAGGGAAATGGCAACAAAATTTTTTATCGTCTTATTTGAAAGAGACTCCAAAACAATATATAGAAGTCTATTACAGAATTTTTATATCTGCCCTATTTGGTTAGATATTTTGACTTGAAATCTTTAGTTGTCTACCATCTTGGATATTTGTAGATATGCATGATACGTCACAACTGGGGTGACGCAATTTTTTTCTTACGACAAAATGATCAATCTTCTCCGATAACCACACACAAGTTAAGTGTTTCAGATTTCAGCAAGCACTGAAAAGGTGTCACAAATATTCTATTGGTGGTAGGTATTTAGGATCGAGAAGCTTTGAATGGCTTATCCCCGTTGTGACGTCACCAAAACATAGTTAATGAGGTTAGAAATAAAAATTTTGCAATAGGCTTCTACATACTATTTTAGAGTCTCTTTCAAATGAGACAATAAAAATTTTTGCTGCCATTTCCCTTTAAGCAATTAAACTTCGTGCGCAATCCACTTTTAATGTGTTAAAAATCCTTCCCCCCCCCCCTGGGTTTAAAACATTTGAATTTCAGAATATTTTCGTTTATTCAACATCACAAGTACCCAAGCAATGTATATTTATAAAAAACTTGATCCTTCAAGGCGCATCGCAAGGTTGAGGACCATTTCAAAATTGTTTACTTTTTTTATACACCCTTATAAAGACTCATGTCATGCATATGATTCCCTCTATGTTTTGCTCAAGAATTATTGAGTTTTTAAGTACTATATAGTCAGCATTGCATTATTGTTAACGGTGTAAAGTCGAGATTTAGCGATGCGTCATGATCTGTGTACAAGACCAAATTTTTGAGTGCAGTGTTCGGGAAAATTCGCTCTTTTGGATCAATTTCGTATTGCAGTGAATTTCTCTTTTAATTTTTCTTATTTAATTTTGAAACTATTATAAACTATTTATAAACTCTAAAATGCATACTAGGTTTCGGCATTGTCGAATCTTGAATTTTGAAACGTCGTAAATAGCCAGCCAATCATACCTGTAGCAGGGAGAATTGGTCTACAAGAGCCAGAAACAATTTCTTCCATTTTCTCGTGAATTTTCTCAATTGTAGCCATTACTGCTTCCCCTGGGCTGGAAATAGCTTCTAGTGTTTGCATGTTGACATTGCCAACACCCAATCCAATAACAAGCACCCCTTTATCTTTTATCTTCTGTGCCTCGTCAATGGCTTTGTTTTTCACGTTCATAGGAACAGCACTGGTAGGTTCTCCATCCGTGATTAACAGAATAACGTCATCATAACTAGTGCGGTAGTTCAGTGGACTACGGTCTTTAAATATCTGACAAGGATTAATACTTGGAGTGAAATTCAGCGAATATCAACAGATTTAAAATAATATTGAATCATTTATGGAGAAGCACGTGTCCTACAGCAGTCTAATTATAATGAAATTTAAATAAATTAGTGCGCCCTTTCAGCGTATAAACCAAATTACATGACTGTATGAAGATTGCGTACAAAAGTTACTATATTTTTTACTAGGCAATTATTTAACTTATCTGACCGATATTATGTCAATGTTCTTTGAGTTCTGTAATTCACGTCAATACACACCTCACCAGCCATTTTAAAACCCAAGTCTGTTCTTGTATGACCACCACTGATACTGCTCCAACGAGAACCATTTACGGTCTGGCGGTATTTTTCACCATAACCGTCGTCCAAAGAGAGAAGTAGCTTGGTCTGCTCTGAGGAACTGAATGCCAAGATAGCGATATGCGTACCCAGCGGGGAAACATTTAGATCTGGATTCCTTTCAAGTTGCTTCAAAAATGGTTTAATTTTCGTTTCAAAGTTGTATTCGCCAATTGATGCTGACGTGTCGAGAAGAACAATGATATCTTTTACGCACTTGTCTGGAGCAAGAATAAAACGTATAACTTCAAATGGATAAAAATATCAAAAACGCAAAAAAAACTGTCTGATATAAAAAGTTCATAGCGATGGTTTCGTTCAGAGAAGTTTACGACAGATACACATTTTCTGAAATTTCATCCTACTATTCAAAGTTGGAATGAGGGAAATTCCAACGAATACTGCATGCTGGAAGTTACTAGTGAAATTAACGTTCGTCATAAAAACCATGTGGGTGACTTTTTTACATTATTACTACCAATTTTTTAATTAAAATGTTTAAGAGCGATTTTAAATTTGTTCCGTTTTTATACATCCGGTATAGGTGTAAGTGTATCTTTCCCGCTCGCTTTGTGCCCATATTAACTATTCACGTATTCGGACGGACATCATTCTTGACGAATTTTTTTATTTTATTTGGTAATAACAATCGAACTTAGCGAATCACGCTGTGAGTATGATGAACTAAATTGCTATTAAGTGGTGAAAGCTTAAATCTATGGAATATATGAAAGACTGCATGGCTTCAAAACAAATGTAAAAACAAGCTAGCTTGTTCCTTCTGTATTAGTTCCGTAATTTGCACTTAAATTATATTTGCAACAGTATACAGATGCATGCAGTAGCTAGATAAGAGTTATAAGAGTTACAGTATAATATGAAGAATAGCTGTTGGCCTCCAGTTATCCACACGTTTCACTTTCAGAAGCACTTTCAGTTTACACTTATGTACCAGTAAACAGAAAAATTATGTCATATATACCAGGGGTGGATTTAAGTGAGGGGTGCACAAGGGTGTGCACCCCTGTTGGTCTTGATCAACAGGGTGCAAGGGGGTGCAAAAAATCAGTATTACTATAATCTCAGTAAATGCCCATCATTTTAAGTACTCAATATTGAAAAGAGAAATTAAAGGATGGTTAAACATCAATCAAAGACGCTCAAGTGTGGGCGAAGAAATCGTTTTATATTATACTAAAGGCCACTCGTCGAGGCTTATCATTGAAAAATAGCCTATTTACGAAAATCAAGCAAGTTGTGCCAGAGGACATATCATTTGCCAGTTTATGTTTATTACTTCTGACAATCATTTTGCTCTGAAATCTGAATATTGAATCTCAGATCATAGTAAGTAGAAACTGTGCTCAGATCAATATCTCACATGATCATTTCAGTACAAGCCCCAGCGAGTAAACGCCCATAGAGCATCTTGTTTTATACACAGCAAAAAATAAACAACCTGTTCTGGGCTGATGAAAACAGCATTGAACAATGTTTTGCTGCCCACATTGTTCAAGGTTGTCAACAATATTGTTCAGTATTGTTGAGCCTGAACAAGCCTGCAATCAGGCGTAACAATGTTGAACAGTACTGTTGACAACCTTGGACAATGTGGGCAGCAAAACATTGTTCAATGCTGTTTTCATCAGCCCAGAACAAATTGTTCATTTTTAGCTGTGTGTTAAAAATCCACATTCGTCGCCATTTTAACTTTTCAATATTGCATGTACTTCATGTAAGCGTGCTGTATTTGTCCAGTCATTTTGTGGCCAGGCTTACATGGCCAGGCTTACAGGCTTTTCCTTTTTTTGAGTGAAGCTGAAGCTCATAATTCAATGTTCAAATTGCAGAAAATGGTATTTCTGGGGCTCTAATTTTTGAAATTTTCAGCGGGGAATACTCCGGACCCCCCCCTAGGGCCCTCGCCCCTTCGCCACTCGACTCACCCGGCACCTCCCTAAAAAAATACTGCTGGATCCACCCCAGATATATACACTACATAGTTTTCGATTCTTGGAAAAATATAATGCAATCACGCAGGAAACATCCATTTATTTAATTTTTTCTAGTATAAAATCCATGGGGACATATTTTCCATCATCCTTTCGAGTACCTAACGTCTCTTTTTAGAACTTGTCTCTAATTGAAATGTTTGCAATTGTTCCTGTATCAAGCAGCTCGAAAACGGACTCCGAATTCAAAAACATCTCAATAATGGAGTACAAATGGAATGGAAGACATTTCTTACCGACATAACATATTGTTATAATTTGCTATAATGGTAGTCAAGGCAAAATGTTCTAAAACAAATTACAAAAATTGAAAACGTACCGTTTGATTGAGCATTGGTCACTGCACTGAATAAAGCCAATAAAATCAATACACCTCGAGAGCTTCCCATGTTTTTGAAATACAACCATAGAACGTCGCCAAATGATATCCGCTGCAAATATAACCACTTCACCATACAACAGCGTGGGACAGACTGTACGATGCTTTGCTCAAGGCGATCGGGTTTTTTTAATATTTTGACTTTCTTTCAATCAAACGACCTGCTTACTTTTCCAGTTAATTGGACATTGAGACAGCACCTCGCCAAAACAAAGTTTTTTTACGCGTGCAAACAATTTTTTTAATTAAGGTCAAACGTGTTTAGTCCATTTAATGTGCCCAAAAATTTGTTTTTCAAGCGGTTTGAAATAGATAATTACATAAAATAATTGTTTGCTTTTCGACGGAATGCAGAAATCAACAATCATGAATAGTTTTTGTCGACCATTTAGCTAAACAGTTCTGTGTACTGTTGTATTGAAATTATCAAATTGCGTTGATGTGATATTAGTAAATAGTCCATATATGCGCTGTTTCATATCCCTCTGCTAATCTCTCTTAAAGTTTATGCATTTTGCAAATATTAAAACGAAAAAGTCTGGTAATTTAGTCAGGGAGCACAAAAGTACATATCTGCTGACAATATGGAGGGACAATTTCACCTTAATTTTATTTTTTTTGCCTTTAAGTCATTTCTCCATGTTGGACGACGTGTTCAAAAAAATTTGTAGGCTAATATGCCAACAAGTTTCTCCTTAGTTTTTCTATGAGGCTCGCATGAACTCGAGACATCAGAAAGGTTTTAGAACCTGCACCTATGCATTTTATACCTTGAGTTCTTGTAGTAAACGTTTACGCTATTTTTAAATTTAAACTTAAGTTTAAAAACTTTTATTTTTGCATTTTTAAGCAGCAGTAACTTCCAAGCAGTGGAAATCTAGGCAACCGTAATAACGTCTTACTCTCTGCTGATGCAACTTATTTTTTCACATTATTAAAATTGGACACTGAAAAATGTATTGGCGGCTAAACATGTACAAATTTTCTGCAGGATATTGTTGTTATTTTTTTACTCATACTGTTTCTTCTAATTCCCCACGCTATAGTTGTTCTGATCGACTCATTTCCCAATTATACCATTTATCAAAATTATTTTACAATATTTCGAAAGTGATATGTATTTCATTTTGTTTATATCCGATGGAAACGGACAGTAAGATTGAATGCGCTATACTGTATGCTTTTATTTTTCCTGTGTAACTCCTTACAATATAGAATATTGCCAATTTACCCCGCCATGTTTGTTTGTTTTGTTAAGAAAATTTGCACTCCTGTTTTCCTACGTCAAAGTTAGTTGGTTCTTCTGTTGCTACAGATTTCTGCACTGTTGTTAAAGATGTTTGCACAGTTGTTGCACCCCTGTTTGTGATTAACTACACTGAAATGGACCAATCACAGTCGAGATACCTTTCATTGTATATTTTTACATTAGGTAAAGTTATCATGTTACCATGGTTATCACGTTTAAAATATACCCGATTTAAACTAAGCATTAAAAACACGTCACAATTAAAAGCGGCTAGTAGGGAAAATTTTCTTGCCACTCCGGGCGTGAGCCCGGGTCGAGGGTTACTAATTCTCAGATGCGAAATTCATCCGCCATTATGTGTCGGTTTGGTTTGGTTTGGACCACTGAGCTCTATTAATATATCTGGAGATCGGGCTCTAGTATATTTCCTATCAAGAAAGTGTTGGCAAAAACATGGCGATTTGTGACGCGTTTTACGTCACAATCTTCCTATTTTCATGGCGAACACCACTGGCCTAATAGTACTAACGTGGAAAAACCCGATCTTCAACCCCCCCTTTTACTTTCCTATCTTCTTGAAAGTAGAATTATAAATTTTCGCTGCATTGAAAATATCTATTTGTTTCTTAAACAAATGCCATCTTTTTGTTCAGTTCCTGGGTGCAGGAATAGTGGAGGAAACGACGTATCGTCGCACGGGTAAGGAGTTGCATGATTTTGTTTTTGTTAACCAATTTAGCCTGCATCTGTATCAGTGATCTGTACCTTTGCTATGGACTTTGAGTTCCATGCAGTTTGCAGAGCATGCCGAGGCGTGCTCTGACCAAGCGATTAGCTTTATTTGCATTATTCCATACAGGTCATTTCACAGTTAATTTGTCTCATTATTTTAAACGAAAACACGCCTAAATTCAAAATTATAAGGTCACGATTTATTGTTGACGTTTTTTCACTTTTTTGTTCCGCATGTTCAAATGACAATATATTAAAACGTGCACGTGTGTGTACTGTATCCAGCCATTCAGTGGCCACTGGTTTGTGGAAGAAGTTCAAGGAACAACAGCCATACTTTAAGCCATACTTTAATTTTCTTTTAAATGAATTACAAAACATTTTTACAAATCACAGATCTTCAGCAGTTTCAATAAACATAGTTAAATTAATTAATATTTTAACAAAGCAGACCTATATGTAATTTTTAGTAAATAGAAATATAAAGCAATAAGTAATTAAGGATTCTTTGCTGTATTATTTTTTCTTTGTCTGAGATAAAACAATGCAAATTTTTTTCTGTCCTTCAAAATATTCTTTGTTTAATTTGAAGATTTCCAGATGTGAAGAAATTCCCTGGGCTGCCCAGCCTATGGGTTGACAACATAGGCAAGCTGATGCCAGTAGCCTTTTGTTCCTACAAAAAGTAGTCGTGTGTGTTCAAAGCATTTTGGTGTAGAAATGTTTGAGAAGTCCGGTTACAGCAAGAGAGCAGCACTGAAGCCATACGCTGTGCCAACAATCTTTAATGAATGCTCTGATCAGGTCAGTTGTGTGATTTATAGTTTAGAGTTTAATTAATATTTGGACTCTGTTTAATTACATAGGGTATCAAGATGGTATTTAAAATACTTAATCATAGAATTACAGCTGTATTATTTTTTAAAATATTGTCTAAAATGAATATGCATGCATAGGCTGGATAAATGCCTTTTCTGGCAGTCTTGCTTCAATACTTTATGCTATTAGTGACCTTAAGTTTATCAATAACCATAAGTCATGAAAAAAGCAAACTATAGGTATCCCTAAGGTATATTGATAATACTTTTGAAAAGCATGCTCCCAACTAAATGATCCATTGCAGTTATTAATGAATCAAAACTGCTACATAACATCACAGACTGTAGTTCCCATTTTACATGTCATGTTGGTTTAAGTGGTCTTTACAGGCAGGTGTGTACAGAGGTTATACATAACTGTAGCAAACCCACCTCATAACAATTCCCCTTACTCTCCTAAAGTTGAAAAAATAATTCTTAATTATGCAGCGCAAGAGTAGTCTTAATTGAAAATAACAGCAAATGTAGTAAAATATTCAACTCATTACCATATGAGGACAATAACTTTATAGAGTTTTTATAATGCTTTCTTTAAAAGTCATTTATAATGCTTTTGACCAGGGTGATTTGACTAATTTTAATTTGACTGTTGTACTGTACATATTTGTGCATATGGACCTCTGTATCAGTTATTCATATTGTATGTTTCTTTTTCAGAATTGTAACATGTAAGCTGGGTGCGCCAGAAGAGACGGGCATTAAAATCAAGTTCCCAAAATGAAGGAAAGAGGCCAAAAAATTAAAATGCTCATGTTAATATGACATTTTTAAAATAGATTAAATGTGTTGTGTGAATGTTGTGTGTTTAATAACAAATTAAGGCACAATAAAATCAATCCTCATTTGAGGTTTCTTATCCATATAAAAAACATCATCAACCACCAATATTTAATCAAGCAGTCAGAATGTTTTCTATGATGAATAAAATAACCATCAAATTGTGTCCAAGGCATATGGCATGTCACCAGGCTGATTTTTTTGCAGGCTGTTTCTTTTCAAAAAAACAGTGAACAATACAAGCTTTTTCAACCAGACCAAAAAAGCTTATATACATAACTACATTATAGTAATTTATAGTAAATTTTTTGCACAATCCCAACCCAATGTGGCCATGAAACCTGAAATGAAAGACTTTCTATTATGCAATTTAGTTATGTCATTATGTAAAGTATTTTTGTAATTGAATATTTTCCAAATTAGTGTTGTTTAAATTCTTTTTGTTTATTTACATTATTGGCGCTCCCTAGTAGGTGCTTTTCAGTGACAAAATTACATAATAAAATGACTAAATTATCTTTATGATTTTTTACAATGTTATATTTTTGAATGGGTTATCGTTGGGGTGGGTATAGTTCATTTGAACATTCATATAATTTGACCTGCCATATAAATCTAACTGCTGGAAAATTATATGCTTAATTAGTTCAGCTAGTATAAATACTAGAATTATTGTAGTCTTTCCTGATTTGATTTCTTGTCATGGTGAAGGTCAACAAAGTTGAGGCCTAAAAATGAAACCAAACAGTTGTAAGTTAAACATTTTGTTCCAATATGATAAGCAAAAGTCCTGTAATGCTGTATGTTTATTTCATTTAATTTATTGCCACTGAGTACAAAAACAACATATGTTAAGTAGGTCAAATTATCTCGCTCAACTCTTAATATATAATACTGCAAATTTATAAGCATATATTTTGCCAAATGAGATGACACTGAATGAAATTATGAAACACAAGCATTAATATTCCTTCTGGTTTGATAAAATTTAACGACTTCGCCATCCTACACAATCTTGCATAAAGTGATAAACAAGTTATCAACACTGGAGTAGTGGCTCACCTGTTCAAAGCCCTCATTCACCAGGGTGCATTTGAAGTCCCGTACGACGAAGATCATCGGCGTGGGGTTTCAAAAATCATAATGTAATTTATCATAAAAGTCGGCGTAAAATCATGAATCTTCGGCGTGAACTTTACACAGAATGCACCCTGGCTCATTCAGTCATTCGAAGAGTTCCACAATAGTCGTTTAAAGTTTGTCGTACGTGTTTTTCCCCATCATTACAACTGTTTCTCACAGGTTCAGTTACTTTGTGTCATACGTTGTTCCAGCTTCTTGACTTTTCTCCAAATACAGTCATAGAAAACCATTGCAGTACAAAGTGTATAAAGATTCGATCTTTGTTTTCTCTTAAATTTCAGGGGGGATGGATATTTGCGCCCACGTTCTCTTCAGCCGAGGTCAGTGGAAGATACCATTAAAATAGGAAGATTGTGACGTCAAAATGACGTCAAATCCGCCATGTTTTTGCCAACACTCTGAGGTTGAGAGCCCGATCTCCAGATATATTAATAGAGCTCAGTGGTTTGGACGTTCGACTTTTAGCTGACGTCATTGAATTCCGAGGTTGGACTGGTGACTAGGAATTGATATATTTTGTTTTGGTATTAATCACAACACGAAATTTAACTGTAATTATTTTGCATTTTGCAAATTTTACAAATTTCTTTTTATCGATCTGGAAAGCAATGATCCTTTTGCTATAGCAGTTTTTAATAAATCAGATTCTGTGCATTAGTAAACAAATGGCATCCATTTTCGTGATTCTTTGCCCATTTCAGCGTGCCAAATTTATATGCATGATGAGGCGTAAAGGAGCTTTGAGTGAAACTGAGAAGTTCACAAAATAATTTAGCGGCTTCACAGTAAGGTATCTATATCTTGGAACAATATGAAAACATACAGTCATAGCGCATTCAATCTTACTATCCGTTTCAATCGGATATAAACAAAATGAAATACATATCACTTTCGAAATATTGTAAAATAACTTTGATAAATGTTACGATTCTTGCGGTTTTCAAAATAAAAAGTTAGACCGTTAAGTATAATCCTTTAACTCGACCAAATTTTCATTGACAAAATTCATGGTTCAAATGGGTTTTTTTGCCGTAGAAATTTGTCTGAAATTCCGAATTTATAGGGCTAAAAACATCAGACACCTAAAATTTGTCAAAGAAACTTTGGTCATAAAAAGTTGCTTCAATATAGGTAGCGCCTAAGTATCAGGAACTAAATAGAAAATGATGAACAAATTAAAATGGCATAGCAGGGCTGTATGGCCCAACGAGGGGCCATTTTGTGTCTTTAAGACGGGGGCTGTTTTGGCTGTGACAGGGCAAATATGACACCTACAAGGCTGTTTTAGCCTCACGTGGGGCAATTTTATCCCTCCTTTCAATATTTATAACATTACGAGACCAAAAATGTAATTATTTAACTACGTGCTGTATTCGCTCTACCAACAACTACATTTAAGTCCATGCAGTTTCCACAGATCAGTGGTAGCATTGCGCGTGAAACGCTCACCATGCTGACGTATACCTAGCGCGCGTGACCCCAAATATAAGAATCCAAAGGATCTCTAATTATGTCCATCATTTCTCACCATGGAATAGCAACTGTTCAAAAGTAAACTTTTTTTGTGAGAGTAGAAATAGGTGCCGGACACTGTTTATAACCTTTCTTTGTACATTTCCTCCACACCATATCGTTAACGCTGCTCATCATCGACAGTACGTCATCAGATTTGTGCTTTTTTGTAAATACTTCAACTAAGGAACTCATGAACCATGATCCGCCCTCCTCGATACTTCGAAAACTTGAATAACCTGTGGAGGCACAATTTAAAAAGACAATCTTGATCTCAACGACGAGAATAAATTTCAAAATACCGGTAATACATGTAATTATATTGAGTTGAATCGAGTTTCTCAAAACTTTGAAACGAAATATTAATTTCAAAACAGCAACTCACAACGCATAAGACGAATAACAAGATTATAAGGGCGTATTTAAACAACAAAATTCGGTTATTAATTTTGGCGATGATTACCCTCCGTATTACTCGACAAGCTTAGTCCCCGGGCATAATATTCAATTTGAATACCGCCCTTGATAACTTTTTTATTTTCTTGAATACCATCTCTTGCAGGCAGCTAAATTAAGGTTGTCTTTCCAAAAGATTATAATCACGCACAAGGGGTGTTTTAGAGCGACATCCTCTATTGAATTAGCTACATACTGGTTAAAAATAATTCTTCAGGATAAAATAGGTTTTTGCGTATGGGACATTTCATCACTGAGTGTAATTTTTTACGACCTTAATTTTATTATAGCGATATAAGTATCATTATTATGTGTCTGCATTAGCAAAAAATAGTTCGATTTAAAAGAACTTTTAAAATTACCAGTAAAAGCCTTTAAAGCTTTTTCACATAACCTTGTGCCTATTTCTTGATCAGGACAATGTACCATAGAAAACAGGATTTACAGCATTTGTTACTTGTCTCTTTCGCGAGGTGCCACAAATAACAATGAGTAAATTCTTGTTTTCTAGGTTACGTGGTCCATACCAAGATTTATGCACCGTCTTTAGAGTAAATAACGAATAACAGTTTTTGTTTGTGGGACAAAAGTATTTTCGATCAGTTGGTGCAAGTGGAATTGATTCTGGAAAATGTATTCTGCACCCAGTTCTCATGTTAATTATGTTCACTCAAATCGCGATGCATTGTGGAAAAAAGAAAAACGAACGTTTTCTTTGTTATATACAATGATGACATGCCAATCAATGTTTTTCAACCAAAACAAAGACTTCAAATATTTTGGAAAAAAGGCGAAGGATGAAAAATGAAACGGGTTCAGTTCGTCTTGGTAATTGGCAAGAGTGTTTCGAAACTGTGGAGTGGTCTGGCGTCAATCCGCCGCGTTTTTTGTGACAAGAATTCAACTGAAAGATATTGCTCCTTCAGGGAATTATATAGCTTAGTGCGTGACATGCATATACCCTTAAAAACACAGTATGGTGGACAGCTCGTCTGTTTCAGGCAAAATATCCCAAGGACCAAGCAAGAAATGAAAAAGCTGTAAAAGACTTTGTTGGTCATTTCAAAAGTTGTTTCAAAAATAAAACCAAATTAATGTCCATGGAGTTTCATTGTTTGCACCAATAATGAATGCACACAATTCGCAGTTGCAACCATGCATGCCAGGAGTCACGTTTAAAAATATTACCAAACATTTCAACCAATACAGGCGTTTTTGGTAAAAGGCAACTTTTCGCGATTTAAATTTTGCAAAAGTCTTTACCTCGTGCTGTTGAGTATCCAAGCAGAAAGTGAGGCTCGTTGGGATCTGCGCATCTGCGGAATTCTGAATCATCATTATCACAATCAATATCCTCATTTACTTTAGTCGAATCATTACCATCTATCTCTTGTGATGGCGATGTTCCTGCCATTGGAGTAGAAATTGATGGCGTTCCTGAAATGGCTGCACAATTTACACCACCCTTTGGCAATTCTCCATCTCTTGCTCGATCCATTGTCTCACCTCCCCTGCAAGCTTGGATAAAAAAAAGTTTTGGCTTCCCAGCTAAAGCTTTACAGTTAACTTCTTTAAATAAGTCTATAATATCTTTAATGCCAAGAGGTTTGGTGTCGGATCCGTATATGCTACCCATATTGCCGTGGCTCATAATGCAGCACACAAAGCAATTTGAATTTTGTTGCTTATCAATTTCCTCAGCTGTTTTCTGAAGAACGGTATAAATGTTATGAGCTTTCAATTTATTGGATTCACATTTCACAGTGAAACCAAGTTGTTTCCATAGTTCTTCCAGTTCCTTTGCGTCTTTTTCGGAACCTGCTCTTTCATCTAAATGTACTCCGTCCTTAGTTTCACCAAAAAAATTTTTGACGTTGATTATAAGTGCAATACCATGTGGTCGTTCCATTGAATAACACTGGCTTTGGCCTGTGGTCAAAAAGTACAAGTGATTAATTGATTTTTCGCTTTATTTGCACGGTCTATCAGACCGGGATATGAGCACATATTTAATAGTAGTCTAGGGAGTATGAGTTTGTATACATTTCATTTAGGACAGATAATAGAGCAAGATGACCGTGGCGATCGACATCATAACGCTTCCCGAACCCCAATCCAGGGAAAAATGTCCGAAACTTGTCACTTTTGCGTATTAATAGTGCTAATCTACCAAACCATTAAAGCCTTCGCCATTCCGAGGTGCTCATTGGTTCAGAGATTGTACTTTAAGGGTTGGTTATTGGGATGTGTGAAGGGCCTAGCACTGACAATTCACAGGAAAATGGAAAAAAGGCCATGTGGTACTCATTGTCGAATGCCAATTTGTAGCTAACACAACTTCCGATAAATGGCAATGGATCGAGAATACCACTTAATGTTTTTCAAAGAAACACAATTTGTGTTTATCTAAGTATATGATCACTAATTTGTCTTATCTAGTGAATCTTATTGAAATATTTAGTAATAATAATACCGAAATGTTAAAAACCGTCATTAAACAAAAAAATAGCGCCGAATTTAGACACTACTGTTTAACCTTGTCAATTGTTAATGATCTGCTTGTAACCTTGAAAAAAGCACTTCGGAAGATAGGATATATCACTATCTGTCAGCTGAGCCCTTATAAGGTACAAATGGACATTTGACCATAAGTGTTTTATGACCATTTTGTTGGTGTATCACTTCCAGCACACAGAATGGCCAAAGCTTTTACAATTTGGTAGACTATGGCTCGGGCTTATGGTCAGTTTTGGAGACTTCGTCCCGGATCATGGCTGACTTACAGGACCAAGTTGTTCTTAAACAGTTGAGATTATCTGTTTTAAGTAAATAAAACACATACAAACATAGAACAGAATATAGTGAGTCGGACAATATTTCGGATAATCGTTCTCGCTCCGGTTTTAAAGATAAATATAAGACTAACGGAACGTCTGAAACGATTAGGGAAATGATAAAACAGCATATTTGTTCGCGGTGAGGGATATTTCAGATTCGTCGAGGGACATAGCGACCAGTACTTTTCAGTTTGTCTACGCTCGCCTTACGTGCTACTTTAAAAACAGAGAAATTCAGTTGGCGTTGATAGTTTAGTGGTCCGACCCATGCTGTCTTATGGGCACGATCTTCTGGGTTTGAGCCCCGAGAGTGACATTTATTTCTGATATCGGTATTATTCTTTTTCAAAGTTATTTTATTCAAAAGTTTTTCTTTAAGATTTTTTCCTTTTTCTAACGTATTCTTTGTTCTTTAGACTATTTATAAAAAAACTACTCGCAATAGATGATGACCATCTTATCCGCATTTGATTATCAACTGTGCTTGACGGATCTGAAATAGCCCTCCCCCATACTGGCTAGACATGGGTCACATCAGACGAAATTGATTGTATAGTTATATTTTTACCGAGCTCAATTTCCTGGCAAATTCCTAAAGAACAAAGCTGACAAAGATAACCAAAATTCTTTTGATGTAATTCTAAAAATCGTGCTTGGACATCGGTGACATCTTTCTTATCAATACTCAAATTATAAATTTTTTCCTTCACTTCATTTAACACTTTTGTAATCGCACATTCCATCCCTTTATCGTCCCATTCAGCAGCTTCAAATAGTTCATTGCAGTTTATGCATTTCTGCATCCCGACAAACAGCCTTACTTCGCCATGTTGCCCACAGTCTGAGCTGGAAAGACGATAGTAAAATACAACACCACTACTGACACTTATCCATTCATTGTCGCACGTGCTACACTTAAATGTTGCTTTCCCTTTATGTTGCACTTTTAACCATCCTATTTCACGTACGATGTCGTTAACTTGTTCTAAATTCCATGAATGATCCAGTTGAGAGAATAGTTTATTAAATTTTGTTTGCCATTTCCCAAGCGCCACGTTGCCCTGACGGCTAAGACTTAACCTGAAATGTAAATTAAAACTCTAACATTCGTATGCTGTCTAATTACATAGTTTAACGTTAAATTATATGGGGGCGGGGAGGATGCAGCGGTCTAGATGCCCCGTTTTTATTCACAGCATGGTTTGTAAAGAATCAAAGGGGGATACAGAGTATAAGAAAGTACGCCTCATTGCTCCAAAAATGTTTTGGTGTCCATTTTGGGGAATAAATATTATTTACTGACATTATAAATGACAAATTCTTTAAGATTGCACAACACCAGTCGCATTATAAAACGTTACAAATTTTTACGCTCATCTACGCTACCTCTCATTTATTTAGCAGATTTCACTGGAGATAACCAAAAATCTATGGTGCGTAAAATTGTATTGCATATATGGATTTGCTGCATTTTAAATCATATGGATTTTTATAGAATCCATCGATACTCAAGGAAACACGAAAGGAAAGGCGGAATTTGTTTGCACCGACGACGAGATTGAGTTACTTTTGGAAAAATGTGTTGCATATGAAGCAACGTGTGAATATGACGGGATTTGTTGGGAATCGGTGAAAGCAAAGTATCAAAAGATTATGGAAATTTATGTCGAAAGGTACCCCATTGCGATTAAGGAAGATACTACGGATTTCCACGAGCTAGCACGCCTGAGTTGCTAACAAAGGAAAGGGTTGCCGCTAAACTGAAAAGAATCAGGGGTGGCGGTAGATAATGGGGTGGTAGGATTGTTTTAACATTTCTTTATTTGTTTGAACGTGTGTCTGGTGGCTCTCCAGCAGTTGAAAGCATTGTCATTGGGTTTGATTCATCAGCCTTAACAGAAGAACATACTGACGATGATTCTACAGAGAGGCAAAATTCCATCTCACACCAAGCATTGAGTGACAATTCATTCCTTGACAATGATAATGAAAGCGAGACCTCAGCTGATTTATCACTCCTACTGGATGAAAGCGACAAAGCAGATGCTGTTAAACAACAAGCTAACACACCATGTAGTTCTAAAGATTGTCGAGCCAAGATTGCAAAATTTTTAAAGGATTGAAAGGATGCTAAAATGACAAAAAAACTGAACTGCGAGACCTTATGTTAAATTTACCAAGCAGGATCTAAGTTTTGAACGAAAAATTTCTGTGGTTATAGAAAAGTTTGACGAAGAATCGAAATGTCGCAAGGTAAATAAAATATGGAATCAATTGGTGATAGTATCAAACACGGTTTTGCATTAATGGCAGAAGTTATGAAGTAAACACAAGCTCTTTCCACCATTTTTTTCCCTCCTGCCAACATTTTCGCTCTTCAGCCACAAACACCACAAGCTACTCAGAATTGGATGCCTTGCTATTTTGTGCAAGCAGCTGGTCAGTCACCTCAGGAAGTTTCTCAACCCAACAGAATTCCACTTGCAAATAATGCTGATGATGAGATACCTTAATTGTGATATGCTGTTCTCACCAGAGTTATGTTATTCCATGTTATAAGACCGTGTATTGACTGCATGATAAAGTTATTGTTAATATTTTTGTATTGAACTGTATACACTTTTTCAGGAACTTGATGGACATTAATTAGTAGTGCATATCTATTAATTACTTTTAGAAACATTTGTTTTCATGTTATAGAAAATTAATATTAAAGACAAGGCAAAGTCTACTAAAATTGATTGTTGGGTATTTATGCATTCAACCCCTCTTTTATGTCCATCTTAAGAGTCTCAGTCTTGGCGTTGTGTACACAGCCAAAAAAATATTGAACAATGTTTTGCATATAATAGTATCTCTGCTTGAGCCTTTGCTAAATTGAGTTGAAATAATTATACAGCATGAACTATATGTGACCAAATTGATAGAATTACCCTACACAGCAAAAAAGTAACAACTTGTCGCAATGTTGATAGAAACATGTTTATTATGCACTTTAAGTCAAAGTAAACCCCCACTCCCCCTGAAGCTGCTATTCCCCCCAAAATACCCACAAAACCGAAGGAGAGTAGGGACCATTAATGACTGTTCATTCCACATTAATATAAAGGAAACATTTTAACACAAACATACAGTGCAGATCACTCAAAATATTTGACTTTATTAGAGCCAAAGTTTTGACCATTTTGTCTTTGCCTTTGAAACTCAGCATCATTCTGAATTGCTTGAACAATTTGCTGGCGCTGACTTTTTCATTGTTTGTTTCACAAAAATTGTGTAAAATGAGGCAAGTGCACATGAATTACAACAGGGAGGTCATCTAGATTAATATCAATCTCTCTATCAGGGAGATCATCTACATTAATATCCATATTGCCATCAAGCAGCAAAAACGTGCCTTCAACCTTCCGAAAGCACATTCTACTACCATTCTAGCCGAAGAAAGTATGTACCCAAAAAATTGTTCCTGGGCATCCCTACAACCTTCAGCAAAGTCTTTCATTACGAAAGGTAAAAGTGGATATGCAGGGTCCCCTAGTATACAGACAGGAACAGGATCCTCATTCTCGACAATAATTCTGGGACAAGAAGGAATGGTACCATCTCGCAACTGTTGGTTTGGCTTGAATTGGCAGCCATACGAGCGTCATGCACGCTTCCCGGCCATTTGATCACTACATTTATAAAACAGTATTTATAATCCATCAATGGTTGAAAATTAATTGAGTATTTTCCTTTTTTGTTAATAAAATCAGTCGCATTTTCCTTAGGTCTTTTAATGAGAACATGAGTGCCGTCAACTGCTCCTATATATAAACATTGCGAAAATCCATGTTGTCGGTAAAACTCGGTTACCAAAACTTTCACTTCGTCTTTCTTTTCTGTAGTTTAATACAACTCCCCATGATATTACTGACTATTTGCGTGACAAATGTAACCACAACAGAAATGGTGCATTTTGCTATTCCAAAGGCATTTGCTACCTTTTGCATTCTTCCTTCGTCTGCAATGCTGTAACGCGTGATCGCTAACTTGTGCTTCCACAGGTAATGGTTTTCTAAACCAAGTCGTTTCCTGCTTAACATCCGGCCGCAACTGATTGCAAAGTTTCATGAAGTTAGGTTTAGGCATACGAAAGTTTCCCTTCCACTTTTCGTTAACAACCTGCTGTTTATATTTAATATTTTTTTAATTTCGCACGACAGCAATGATGATCACAATCTAGAGAAACACTCGATTGTAGATCCGGACATTGTTTTGGAAAACATCATACTGACCGACGACAAAGTAATAACCAAATTGTCTAATATAATCTAAATAACAATAAATCTCATGGTCCGGACGGAATCCCAGCACATTTGTTGACAGAAACATCATCTCAGATCGCTCCTTCGCTCTGCGCCCTCTTCAACAAATCGTTACATTGTGGTGTTCTTCCTGATGACTGGAAACTAGCGAATGTCGTACCAGTTCACAAGCGGGATGAGAAATCCTATGTCGAGAACTACCCTCGAATATCGTTACTTCCCCTGATCTCTAAAGTGCTCGAGCGTTGTGTTTTCCAAAGCATAAAACACCACCATGTCTACCAACGAGTTAACCCTTATCAACATGGTTTTATTCAACAAAAATCTTGCGTATCACAACTGGTTGAGGTGTTCGAACAGATAGGTCGGAAATTAGACAATGGGAAACAGATAGGCGTGATTTACTTGGACATGTCGAAGGCCGTCGACAAAGTGAGTCATGCTTAGCTCTTACGAAGATTACATGAGTTCGGGTTTCGGGGTAACTTTCTAAACTGGTTTTCCTCATACCTTAGCAATCGTCATCAACACTCAACTGTTGGTGGAGTAACATCAAGGTTGTTACCAGTGACATCCGGTGTTCCCCAGGGCTCTATTCTTGGTCCCTTGCTGTTTCTCTTGTACGAAAACCAACTCTCCGAAATTCTCCAGCATTGCAACCTTTGCGGACGATACAAAGATCTTTAAAACTATACACAACGTGTCTGATGCGTCATCGCTTCAAGAGGACATACCAAACTTTGAAGAGAACTCCAGCAAGGTAAACCTGATCTTAAATGCTGAAAAATGTAAAGTCTTGAGAATAACCAGAATTAAAACGCCACAAAATAGAATATCCTTACGAACTATATGATGCTGTTCTGGAAAGCACTATTCACGAGCGAGATTTGGGAGCGTGGACTTTCACCACTCTGAATTGGTCGAAACATGTTCAAGATCTATGTGTTTAATCAACCAAAATGCTCGGCTACGTGAGGAGACCTACACTAGACATAAAAACTATCTCGGTTCGTCGTACTCTGTATTTGACTCTAGTACGCTCGAAACTATGTTATGCATCTCAAGTCTGGGCTCCTCAGTCAGTGGAACTAATCAAGCGGGTGGAAGAATACAGAGGCGTGCTAGCAAATTTATTTTCGATCTACCATTCATCTGCGATGTTGGCTATAGTGTAAGACTTGAACAGTTACATCTCATTCCGATCAGCTATTGGGACGAATTCCTTGACCTGGTGTTTTACTGCAAATGTATAAATGGAATAGTAAACATCCATGCATGACGACGTCCTTCAACCAGTTCTCAACGAAGACAGAGCAACTTGGTCAACTAACCCCGACTGTTTGAAGTCCATCACACCAAAGTGCAGGACTGCAACGTTCCAGAAATCCTTTATGTCCAGATGTGCGAGAGTATGGAACGTTCTGCCAAAAGAGTTGACAGGAAAGAACACAGGCATTGCTTGTTTTAAAAGCAGACTGTACAAGTACTACGAGTCAGCTCTAAAAATATACGATGTAGAGAATCCTAGAACCAGTGGCGGCGCCAGCGCGATAAGTGAGGGGGACATATTCATATATTCGTGTTCTGCACAATTAATTTCTTTTGAAATCGAATCGACTTCAAAACAAATTAATTGTGCAGAACACGAATATATGAATATGTCCCCCTCACTTATCGCGCTGGCGACGCTACTGCCTAGAACATGGAAGTCTACATCTTTGTCTTGTAATATGTCCCGTAATTTGTTTTGTTCAAATTCATGTTGTTATTAATTCCAATGTGTGTTGCTGTCGCTGTTGTTATGTTACGTTCTTGTCCTGCGGTTATCTTAAGTTGTTGTCCAGCAGAGACTGGCCTTCATGTTTGTACGGTGCATAATACAAAATTTGTCATGTCCGTTTGTAAGGGCTGCTGTAATTGGCTTAGGCTGTAGCATATACCCTGCCTTGTCTGATACTGTATGTGGTATATTCTTGTGTGCATTATTGTATCTGTTATTTGTGTTTACTATGTAAAATTGGCAAAGCATAGTAAATGAATATTTTTCACGCCATATGTTTGAGCGTCCAGGTCTTATCCACATTCCTCTATGTTGCCTTACTCTTCTTCTTGGTATTTTCCCAAGAGAGCTTAGTAAAGCTGTCTGTCTATACTTTCCTCTTCTCTTGTATATACCCAATAGAAGCAAATATGCAGCTGATGTAATTTGAAACAGTGAACAGGATGCTGATAGCATTGTCGCAAGCATTGCTATATGTCGTCGAATTTGTCACGGTGCCGTTTTGAATGATATTTCGAACCCAAAAACGGTACGATTGCTGTTTACACTACAAAGAAGCCCATGCAAATACCGATCCGACACACCCTTCGATGACAAAGCGTTTTTGCTCCTTGTTGCCAAAAAAATATGGCCAACAGCCATAAAATATTCAAACTTAGTTTGAACTACAACGCTCGGAAATGCTTATTGTATTTGAATTTCCTAGTATTTTTTCCTGCTTTGGTCTCAGTGGGCAAAACGTTAATTCTTTGCACGTGTGAAAAACGTTTTACGTTTTTTATTGGCTATTACATTGCACAACAATTTAATACAAGAAAAACCATTCGAAAAGATTAGTATCCATTAAATGAGTAAAAATCCGTTGTATAATTGCAATGGAGGATCCATACTGACAATTTCCATGTAATTGTTTTCAGTGCTTCTTTGCCAACATAGAATATTGTGCATATTCAATTCTATCTGTGATATTTTTTGTGATGTGCGTTGAATTAAAATATCTGCCACAACAGCCACATCAATTAAAATGCGGCAGTCAGCAAGTCATAGAAGTAACGGTGTCAGCGCTAACCCAGTTTTGAGAAAGTCAAGAAGAGTAAGAAGACATCTAAAATACCATAGACTCTATGGCATGCCTAATCCTGATGGTACTGCTGTTGTCATGAAATTCAATAAGCAAATTAGACTTCAAAAAGTTAAGGAGCTTAAGAGGCAGTCACAGGAAACTGACAGTCACAGGAAGCTGACAGTGAAGGCAGGTTGTGTTTCGACGTGAGAAAGGTCGACTTTATCAAAAGCAAAAACGTGCAAAAATTATCTGGAGTTTAACAGTCTCAAAATCAAATAAGCTAACAGGATTATTTAAATATGTATGACAGCAATCAAAATGGTGGTATTGGAGAGCAATGTTAGACCAAAATTAATAAATTTCATTAGACTGTGCAATATTGTCAGACAGTGTCCAGTATGTCAGGAGGCTTGTCCTTTGGAATCTAAACCAAGGTCACCTTATGTGTGTTTACGATTTTCTAGAAAAAAGATCTACTAAAAAATTTTCTTTTGAAAACTTAATGATATCTGTTCCAAATGAATTAAAAGATTTAACTCAGGTTGAGGAGATGTTAATTGCTTGTGTTTAACCTATCATGAGAGTTTATATCAAACCATGCAGTCGGTGAGAACATTGTATTAACTTGACAGTTGACACAAAATGTCCCAGAGCTTGCAATATCTTTGCCAAGATACCCCTGGCTGTGATTATTGTTAAGGTTAAAAGTCGAGAAAACACATTCAAAGATGCACGAGTACGAAAGCAAAACGTCCACAATGCTATAGCTTGGCTTATCAATGATAACCCACATCATTCTGAGTTATTGATTAATGAAGATACTTTAAATTCATTATCTGAAAGTGGTGTGGCATCTGACCTTATGATTGTTGAGACTGATGATCAAATAGTTTCGGATGAGAATTGTTCCCCTGATGTAGGTCCTCCTACTCATAACTCATATTTGCTTATCACTACCATGCATATTCATTTCAATGCCCCAACGCATAAATTTTATCCAACATCTCCAACATGAGAAATTCATTTCGAGTTTCTGCCTCGAAACTCAATAGTAATTAAGTCCTAGTTACAAGTATCAGTTTTGTATTCCACTCATGCTCTGGCTAAGACAATGATTTAATCCTGCGGCTATAAAATCTGGGTTAGCCGGGTTAATGTTATATTAAAATTTATTTTAAAACTATATCAAGCCTTTTGTTTTGAAAATGCGAGGGGTTATTGCATTTATGTATTTCCAGTACAGAGAAATATTATTGGGACGAATCCGCTGCTATATTTACACTGGTTACATTATTACAGCATGAAAGAATGAAAAGTTGATTAAGTCACAAAATGTGTTACGATTTCCGTTAACAATGTGTTTTCTATCGCTTTTCGTTTGTATCCAGTTAGTAAAGATACCTCGAAGATACGGTAAGCTGAATATATAGCTACAGGTATTTATATGATATAGGCATGTACGGCATTTAGAATTCATAGATATTCGCTATCCTAGAAGTACAACCAAAATCATTTTGTATACTTGTGAAGGAACACGTAAAACCAATATTCGTCCGCTCACTATTTCACTTGATGCGATGTACGTACTATGGCAATTGAGAAATATTCTATGATTTTGCTATTGAAAAATAATATCATTTAAGCAGTAATATGGTAAACATCTATCGTTAAAAACCCACTTACCGTTGCCCCATTGCAAAAGTATGCAAGATTGTCTTTCTGAGAAATGATTATTCAAAAGACGGTCGATACATAATCACGGCAGAGAAATTGCTTCAAAATATAGACTTTGCTTCATGAGATCATGAGCACATGTTAAAATCATACATTAATGATTATATTTAGACTTCTCACTATAGCCCAATATCCGTTTTGTTTGTTGTATATTCATTGCTGCCGCAGAGAGCGAGCAAGGCAGCAGCTCTAATTTATGTATGGCGCAAAATTCTGAAATTTTGAGAGAACCAGCATGCAATTCGTGAGGACCCAACATGCATAGCATGCGGTTTGAGTATAAAATGAAATGACTGTAATTTGAGCATTCTTTCCAATTGCTTGTTGGATGAGTGCTTTATTTATTTATCAAACATACGAAACAAGATATTTGAGCATTCTTTCCCAGGGCCCAGGCCGTAATCATGTTGCTCGCTTGATGAGTGTATTGCAAGATATATATATGAACAAAGAGACAGCGTACAGTTCTGAACGGGGTTTTGTATACTCTTGCTTCGATGCATATATATCAAAGCAACAGATGCATTAATACTGTATTTTCATGCATCTTTTCTTTTATAAAACGTAGAGCGTAATTGCGTAATTGTATACTATTATTTTTCGGTAAAAAATAGGGCCATCGTTCAAGCAACCGAAAATTAATTTAAATCATTATCATTATTCATTTCTTTAGAAATTCATCCCTTATACGGTCAAAAACACAGAAAAATTTGCATTTGCATGACCAAATATCGGGTTGGCTTCGCTACTGATTATTAGCTATTTTACTACATAACAACAATTTTGAAGCTAGCTTTGTGCATTGTGCGAGGTTCAAAGGTCAACTATATTTTACAAAAGAATAAACAACTGATACTTTTGAAAGACCGATTTTCAGCAGTTCGTTTGACATCGACTTAAATTAAATTGCAGTTTTAATCGTGCACCAGTCAGATCACACACACAGCGGAGCTATATTTTGAATATTATAAAATATCTGATCTAATCAAAGAAATCTCGAATGAAATAATTAAAAATCTCAATGTTATAACATATCAATAAAATATTAGGAAAGTGTCGTCTGAGGTCGTTTGTTGTGACTCAATACAATTGCTTTTCTTTTTTTTTTGCGTTTGAACGGTAAGACGAAGAGAAGAGAAGCATATTTTGTAAGCAAAATAAGTAGAAAATACAGCCATAAAACAATAACCATAAGTTATTCAATTAGAGGCAGTATCTTCATGTACTCTAAGAAAAAGAGTGCGATGTTATTGTAACAATCTATGCTTTTTATCTCTCTTTATGTTTGTTATTCTGTTATCGATAATATTGCACATAATTTTCTATCTAATTCTGCGTGTCTTTCACTAATTTACGATGTGAGGATCTTCATAAGACTATTTACTATACTACTTCTAAAACTATTTAAAGTATAGACTTGATAAAGCTGATTTAAATGAGTAAAATTAATATGGCAGCACTTCGCTAACTTTTGGTATCCGAGTATAATAGATTTTAACTATTTTTAAGGTGTCATCTTTCAAACATTTCCAAGTACTTGTTTCGACCTTGGAAAATGAAAATGCGGGTCAATTATAAGGCTATTTGAAACATATATACGAAACGTGTGATAAGATCGGACAAATTCTTCTTTCCTCCCGAATAAATAGACATATAAAGTATGCAATTTATCGTTTATATATGTATTCTATATTCTAGATTGCCATAGTAACTGTAGTAATTGTATCACTGTATAACAAAGTGACAAAATAATTATGGGGTTTGCTCTGAGCTGAATTCGATCCGGACTAAATTACAAGTATGAGCATGAAATAACAATAACAGTTTTATTGGACATCTAAAAGGTAATTAAAGAAGTTAAATTTATAGTTACCTTTTTATAAAACCTTTCCCACATTTAATTATGCTCAGTCGTATGCTGATATGCGTTGCTGTGTGATAAAAATTTCAGTCATCAATTAAACAAGACTAAAGAGTGAATGTTGATGAACACTTATTGTTATATAATTATTTTATATTATTTCTTAATTATTCTAAATTTATATTATTTATTATTGAGCTAAATCATGATATTCACGAGTTAAATGTGCTGTTGAAGATATGGCGCTTATTATCAGTGAATTTTTGAAAATTGAAAATTTTGAAAATATTTTCATGCAAATGAATGCATTTTAGTCGATAACTAGTGAAAATCACAGAAATATTGCATTAGTTTAACAACTGTTTACATTGGTGAGCATGTACGAATTACAGAGTAACATTTAGTGAAGGGTGTGACACTGACTAAATGTGATTAAACGTACTATTATCATATGGACTATAATTATGTAGTATACTAAGAGTCAAGTTAATGTTTTAAATAGTTATTTTCAACAATATGATGGTATATATTGGTAATTGATTTCATTATTTGTGCAGTTTGTGTACATTTGCAGTTTGTATTTGTTTGTAATTGTACTTATTTTTGCATTTCTTGCGCTTGTGTTTAATTTTCGACTGCTATTGTGCTTGTTCATGCTCAAAATTGAGTTTATTTTTTATTACAAATATTATCAATCGTTAAATTAAAAAACGGTCAAATGTAAATTCTGATAATTTTCTTTCACTATTATTGATGTATATCAACTTAAGAAGCAGTAGAAAGGACATTTAAAAAGTGGAGAAGCCACAGTGATTGGAGGTGTAATTTTGTATAATTTTTCATGCTTGCCATGGAACATTTCCGATGAATTTCAAAATATATTTCAAATGCTTACTGTACCTCTGAAATGTGACCACTACTAAAGGATGATAGTTAATACGCATATGCAACGCTCATTTGAATTATATGTGAACACATTATTCTTATTTATTGTACAATTTATTCCTGGACCCTCTACAGATTGATTGAAGGCATAGCGTTCGTGTTTGAAGGATTCACAAAGCTTTCCCCTATTTTAACAATATTTTTGTTTGACCGGAAGAACTATCATATAGCAGAGTTGCTGTATTGCTGATGTTTCTACAAGAAATTCAGACCTCCCCTTATCTGCTCTATCTAAACAAAATCCATGATCCGTGACAAAAAAAACCAAAGCAAATCAATCATCCTATATGATGCAGCTGAAAAATAAAGATAGAAACGCTTTTTAATCTGAACTCGAACAAACCTCGATGTAAACACACGCGCGCTATGAATGCGATAATTTGCTATAATAGCATACGTCAGAAGTTACTTTGTCGGCCTGTTACTTCAGAGTTATCTTCAGTTGTTAGCTTTTGACGTCAAAATACGTCATATTCGTTCACCAAACACAGTCATCCTTTAATTACGGGAACTACTGAGTATTTTGATAAAATACAATGCAACGGAAACTCCAAAAATTGACAGCATGATAAACTTTTAATTCTACGTTTCGGCTATTCTTTAGTCATCATCAGGAATGAAATGATGACCTTATTACATATTACAGAATAATACATACAGTGAAAAAACATGATATACTAGTTGCATAGTAAACGATCTTGGCAGACCTTTGTCCCGGGATTCAAAGTAGGCTTGTGTCTGTCAATTGCCATTGATTCTAGATATAATAGCGATAATTTTAGTGTTAGTGAAGATTAGATCTGTTGGTGAACAATTATTGCTAGTATCATCATGAGGTGTTATTTTCAGAATATTTTTGATGTAGTTAAATTTATTGCAGGTAATTATGTGAATATATATTTCAGAAGTGTTTTGGAAAGAGTGTTCTTTAAGAGTGGTTTTTCCAATGTAGATCGCGTTGCATCCTGGACATTTAAATGCATAAACAATGGCGTTTTTGTGTTGTTTGGATCTTTAAGTGAAACGAAGGAGCCTGCGTCAGTTGTTTGCCAATTAATGATGATTTTGCATTGTGATTTTAGAGGGGTTGCTATTTTGCGGATAAAGCTGTTCGTTAGTCTAGTTCCATGATGAATTTGAAAACATTATCATTAAACCACTAATTAACAATGGTATTAGTGCTTTCTATAAAGCGTATGTTGATGACACTATTGTCTTAGCTAAACCTTGCGACTTAGACAGAATTCTAAAACAATTTACTCTTTTCATCCTCAAATACAATTTATAATTACTATTAACCAATTTTCAATTGGACATACAAATCCTCCCAGTGGTACCTCAGTCAACCGCAAACAAACTCACACTGGGCAATATTAACATTTCTGATTTCTCTAGCTATACTCCATGGTCAAGAAAGATTGCCTGGATACGTGCACTTTTTCATCGTGTCCACAAAATCTGTAGCAACGATGATCCTCTACAAAAAAAATCAACAACATCAAACGTTTTATGTCATGGAATGGTCACCCATGCAGACTAACGAAAAAGCTTATCTCCCTATTCTCTCCTTTAACCACTACTGATAATCTTAATACGGAAAACGTGAATGTCAACAATAACCCTAATTTGAAGAAAATTTGGATCCCCCTACCATATATTGAAAAACATGGAACTAGACTAACGAACAGCTTTATCCGAAAAATAACACCCCTTCCAAAATCACAATGCAAAATCATCATTAATTAGCAAACAACTGACGCATGCTCCTTCGTTTCACTTAAAGATCCCACTCCTAAACAATACAAAAGCTCCATTGTTTATGAATTTACATGTCCACAATGCAACGCGATCTACATCGGAAAAACCGACCGTTGCTTATACACAAGAATTAAAGAACACTCTTCTTAAAACACTTCTGAAATATATAATCACATAATTATTTGCAATAAATTTAACTGCATCAAAAACATTCTGAAAATAACACCTTATGATGATACTAGCATTAATTGTTCACTACAGATCTAATCTTCACTAACACTAAAATTATAGATGAATCTAGACTTTGGTCATTGCTATTATATCTAAAATCAATAGCAATTAACAGACACAAGCCTACTTTGAAGCCTACTTTGAATATTATGTTGCTATAGCAACCTAGACGCTAAAAGCATGCACAGAGAACTTGCTGCAGTGACGTTTATTGCAATACATAAACCTTCCTTCTTCGAGTTCTCGAGTGCTGTAGTATGCTGTGTTTTATTATAACTCGTTCTTTTCTTCTTTAGCGGTTAGTGATTTATCGGCAAACGTCGTGATAAAATTAGTGTTTCACACTTTTTATGCAGCGAATCTAAAGAAAAACATACCCTTAGCAATTAGAACTAATGCTATAAAATAAAGATTTTATCGCGGTGCATGTCGAAAAATTGGTAACCGCTACAGAAAAATGGAACAAGCTAAAGTAAGTCACAAACCGACTACAGAACCGGAAGCGGGAGGGTTCATGTGTTTTGACTGTAATCACCGAACCTTGTCGCCAAACCCTACCCTCAATTAAAGCTTAGCTGCATCTACTAAATGCTGCATTGATCTACTGCATGATAGGCAGTAAGAAATTGCAAGTAAACTATTAAATTATAGATGCCAGATATTCTAAGAATGATGCAATAATTATGTAATTAAAGAACTGTACTTTAGAATCGGTCATTTTGTTTATCGATCTCTTTCAAACAGAATCAGTAGCGAAGCCAGCCGTCAATTTGGTCATGCGATGCAAATTTAAATCATCATCATTATTCATTTCTTTAGAAATTGATCCTTATACGGTCTGTAAACACTGAAAAGTTTGCATTTGCATGACCAAATGTCGGGCTGGCTTCGCCACTGAACAGAATAACAATTGGTTATAACCTTATTTATCGTCTATCCTAAACATTATAGATTTCAAACGTCTAGTTAAACGTCCAGTTATTTATAATTCCCGTCTTAACATTGCAGAACCCTTGATCCAAAATTAGTGATGAAAGCAAATCGGACCAATCTGAATATAGAATTCTCCAGTGTTTTTGTTCGTGGTGTTAACATTCGTGGTTGGAAGACGATTCTTTCGTTTAGCTGAAATTCCTAGAGTTGTGTTGTGCCATTTGTTGTCCATTAGCTGGAAGAAAATAAGAACTCTCGTAAATCATATTATGAATATACATCAAATCGACCTGGGCCTGCCTATTCATGCTGTAAAACACTACATGTACTGTGAATAACGGAAACATTGTTAAGTAAGAATATTGACTATTGCGCTTTTAGAATTTAGAACACATTGCCAAGAGTCGCTGTTTGAAACTTCTCGTTCCTTTTTTCCCACTATTTTTAAAAAAAGTTTAATTTTTGTGGAGATTTCACTGGAACAAGGCCGTAGGAAGATGAAAAAAGTTAGGGGGGCTCTTCGACCGCTGAAGGCACAAGTGCTGCTAGGGGGTCCGGGGACACGCCCCCCAGAAATTTTTTCTATTTTTAGCACGCTTAAACATGTTTTTCTGCACTTTTGAGGTTAGTTTTACCATAATTATTGGATTAAGACATGTGTAAGACTGTAAACCATTAAAAACGTGCATTTACTTCTAGACTCAACGATGATTTTTAGGGGGGCTCAGCCCCCCTGCCTTTGAAGTTAGGGGGGCTCGAGCCCCCCTTGCCCCCGTGGTTCTTACGGCCATGCACTGGAATAAGGGTTTCAACGATGTGAAAAATTTAAGTGGAATGCAACAGAAAATGGTAGAAGCACGATTTATTGCATATTTCAAATTCTTTTTAGTCGATCCGAACGTTGTAATCCAGTAGAATTACGTATACTGATTATTGGTTAATTATTATTTCTAATTCTAATTGGAATTTCATGCATATAAAGTGAACCCTGACCCAAACATTACCCTCATCGTAACAATCCCAATAATTTATTAAGTACAATAATCTCATTGGGTTACAACGTTCAAACCGGCTGCTCCTTTAAAGCCGTTTTCCACTAGATGGAGTTTTGCACGGGAACAGACTTTTTCATTGACTTTTCTGCCCTAGTGACGAAAAGCCTTTCAGTACGAAACTATTTTACAAAATTTGTCGTTATAAAACATTTCAGACGTCAATTTTTGAATATTAAGATGTGTTCTTGGTCGCTATACCCTGCTAGAAAATAAGTTTAAACGATGTGCTAATCCGGCACGGCAATGTCAGCGGTAACACCAATGAGCGATAGGTCCAATTTTTGAATTGACATGAAACAAGATATAGAAACGGGATAATGTGATTTAATTTTAGATACGTACGGGAACGCACGTTCACGTTTCAAATTGCTAAGAAGAGCTGCAGTTGGCAATATTTTGCAAAATTTTCACGAGTCAAATTCACTCGTAAGATTGTATCCTCGTCCCAGGGCCTCTTTGTGACGAGGCATGTGCTGGATAGAGGCCCTCGCAAAGACTTGTTGTCACATGACCAAATTTTCTAATATATTTGGGATCCGGAAATTTATTACAGAAATTAATCACTCGAGAAGTTAACAGGATAATTTTTCAACTATATTGCAAAATTTGGTCATGAGACAACCAGCCTTCTGCCACTCGTTCCACCTCAGAAGCCCTGGAAATGAGCTTGGTAACTTGGTAACAAACAGTCAACTTAACTACATATTTACTTACGTTGCAATCGTTTATTAATATACACATGTGGTTTATAGAACGTTGGGCTTTCTATGCCAATCGGCTCTCCATCATATCTAGCTAATTCCAGTGATTGTTTTTTTCTTCGCATTCCACGTTGGTGAGTTCTTGCAATGATATACGATGATCTGTTGTACATGTTTGCTCAAATATCTCAAGAACATGAGTTGTGCGTGATTGAACGTATGCGTGAACTAAAGCGGAACAGAGAGAATTAGAACGAAGAATTTGGTTGTCAGGGCCTTTTGGAAAGAGATTGGCTCGAGAAACGTCATCCCCTCCATCCCTCCTAACCCTCCTGTTAAATAGATAAACAATGCGACCAAAAAACAATAATAGGCATATCTTATACGCCAATAAAGCGTCAAAGTCATAACTAGTCTGTTTAAAAGTTTGGATTCTGTAGTCGCTGCACAAGTTACTAGGAGTGGACACAAAACAATAACACAGGAGAGGAACCAACGAGAGGAAATCCTCGCACACCGCTTTTTTGAAATAAACGCATATACCTATTTGTCTTCTATATGTTTTACACACGTGCGCTTCTCTGTGAATCACAATCAGCAAGGAAGGCATTCTTATGGCAACCCATGTCAGGATTAATCCAGAATGGACCTAGTACAATGATAACAACAAATGCAAATGTTTGTGAGTACAGCAGCAACATGATTTCTCGTCCAAATTTAGGAAAGCATTTGTCCCGCCCGGACGCGTATCTAATATGTTAATTATTCGTTGTTGTTTGTAATTGTTGGAATTAATGCAAATTATTGTCTGTGAGTACAGCAGCGACATGGTTTCTCGTCCAAATTTAGGAAAGTATTTGTCCCGCCCGGACGTGTATTTAATATGTTAATTATTCGTTGTTGTTTGTAATTGTTGGAATTATGATATGTTGTTATTGGCCAATCAGAGCCGTGTTTGTTGATAACGTGGACTGCATGGTCGAGACGAAATTATATGCTTAAATCACCTTGTCTGTTTAAACTACCTTTCTCATGCGGTGCCGGTGTTATTTTATGTTAAAAATTTTATAGCGTGAATTACCATATAAATTATTTTGATACATATTCTTACAAAAAGAAAATTATTTAAGTAATCTTTCCACTTCCTTCGCTGTTTTTATTGAGCACATTATTTATTTGCGGAAATCCTATACATTCAAGACTTATGTGCGCAATTTTTATTACCCAAACAATAAAGAAAGTGATGACTGTGATATCATTTTACCATGACTAGCCTGATAAACCGTTCACAAAAAATGATACATACATCACTATTTTCATCTCCGGATCCAACTGGAGCTGGCTGGCGGACTTAATGGAGACCCCGATATCCACGGGCTCCTTTGTCCTCCTTTTGCCCTTCAAGTCCTGGATCTCTATATTGAAGAAACGTAGGCAAATTATAAATCTCTTTACATACACGACTCTGCAATGAACAAAACATAGTACGAGTGTACGTGTCATTGAACTCCATCATGCACGAGCTTTTATTTCCAATAATGTACAATTTAGCATATATACCGTCATCTATATTCTGTCATCAGCCCTGTCATTTCATGTCATCATGCATGCACCAATTTTGACATAGGCTCTCATTTCTGTCATTCGTAGGACATCCACTAATATCATACGACCATAAACCATGCGTACATTAGAAAGTTGTCATTGTCGAGCTTTTTGTGCAACACTGGAAATTTCTAAGTTTATGATATGCTGGAATAAACACTTACGAGAAGTCCTGTTTCTCCTGGTGTGCCAGGATTTCCAGGTGGACCTCGTGGACTCTTAATAAATTTTGAGATACAGGTGAAACTGCTTTATCAAAGCTGTAGGTGACTAGGTGTTCAGGTCGTTTTCAAAATCCTAAATGTCTACTTTTCCAAAGTTAGATGAATGGGTCATGTCATGTTGTTTTCCTAAACAACTGCTACCACGTCTACCTTCACCAGCTTTTTTAATATTTTACTCATATTGTCTCAAGGTATATCAGTTGTGCCGCAGTTGCGTACGTAAACCGCCGAAAAAACTTACTTCGATTTGAAAGGCAAATTTTTAATAACAATTTGTGAGAAATCACTGGCATGAACTGTGAAGTTACTTACATCCTCGCCTGGATCACCAGGTTTGCCTCCAGCGACTAAAAATCGTAGGATAAAGTATCATTTTAAGTAAATTAAGTTCGCAAGATTCTTTACCAACTTTAATTTTCAACAAAATTATTAACTAATGTTCTGTAATGAATTTAACACACTGTCCAAATTGTTCCTCGTGGTTTGGATGATCGGAGATTGAACAAACTATGGCCGACTCCAATCGCTAATAACGCAGTTGGATAGCTCTTATATATATATATATATAGCTCTATATATAACGCAGTCTAATAACGCAGTTGGATAGCTCTTATATATATATATATATATAGCTCTTATATATATATATATATATATATATATATATATATATATATATATATATATATATATATATATATATATATATATATATATATATACATATATATATATATATATATATATATATATATATATATATATATATATATATATACATATATATATATATATATATATATATATATATATATATATATATATATATATATATATATATATATATATATATTTACATAAACGCATTTTATAAGTGTTTCACTAAGATGAAGTAAAAACTTCAAAAAGTTATTATGCATAGAGAGTGCACAAGCCGAAGCGTGCTTATATAAGAATGCATAAAGGTATTTGAAGTGTTTGTTTCACTATCACATGTGTCATGTTTAACCTAGTATATATGAATAAGATTTCAACGAAAACATAAAATATCACAAAAAAGGCCTTCCGCTCATCAGCTATAACCTGAGGCAGTACAAGATTATTGACTCAGATCTGCAGCCCTTGCGACACTGCAAGGCGGTTTAGAAGACGGAAGACCACACATACATAGAAAAGCAAGCTAACATACCTATCCACAGGATCAGCAAGATTGAATGAAAGAAAAGGCTGAATGCATCAATGCAGATAGTTTTATAGTGCTTAAGGCGAAAGTTTTTACCGAATTATTACGCTTCGGCTTGTGCACTCTCTATGTATAATAACTTTTTGAAGTTTTTACTTCATCTTAGTGAAACAAACACTTATAAAATGCGTTTATGTATATATTAATTAAGCACGCTTTATTGCTTGTGCACTCTTTGTTGTTATACATTTCGTGCATGTGAAACAGCATGTCCCTGAACCGTACATAATCTATGCATAACTTTCAACTTGAGCTTTGAGCCTGTACATCGCACCATATCACAAACATACATAATAATTCGGTAAGAACTTCCGCCTTAAGCACTATAAAACTATCTGCATTGATGCATTCAGCCTTTTCTTTCATTCAGTCTAGCTTATCCTGTGGATAGGTATGTTAGCTTGCTTTTCTATGTATGTGTGGTCTTCCGTCTTCTAAACCGCCGTGCAGTGTCGCAAGGGCTGCAGATCTGAGTCAATAATCTTGTACTGCCTCAGGTTAACTGGTGAGCGGAAGGCCTTTTTTGTGATACTTTATGTTTTCGTTGAAATCTTATTCATATATACTAGGTTAAACATGACACATGTGATAGTGAAACAAACACTTCAAGTACCTTTATGCATTCTTATATATATATATACATATATAAAACTTTTTCAATTTTGATTGAACATCATATAATTTCAAAAGTGCTCAATATACATTATGGTAGAGCAAAATTTATTAACAATTTACAAAAATAAAGTTTCAATTAGTTGTTACTCAGAGTTTCATGCCATTACAGGCAATCATCAGACAACCTGGTTAAACTTAGTTTGCCAACAAATCTTGCCAGTTGTAGGTTGTTGATCAAGGCATATATAGCTCCAATGATTCAAGCAAATAATTAAAATGTTTACAGAGCATGGTACTTTATATATAAGAGATTGCTTTGAAAGGCATCAATCCCCTTGTTAAATATATAAGCAATGCATGTTTTGTGTACCAAATATTTTGAAAATACCATGAAAACAAAGAACAGGAGGTGTTACTGCCCTAGTAATGATATCATTAGTGAGCAATAACACCCTCATGTTGTCTGCTGTGAAAATATTGTCAAAATGTTATTTGGTGCACAAAACATTTATCTTTTATTTTGCATCTTTCATGTTCAATTGGGTCGGTGCCCTGTTTGGCCACCAGTTGTTTTTAATTAACTATTGCATTCTTGTTAGCATTATGTAGAGTAGTATTGATGAGACATGTATATATGGTTTTTGAAAGCAACAAAGTTATTAAAATGAAATGAAATGAAAATGAAATATTAAACAGGAGAGGGTGCCTCCCAATTCAACCTCTTAAAAAATGCCCAGTTGCATAGTGTGTTCCGGCGCTCTGACACTACATGCAGTTTTTACCAGGGGTGTTTTTTTTTGCAAAACTGCACGCCATTTCCGAATACGACGGACAGAGGCAAATATTTGTTTGTTGAACCGACTTTGATGTTGTATCGTTATTGTTCATTCATGTTTGTGATGTCACAACCGGCCCCTGGTGTTTAATTTTAGATTACATGGTGAGTGCCCTTACTTTTTTCTCTTGCCTATATATACAGTAGAATGACACGCTCTTTCAAGCGCCTCTTGCCTTTAGATTGTCTGGCATCCCTACCCACGGCAATACGGCTGTTTTTTTTTTGTTTCAACTGTATCATGACGAATGTTGCACAAAAGGCTACGCTATACATTTCACCACGTGGTGGTTGAAGTAGAAATTAACGGTCTTTATTCCATTCAGTGTACCTAAACTTTAAAAACCTCTTACTCGTCCCAAAATAGGTCATTTCAAAACTAGAGCTCGCTTGTATTGATAAATGTAAAACAGCTAAACCAACTTTGAAAGATTTCGAAGGAGTTAGCGCCTTTGAATTACGCAGTAAACAATGTTTTCGGTTTCTGGTGTGGGCTCAACAGCCAATTTTAAGTCCAGACTAGCTAACTACAAATCACACATTAAGTATAAGCGCCGGACATGCAGTATAACTAATCATTTTATTGATATGCTTGAGGCGGATTATTCGAGCTTAAAATTTATGCTTATTGATCAACACCATAGTGAAATACTCAAGAGTGAAAACTTTTGGATAGGAATGTTGTTGACCAACCGGAAAGGCCTGAATGGTAGCATAGTTAATAGAGTAGATGGTTTGGAAACTCATTAGAATAACAATATAACTCATTATCTTTGTTGGTCAGCGTTTATTCAAAAATATGGTTCTTCATCGTCACGTGTGTATTGTGTTTTCACCAAATCCACCAATCGGAATTCTTAAATTACCCTATTGTTCAAGTCGCGGATGGCTAAATTTCCTAAAACGTTCCTATTGGTTGGTTAGATGAAAATACAATACGCACGTGACGACGAAGGACCTCATTCCTGCATAAACCAGAACAAAAACATGGATAATGACTTATATTGTAGTTCCATTAGAACCATCAAACCATCTAGCTCTATTAACTATGATGGTAGTCATGATTTCGCTCAACAATAGTAATTTATTCATAATTTATCATATATAAGTATGTTCTGTGTAAAGCTAGGCACTCTGAAGAAGGTTGTGGCATGCAGCCGAAAATTTAGTTTTTGTATTTTATACATAGTTTTTAATAAATTTCTTTGAAACGTAGTCGTTCTTTTTTGTCATATATATATATATATATATATATATATATATATATATATATATATATATATATATATATATATATATATATATATATATATATATATATATATATATATGACAAAAATATGACACATGTCCAGTGTCCTATACAATGAATAAATTAAACTTATCTGTCAGTCGCCTGATGATCGCCTAGTGCGTGAAACCCAGGGTAGCGACAGCAGCAAAAACTTGTCTGTTTCTTGTGTTTTACGCTCTACTTTCTCCGGTATTGAGCGCTCTTTTAGTTCCAGTCATATATATGCTACTTTTCGTAACATATCTATTATATATATATATATATATATATATATATATATATTTACCATGTATCTATACATGGTAAATATATATATACCATGTATATATATATATACATGGTATATATATATATATATATAAATATACATATATAACATGTACAATTGTATCTGTATATAAGCCGGTGATTTGTTAACTTTTTTACGAAAATCCACCTGGTTCAAGTTATAGTTAAACATGCTCATTAGAGAAAAACAGTGAGCATGTAGCTATAGCATGTAAAGATAAATTATAAAATAATGTATGTGGTTTTAACTAGTTGTTCGTACAAGTACTGAACATAGCGAAATATTGATAAGTATTTTATTCATGGTATAATTTAGATAATTCTATCATTTCTATAATGCCTATAAGAAAAACACAGATTTGTTATACATGCGCCGACAGTATATATTATGAACGAGGGCAATATATGCCAGCAGCACAAAGACACGATAATACAAAATACAATATTTATGATCACACAATGACTACATTATAATAACAAAATAACTATGACCCATTCAAACAGAATGGCAAAAACAATTGGTTATAACTTCATTTATTTTCTATCCTAAACATTTTAGGGTTTTCGCTTCGTTGGAAATAGTTAACTTTACAAAATTGCTTTCAAACGTTGTCCAATTTATCTAATTCCCGTCTTAATATCGCGGAACTCTCGGCCCGAGATTAGTTAGTGATGAAAGCAGATCGGGCCAATCTTAACATAGTGTTCTCCAGTTTCTTTGTTGATGGGGTTAACGCTCGTGATTGGAAGACGATTCTTTCGTTTTGTTGAAATTTCTAGTGTTGTGTTGTGCCATTTGTTGTCCATTAACTGGAAGAAATCAATTATCGTGAGTAATATGATAGAAAGGGAAATTTTAATAAAGGGAATTTTACTCCCTTTCGAACGATAGGTTGGGAAATAAAGAAACCCTTTCTTTTTAATATTTCTCACCACTTCACAAACATTGCAAATTAATTATGTTCAATTTCTACTTTTCACATCGCTGCGAAGAAATCGCTACAGGTTCATGTTTTTCTTTAACAATTGTTCGCCAAAAGCACAGCAAATATCGGTGAACAATAGCGTTCGAGGTTATTACTTATCGATATCTAGTGAGCTTGAGGCAAATAATTAATCTGTTATTTACCGGCAGCGTCGGTTCAGATGGGGAGAAACTGTGCTCTTGCTCTTTCAAGAGCTCGGGCACAGTTTCTCCCCTTCCGGACCTCCAATCCGGTAAATAACGTATATGTATTTGGTGTAAAATTGTAAGGCTTTAGGTAAAAGACACCTTAAACTTTGAAGGGAAATTTACCGTATTTTGCAAAATTGCAGTCGTATTTTTCAGGCATTTCTTTTTTGTCTAAAGTCTTGATTTTTTTTGTATTAAATGTAACTTTTTTATAGCTTCATCTCAAAACTCAGAAAAACTAACTTGGCTTCACCCATTAACTGGTTATATTAAATTAGCATTGCAGTTGCATTACAGTTCAATGGTTTAGCACGCATGAAAAGCCGCCATTATGAATATTAGGAGGGTACTACCTATGTTGTGCGTTATTACGCGAATAATCCGACGTAGGTTGAACTATTCATGTACAGGTAGATAGCCTTGTGTGGTTGTCCTTCACTCGTAACGTTTATGTGGTATTTCCCAAATTAATTGCATACTTACGTTGCAATCGTTTACTAATACGCTTGGTTTATAGGGACTTCCTATGCTAATCGGCTCTCCATCATATCCAGCCATTTCCAGTGATTGTTTCTTTTCCTCAATCCACGCTGGTGAGTTCTTGCAATGGTATACGATGGTCTGTTGTACACTCTTGCTCAAATATCTCAAGAACATGAGTTGCGGGTGGTTGAACATAAACGTGAACTAAAACGTAAAATAAAGAATTAGTTCTGCCGTATGATGATGTTCTACGGTCATAACTAGACTGAACAGACTCAAATAATGAATAAAACAGTGGTTTTGTGAATAAAACAGAGGAGTTGTTCAATCGCTTTTGTCGCTTTGCTTCACGCTTTGTTGATTCCTATACCATAGCACTTTGTGGTTCTATATTCTAAAAAGACCTTTATAAAATAGCTCTTATTCAGGAATAAAACATTTTTCCGATCATCCCCCAACGCTTTTTCTCCCGTGTATTTGTAAAATAAAAGCATACCGGTTTGTTTTCTACATGTTTTACACATGTGCGCTTCTCATTGAAGTCACAATCAGCAAGGAAGGCGTTCTTATGGCAACCCATATCAGGGTCAATCCAGTATGGACCTGGTACAAAGGTAACAAAATGACGATTCAATGATCAAAAGTAGACGTATTGCAACAACCAAATGTTACAGTCAAAATAATGCTACCTAGAACTAGCTGCAGGACATAAGTTTAGCAAAGAGGATTACAGCATAATATAAATCCACCAGAAATTTGAAAACAAAGTAAATTAAATTTCATGAGGAATTTAGTAGTTTGTATCAATAAATGGTTTTCTATCCGACAACTTGTCTCAGTACTTTTCTGTGTCCCCATGTCACCTGGTATTAGCAGTGAAAAAGTCAATATCTTGGGAAGCAACAGTGTACCCGGCCTATTGTTACATGAATGCTACATGGGTTGCTACGTTACACTGAATAGTCCTCCTCGACACAAATTTCTTCACACTTTTGATAAAAGAAAGCAAATGCTACTAAATCTGCATGTTAAAGTTGTTTGTCTCGCAATATTTAAGACGTACCGCTTTCTAATTCAGGATGGTCGTGGTACAAGTCAGCACATGTTCTAGCAGGATATTGCCTTGTGCCAGTTGGTTTCAAAATCTTGTCGAATCGATCATGTACGTAACCAATAAGACTGTCTTGAACATCATCATTCATGTCATCACCAGCCTATAAAAACAGAATAACATATAACAGTTCCAATAATTCATAAACCAGATTAAAAAAGAAATAGCTCAAGCGCATGTTTTCTTTGGAAAAACTAAATGACGAGTTTGAACCAGTGGCTCGTCTAGACTAACTTGTATGTTGTCACATGTACTTATTTTTTGCTCCCAGATAATCTGTCCATGGTTTTATATGACATACAGTTGCAAGAACAGAGTCCACAATTCAAGCATCTCTATTCGTATCTCACATAAATAAAAATTTTCAGTTTCAGGTTTAAAAATTTACAAGCCAACAATCCTTAAGTGGTTAGGTTTTTAACGCAGTAGTTTAGTATTACAATGGTTTTTAGCAAGACTAAGCTGTTATAGTTAGCCAGTTTTGAGACGAATTTCAACAAAGGCGACGTTAAAAAAATCATTCTTGAGAAACTTTTTTCAAGTTTCAAATGGATTGAATAGAAATGTTTTTTATTTAAAAGCCTTTGAAATTCGTTCGATATGTGGTTGAGATTCGCGGAATGTGGTGGACATCTTTTAATTCACTTGCACTAGACACTTAAAAACTGGATGTCATAAGCTTTCGTTATTTGAAAGACGACAAATTAGAGTCCCATTTCGAATGCTCTTATTCGAATAAACAAATAGTGTATCATAAAAGGTCATGTAATGTTGGCAACATAAGCATAAACTCATGTATATATACCTCAGGATCGCTTCCTCGGTAATATCTTGGTCCCTTTCGTGAGTCGCTGTAGATCTAAAATAAAAAAAATACATAGAAATTTTATGTTACAAAGCATTGTAACCGATGAAAACACACTAACCCAACCACTTGGGTTAAAATAATTACCACAAGGTTCGGTCCAGGTTCTCCCTAGAAAAGCGAACAGATTGTGGTTAAAATAATAATACTCAATCGCACAAAGAGGCACAAAAGCATAATTATACGAAAAAAAATACTGAGCTTCTGGACGATTCGAAAGATAATTAGGTTTCATGGAAAATGCATCAATACATCAATGATAATATAATACAGCTTGTGTCTTGAGTATTTGTGACCAAACGTTTTTTTGAATTAAGCTGCTTGATTGAAGAGATTCAATTTGTTCATGTAAAACTACTTACTGGTGGGCCAGAAGGTCCTGGTGGTCCCATAGGACCCTACAAAAAAGGAATTAAAGTAAATTTATTATGTTATAGCAAATACGTCTTTCTTGAAATTGCGATTGATAGATTGTTTTTATTGACCAACGAAGCATTCTTCACATCAGGGATATTTAATATTACTATGAACTTACAGGTTCGCCAGGTCGACCATCTTTGCCGGGGGATCCTTGAGAACCTTGAGGACCAACTTGTCCAACTCCTCCCTACACAAGGAAAAACGGAGAAAAAGTATACAACAACTCTATTTTATTGCGCTAGTGCTGCTTATAAAATGTAAATGTCCACAAATGTAGTGTTGACTTTGTGCCAGTGATGATTTTGTGTCTTTGCGATATGGTTCAGGAACCGAGCAGCCCGGGGGTCATCTCGCCTGCCCCCCCCCCCTCCCGTTTTTCTGCAGCTGATGAGGTTTCGTATTGCGTTCGCGGACCGTAGATAAAAATCGAATCTTGCAACATTAGCAAAACAGCGAATGAATTAGATGCAGAATTCGCACCACATAGCCTTTTTGAGTTGTAATTTTAAAATTTTCGTATGAACATCACGCTAATTCTTAATGTTTTCTTAACTAATCTCCAAGCTGTTTTAAATCTTATTGCTTTTGCTGTACCTGTCGACCTGGGACACCTTCGATACCATCTTCGCCAGGTTCACCATTGTCACCCTAAATGTAATAAAAATTGACCGTTGTGTGTTTTGAAACCTGGAGACTGGTTGCTATGCACCTACATTGTATGTATATTTCGAGCATAACCAGGATAAGTAATCATAGGATGGCAACTAGTTTTAGTAGTTTTAATCGTCAAGGCAACTGCCATAAAAAAATAAAGATCTCTATAAAAGTAAGTACTAGAAAAATGTACCGGTTCACCAGGTTGTCCAGGCTCACCATCTCTGCCAGGTTCTCCTTGAGCTCCCTAAATAATGTAGAAAACAAATATTAAGACAATTGTCGTAGACATGATATAACGTTTTAACACATAAACCAGCCGTACCCTGTGTTAGGAGAGGGTAAAAGTGTCATATTACCCAATGGTTGTGATGGCGACACGGTGTTAAAGGATAATCTCCGTGGCTGTGATCAGCTTCTGCATAATGAGTTATTGTAACAACTTATCCACTTGTTGTTTCGCGCAATGTATCTGTTCCATCATACACTCACCAACATTTTCCCATGCATTTTAGAGAAAACCTGGTAAAACTGCCGATAACACTTACCGGAGGCCCAGGTGGTCCTTGGAGTCCTTGGAAACCAACATCACCTTTTTGACCATCTGGACCATGAGCACCTTTTGGGCCAGGTGGTCCAGGATCTCCTCCTTCACCCTACATTTAGTGAAATTGGCTGTTAGTGCATTTTAATACTCAAAATTCATTTATGGACTTAAAAAATCAAATTCTAAATATTGCGCAATTAGATAAAAAAATATTGGCACAGCGAGATTTTACATCGATGTAAACTGTGTGTTCATATAACTGAAAGTGACCATCAGTTACAATGCCTGCACAATTCCTAGATATAAAATAATAATTTTCATTTGATTGACTTGATTGTGAGTCTCGCGATACCTTTGCACCAGGAACTCCGCCTTGACCAATTTCGCCAGGTTTACCGTCACCACCCTACAGAAAAGAAAAAAAAAGATTTAAGAAACTACACAAGTGCCCCAGAAACAGAGCAATATTCTAAGTCTTAAAATAAAATAAAGGAAGCCGTTCTTCTTCTTTCAGAATTGCACTGTAGAAGGGTGTTGTTGGGAAATGATCTGCGAACGTTCTAACATCCTGAAAGCATCAGACTTGTCTGACAAACTGGCTCAAGGCTGAAGTATCGAGTTAAGTGATCACGGTTTATCAATAATTTGTTACGTGTATGTGAGATACCAACCGGTGCTCCATTCCCTCCAGTGGAACCTGGTGGACCAGGAGGACCTGCAGTTCCCTCGCCTCCCTCGCCTCCAGGAGGACCAGACGCGCCAGCAGTTCCTTGAGGTCCCTGTTGAAATGGTTAACAAATTTAAGCTGAAGCATGCATAGCGCTACATCCGTGTTTATTATAATTTCAGAAGTTTAATGATAGAAAATTATGACCTCAGTATTTGGTAGTGAATTCCTTGCGTACTTGTACGCATAGTTAGGTCGTGATAAAAGGATCGATTCAATAGTAACATTTGAATATACCCATGCAGTGTAAATTTTTTGCTCAAGTAATCCTAAATCCTTAAGAGTCTCGAGGTCAGGTGTGAACGATTATGTACAGCAAATCATGCGCACATACCGGGGGACCAGGTGGTCCAGCTGGACCACGAACACCATCGTTACCAGCTTCGCCCTAAAGAAAAAAGAATACACGTTAATAAAGTACAAAAGAGGCTAGATTTACTTTACAAATGTGGCAACCACATCCGAATTTAAAAAGTCAAATTTCGCTTATAAATTTTAGAATCTGGGAGCAACAAGAGCCCATTTTGACGGATCGAATTATTTCTAATGGAGTTAAGTGGACAATCAGCAGATTGGAGTGGTCACCACTACTGTTGTTTTCGTTCAGTCAATGCGAATAAAGAAAATAAACAATTGGGTAATCTTTCAAAGAACTTGATACAATCTTAAAATATAGTACGGGTGTTGAAGCTTTTAAAAATCCGGAATAATAAAAGATTAAGCCATACTGGTGTTCCATCTGTACCGTCCACTCCAGGTTCACCTGCATCACCATCGAGACCCTAAAAATGCAAAAATACGATTGTATACTGTATGTTGTTAATCTAAACGAACTACATACATTCTTCGCACAATAATTCTAATGTATGAAGGGCAAAAAAGGCCAGCAATTCGTCACTTCAAATTACGGTGGGGCACGGAGTTCGTTTACCAGACGAGAGTTGATGCATTGTGTGCCGATTTTATGCATACGGTCAGTATGCATTGTGTGCCGATTTTATGCATACGGTCAATATAAACTGTCATTATAGAGTGGGGAGTGCGCGAACCCGATAGATTTGTTTGAATGATATTTGTATGGCAACGCTGTTTAAACAAGACTTAAACCGCGCTATAAAGAACTGTCGAATCAAGTTAGAATACCAGCCGAAGAAGGTGGATCTCACGCACAAATAACGCTTTTTTAAAAATATTATCCTGTCTACGGAAAAAGTAAACGCATTTTCCACGCTGTTACAATTTCTATTGTTCAAAGATCCAGACACGTGGTTAAGAAACAAAATCAACTAATTTGAATTTTCGATAATTGAGAGCTTCAATAGAAAACCTTTAATTAACTTGTTGGGAACTCAATTAACTTTTATGACAAAGTACATACCCTATCTCCCTTTTCTCCAGACTGGCCAACCTTTCCTGGGGCTCCTTTAGGACCCTAAAAATATAAACATTTATATTGATCGTTTAGGTGTATTATATGCTTGATACCAGCGACAAAATGCACAAACAATCAGAAATTATGGTTAAGATGTGGCCCACGTATTGCGTCTCCGGGTTGTACTCTTGGAGAATACTGATTCATTAATTAAACAAGTAAACAAGCTAACTAAAAATGGTGATATTAAAAACCTATTTGAATTAAACTGCTCGAATTTATATGAATCACTCAATTATACTAACACAGCATTATCATCCCAATACCTAATTCTCTAGCCCTTGCTGATTCTGCCGAATTGGTGAAGAAGTGGAGTATACATGCCTAACGGAAGTTGGTTTATGATGGGCAATTTGTGCAATAATAAAAGTGAAATATCAACCTGTTAACCTGCATTCATAAATCGTGTTTCGTGTGGCCGTTTAATTTCTATGATGATATGATTTTTTCTACCTGCATGTAATATAAAACTTTAGGAGCTTTGCTGGAACCACAGTTTCGATAAAGAATGCCAATCAGAAGTTACCGGTAAAGTACGGCCTAACTCAACCAAGGTTTTAGAGCTAACCGTTACATGAAAATTGGGATGGAATCTCCAATCATAATAAAGCAATTACAACATGACAGCAGGTGGTCGGTCTCGGTGATTCACTACTACAGTATGAGGGCTGCATGAAGGAAAATTTGTAAAGGCCACAACGTTATCAAAATTCTCAAAATAGGTAGCATTTATACTGTGCGTTTCTTGCATTTTTAATCTATTCTTGATCCCTATTTTACCACTACGCTTACTTATTGTAATGTACACAAAAAATTTACCTGAGGACCAACTGGTCCAATGTCTCCAGTCAAACCTTGAGGACCTTGTCTACCCTAAATAACGCAAAACGACAGTAAATTAGAAACGGCATTTCCTGTCACGCAAAGTAACATGATGTAAATTACAAACTGTCAAAGTGGCGGAATGTTAAAAGTACTGCCAGAGTAAAAACAAAGCCTTTTTCACAGAAAATTTATTCACCGACAAATTGCAGAAAATTAGAAGAAAAGAGGGAATCCAAAAACGTAAAAAATGGTATAGGTGAATGTTTCAATGAAATGGTAAAAAATTTTAATATGCTGTACAATTAAAGTTAAAATGATAGGCTAGCTCTTTCGAATACATGGCGAGAAATCATGGACATAATTAAATATTCATCATTAAGATCCCTAGTAATTTGCATGCACATCAACAATGCTATGCACGAGTAACTTCACCGCTGCAAATATTTACAACGTGCATGAACCTACACTAACTTGCGACCTTAAAAACTACATGACCCCGCTAAGAAACATAAATCGACGAGTACCAGTTGACAATGTGTTAAGATCATCACTTGAAGTTTTGAAAACAGATAGAACATGTTGGATATTTTTGCGTACTCTCGCACAAACTGAGATCATCAAAACCTGAGATTTATTGAACCTTGATGAGTCGAACACTCTAGCAATCAACAAAAATAGGCTATTTTGAAGGCCGAATTGTCATAAATTAGCCAAACTTTTAACAATGCCCTTTGTTTTTCATTGTATTTGCCTTTTGTTTTCTTTGTTTTTGTGACAGCACTAATGATGGTTTGGCTTAATTATTCAAGAAATCTGGCAACCCTGGGCCGAAAACCGCAAGATCGACAAATGGAGAGGAATAATGCATAATACGAAGTATCAATGACATTCCTACTCTCTTCAAATTCGATTGAAACCGAAGCGATATTGCTTTATGAACCCTGATATTTGAGTGGCTTGAAGAGGTGGTTAGGCAATTTTTAGTTAGCCATTATGCCGCTTTCTATATAGTAGCGGTCTAGGGTTAATGTTGAAAACCGCAAGAATCGTAACATTTATTAAAATTGTTTTACATTATTTCGAATGATTGTATTTTATTTTGTTTATATCCGATTTAAACAGACAGATAACTTTAAAACTGAATGTACTATGACTGTTTTTTGTCATTTTCCCAATGTAACTCCTATGAACTTCAACATAGAAGTTTGATCAAATTGTTGCTTATTCACTGAGCGTTGTGCACATGCGTGTCCGTCATTTCTCGCCATGTGATGATAAACACACGCTGTGTAATTTTAAGACCGGTCCTATAACACTTACTCGCACTCCTGGTGGACCAGCTGCACCACTGGGGCCGTCTGGGCCTTGGCTACCCTAAAATCAAGGTAATGTGTTACAAAAGACCATTATGGGCAAACTTACTCCACTTCTCAATTGAGACTACTTAAACAAACTGAGATATTGTTGTAACATCATGAATCATTCTTGACTTGTGATTGAATTTGACCAATCATATAGAGCATCCCTGAAGAACTGGAAGCTCTGTGTTTCCCCTTGTCCCATTTGTAACCCGATTTAAACACAGATTTGGGGTGGCCACACAATTTGGCTTCATTCATATATAGTTAGCTCAGTTGTCAAACACTTCAACTATTTTGGATATTATATATTCCTAAACAAACGCGGCAAACTTGAGATTAAAATGTTCATTTTAATTCAAAAGAATGATATATACTGCTGATCTTATATTAAATGGATGTGAATTGATCTTCCGATAGAGTTGATTTTTCTGGTAAACATCAGTTTAGTAAGCTTCACTAATACCTTATCGCCCGTAGCACCATCAGGACCATCAATACCAGGCGTGCCATCTCGGCCAGCAGGTCCTGTAGCACCATCAGGACCTGGGTATCCCACAGCACCTTCCGGACCCTAAGGTATTTGCAATATGCACATAAAAGGTCAAAGCATACGGTACTAAATTGGTTGCTGACAAATCTTTAGCTGTACTAAGAAAGCAAAATCACATCAAACTTACTCTTTCTCCGTTACTACCAGCTAGACCCTTGGGTCCAGTATCACCACTTTCACCCTGAAATTGTTTAAATACAGTTTCAATACTGTATAGTTGAAATTGAACTAGAAATATATAAATAGCTGAAATATATAAATAGCTGTAATACACTTAGTAACACAGTATATAATTCATAACTTTGACTAAAAAGAAACACTAGTTTATTTTCAGGAAAAAGTCTCTTTTAATTCCGCTTTAGTCCATCAGAACTACATACTCTTACAACTACGAAAGGATCAAGACTATCATATTCACTAAGAACCCATGCCTTAAATGCTTAATTTTGGCCTATTTTACATTAATATTTTTAGATTTATTTCAGAATTTGTGTTTAAGATGACATGAGCTAACTTAAAACGAACAAGGTATTTTCCGTCAAAGCTTGCATATCTAATAAATGTGGTTTAATTGTATTTATCGCGAGTTTATGCCATTATTCTATATATAATTTACCGCTTTTCCCAATTCGATGTTATTCTATTGTTAATGATATATCCATAAAAATCCATTATATCAGGCGATTGAAATGGACAAGGTCATTTTGTTCGAGTGTTCGTACTTGTATTTTGCTTTTGGCGCTGGTTGTATTATATCACTTTTTTAATCCTTGTTTGTAGTTTAATAGTGTACATTATTATATGGACAAGGGTATTTTATTGAGAACTAAAACACTCGTAATTCTCATACGCCACTGCATCCGGGACTTGAGTGGCGTATTTTCCGTATGTCACGCCTAGGGGTGACATAACATTTCCTGCCTTTTTTGTTGTTGTTGTTTTCAAAATGGCCGCCAATTCAAGGTTTGTAGAGTTGAACAAAAAGACAAAACAAGTCGATACCAGTAAACATTTTAAAGTCTTTCTTACATGGTGTGAGGTATGTTGTGTTTTGTACCTGGTTTCAGCGTCTGCCGTTTTGGTCAGAAAACTGTTTTTCACTATTAAAACGTTAATTTTTATCGTCATTGTTTATTACTGTGTCACTATAAATAAATCCATATAATAAACAGAAAATTTCACGGTGGCGAGAAAATATAGATTTTATGTTCTCGTGGCAACAACGATATCTCACTCGTTCGCGCAAAAAATACGTGGTTTTAGATGGTCGACGTTGCCACTAATAATATTTAACTTCAATCACTTTTGTAAACGCTAGCTAAGCTCGGAATCTCTGAAGTGAGAAGTATCCCTAAGATGGCGGATATCGGTTAATCCCACATAGCCATAGAAAATCTAGCTGTGTTTTTCACTTAACGAATATGTTCGCGCCACGCAAAAATTCAGTAACGTGATTGGTTGGCGAACAAATTCGACGCGAAAGCTGGAATCGTTCCTACTTCTTACAGCGAATCGTCTTTTCGCGCGAAGAAATTCACCCAGTGGAAACGACGAGTGAATAAATTAGCCATCGTGTTACTAACAGAACAAATGAAGGTATTGATACATACCGCAACACCTGGTGGTCCAGGAGCACCGGGAGATCCATCTTTACCGGGGGGTCCCTGCAAATAAAAATACGGCATTACTATTTACTCAAAGTTATGTTTGCCTATGCAAGACAGGCACAACGTTTATGAATGGATATAGCATGGCGCATAACGAGTATACTTACAGCTGCACCATTATCGCCAGTTTGACCTTTGGCGCCCTTGTTGCCTTTAGCACCCTAAAGATCCATCAAGAAATTGCAACAATCACCCTGATAAAAATTCTCATGTTATCATGTAACGTAGTTGTGAGAGGAGGAAGAAGCTTAAAAGAGCCAATTTACAGCTGATGGAACGCGATTCACTTATATCGTCGCAAAACAAGCACAGCACAAGCGAGTCAAATCATCTTTGCTCTTGTTTCGTCAAGAGGCATGCATGTTTAGTCGCCTGGTATATACTAGTGCAAATGCATACCTTCAAACCACCAACACCAACATCACCAGGGTCACCACGAGGACCTTGTGAGCCCTAAAACATCGTTGAAAAACATCAAGATAATCAGCATGGTATGATAGTACTTAATCTAGAGCCTCCATTCACTGACAGAAACCCAACTAAAATAGCCTCACCTTATCACCATCCGGTCCAGCAATACCCTTTGGTCCAGGACTACCTACAGGACCCTATAAAAACAAATACCTAATTCAAAAACTGGCTACTTTCGGAATTGTGATCATTACATCGATAATGTGTTACGACTTCAAACTATGGACAATGCGCGTGTTGTTGGTATGAGTAAAAGCGAAACTTACAGCTTGTCCAGGATCACCAGTTGGTCCTTTGGGTCCATCAGCTCCAGGTGCGCCCTGTAAAATAATACACGGAAAACAATTTAAAATACACATCCATGTATTGCTGTGATCGAAAACAGGACTATAATCAAGTAAGAGTCCCGGGAAATGTCTTTCATACCGGATATCCGGGATCACCATTTTCACCGGGTGCACCAGCAGCACCTTTGAAACCCTGGAAAAAATATGAATATTGCAGTGTTGCAGTTATTAACCCACCTACTCCAATGCGGATTTGAAAGAGTGCACCTGTACGATTTTTCGCGTTAGAACATCCGGAGCGCGAACAACTTTTGCACATATTAATGACCTTACCTTGGGTCCTGCTGGACCTGGAGGCCCATCGGCGCCAGGATCACCGTCAAGTCCCTAAAATATCACAATTTCCATACATTAACCCAGTCGAATTCCCATTTTATGCCATATGAAAGAGTCTTTTATACTGATGGGTGAACTTAGAAAATGATGTCTTACATTTTGACCTTCCGAACCATCCATGCCATTTTCACCGTCATAACCGCGTGGTCCCTAAGTACAAAATTCGTTTTGTGATATTGCAGATTAACAGCTTGATTATGATGCATAAGTGGGTTCCAATGTATCTATTTTGGCAAACCAGTTGGCAGAACAACGCTAGGTTGCTACTCAATTAAAATCATTGTAATGCCTTTGCAAGAGGTTGTATCATGGTATGTAAAGGTATCGTTCTCGAAGGGAGAACGATTGCCACTTACAGTTTCGCAAGCAATGCCTTTACTAACAATATCTGACATAGGTAATATCATATCTGTTCTGTTTTAGTTGCATGCATGAATGATTCAAAGGTGCGTTACCTGGTCACCCTTTCTTCCATGAGAACCACTATTTCCAGAGCTACCGCTGAGACCAACCGGACCCGGTCGACCTGGAGGACCAACCGGCCCAGCCAAACCAGTCGGACCCTAAAAGAAAATTATGACTGTGAAAGCGATACAAGTTGGACAATTTTGATTTCTCTGTCTTGCAGGCTATCAAAACGTTTTGCCTAAAAAGTATGAGACGTTGAAAACTTTCGGTTTGCCTAAAAAGTATAAAACGTTGAAAAATTGCCGAAGAAAACTCAAAAAGGATTAAGGCTTTATAATGTGCTAGGAAGTTAACGTCTTACTACAAAACTACGGCCGAAATTAATAAAAAATATAGTGGTTCACAGTAATAAGTAATCAGCAATATTGCCCCCCCCCCCTTCTTGACGCCTCCCCTGGTTGCATCAAATTATCCTACCTGTTCTCCATCTTCACCGCGCTCACCCTTAGCTCCGGCTGCTCCGTTCTTGCCCTGCAGAGAAATCGAGAGAAAATTAGAACATTTCCAATCCTACACTGACATTCTGTTTTACCGAGAATTAAAAAGACTCATCATTCAAATACAAAATGGTTGGCCCTCTTTTAAAGAGTAGAGGTGTATAAAATGTTTTTAATTTCTCGTGCCAGTTCTAAGACATTTTTTACACACAAAATATAAACTAGATCGAGTTGCGAGTTGTCATACACACTAGCTTTGCTTACCCTTGGACCCTGAGGACCTGGTATTCCTGGGGCTCCTTGTTCACCCTAAATGAAACCAAGTTCTTAGAATAAAGAGGAAAATTTCTGATCAAATAACAAATATAGTTAGCGACTAATGTACAGACAGGAAATTGATTTTAATATGTATTTCCTCGCACATTCTCTGTATTTTCACAATTCACTCAAAACTAGAAAAGCAGAAACCCAACGAAATAAATCATTTTGTTTTTATCGCATGTTTGACGTTAGCTTAGGTTTCAAAAATCATTCTGCTTTCTGTGGTTTCTTAGACTTGGCAAGTTTTTGACGCCATCCTAGGTCTCAAATTGGTCTGAGGTCAAGCGGCTGAAGTTCTTAATTCAGATGTGCATGAAGTTAGGGTGTAACCAACATTATTTAAATATGACGTACCATTGGTCCAGCGTTTCCTTCCTCGCCATCATCACCCGGTTGACCCTGAAAACAAGTAATTATATTTATAAAAACAACATTAATTTGCATCGTTCTTGCATCTAACGTTTTGCACCATACCTGTTCTCCTTGCAATCCTTTAGGACCTTGATTACCACGGTTACCCCGAGCACCCTGTCAAAAATTTAATGTTAAGGTAACTTGAACTGGCACTGCGCAGAAGATTGCATCAGGGCCTTTTTCAACCCCATGTCAAATATATCAGCAATACGAGATAACTGACATTGAATGTGCATGAATAAATGTGAACCAACATAGTGAATGAATACCTTTGCGCCACGACGACCTCGTTCACCCCGCGCTCCACGTTCACCAGGTTTTCCCTAAAAATAAAAAAAATATGATTAAGAGTAATTTATCAAAATAACTTTATGCCTATGTGCCTAAGTTATGGGCAGAGAAGAACACTGAAAATGTGGCTGGATAGCACATTTGCATGCTACGTACATGCCGACTGTTCTAAGAAGATAGCATAGAGCATATACAGTTTAGCGCCACGTCGGCAAAACACGCTTCAAAAACAATGGTTTCTAATGAAATTCTTTCCTTCACCTAATTCTTTAACGTGAACGCTACGAGTCAAGTGTACAGCGAGAATATGAGCAATTAGATAAAGTACACATGCAACATCGAGTGTGGTTTGCAGTTTGGTTAAGAAGCTGTTTGTACTGGTATTAACATATGTATATGTGCTCACATTACGTCCGTCTTCACCATCTGGACCTTGTGCGCCTGTCTCGCCAACTGAACCCTGAAAGATTAACTCGACGCTTTAGAAGTGCATAATTAGAAAAAGAAATAAAAAGAACAAGGAGTGAAAATTTTTCCACGAATTGGACATGGGGGGATGGTGTTAAACATGTATTTTAAATGGCGTTTTGTTTATGAACTATTTTTATCGTTAAGGTAGAAACAAATTAACCTTAGCTGCATGAGTAGAAGTTTTTATGGTTGATTTCAAAAGTCAAAGGAGTAAAGCATCAACCAAAGATTTTAATGCATAAGGCACGGTATTTTGTGGCAACACGTTTGACACAGCTTAAATTTGAGTTTCAGATACCCGATTATTAGTAAATAATTAAATAAACTTTATATTATATTCATAAAAATGGTTTTAATACGTTAGTGTACAATAGCAATTCATTTTCACGTTGGTACAGCAATCGTTCTCGAAAACATCAGGCTTACTTAGGCACCTCAAAATTAATTACAAAATTCGTACATACCTTTGGTCCGGGATCACCAGCATCACCAGGAAGCCCCGCCTCACCTTGTGCACCCTAACATAAAATTGAGAAATTAAATAACATCTAATAGAAACGGTGGTTAAGCACCCAGGGTGGGGCGGAGTGGGGGCTTCACGGCAAATAATGGCATTTCTGTGTGCTTTACAAAATATCCTTCCGCTGTAATTATTCGCCTCTTCACGATTATTAAAAATCTATGTGAGATTTTATAGGTGTTTAAAGATAATAGAAAAAAATGTTTGAACGTTTCGCAGACGTTCAGGAATGTACTTATCAGCTGTAACGCTGAAATGTGCAGGAGAAAAAGTGATGATTTTTCACAGCAGCGTCATATAAAAGGAAAAAATATTCGTATATTGTTTGACTTAAACTTCCTTTAAAATTTTGTAAAAATATATGCTTACTCTGTATCCATCAAAACCGGGATAACCAGGTGATCCAGCTGGACCAGGTTCTCCACGCTCGCCTGGGGAACCAGGTGGTCCATCTCTACCTGTTGCACCCTAAATGCAGGATATTTTATAGAGGGCTGGGATTTGGTGATTCACATGATCTACAAATAGACTAGCTGCTACAAATATTAAGCGTTGATTTATTTAAACGATTAATATCATCACTGAACCATGAGTAGTAATTCAAGTAGATTTGTTTCGTTTGCGAGATACCAGCATGTTTCAGTACGACATATATTCGGTTTTCAACATCATATCGGTACAAAATGTGACGAGAAACAATGAATAACTTACAGGATCTCCAGCACCACCGTCAGCACCATCTTTACCAGGAATACCAGGCAAACCCTAGCAAAAATTAAATAAGTTAATTCGTTTCAGATTATTTTCATCTTAAACTAAGACGAATACATCCCAAATCTAATTCAGTTCTGTACTATTTGTACACCACTTACTTGCGGACCACTTTCTCCTCGTGCACCCTCTCTACCATCTCGTCCCTAAATGGCATGGCAATAAAACAATGCATGCCAGAATGAGAATACTAACATACTGTCAACCCTGCTACTGGTGGCCATGGGTGGGTCACCTTTTACTATGAAAGATTGATTTAATTTGCAGAAGCCATTTATAATGCGTTACGGTTACGTTTCGCGCGGACGGAGAGGGCTTTAAAACCTGGTGACGATTTCAAAAACAATGCATTCTTTACCTGCATGTGCAAACCGAAGGTAATGGATGAGTTACTACGATACATACCGTTTCGCCCGTTCGTCCTTGTGCTCCTCGTACGCCAGGTTCACCTGTGATACCCTACAATACCAACGACAAAGCGAAAAACTTGTTATAAAACAAGCTTTTGTTATACAGTTGCCGCAAAATTCATTACGACATTGCCTATCTATATAAATAGATGCAAGTAATATCTCATTTTAGCAAATTTCATTAATATAAACGAAACTAACAGGGCAGGGATTGAGCATCAACTAGGAATAGATATCTGTTATTTACCGATATAACACTACTATACCTTATCACCAGCTTCACCAGGCATACCAGCAAAACCAGGAGGGCCTTTCTCGCCCTAAAATAAACCAATAAGATTAACACTAATTGCAGTTATAACAGACATTAATATTAATCTCAGTAATGAATGCGACTAATTAATATGCACACATCATTACCCTCATTCCATCAGGACCAGTAGAACCTCGCTCGCCCGATGATCCTGGTCTTCCCTAAAAAACACGCAATATTAAATAGAAGCAGTATTCTAAAAAGCTTCTTAGCCATTCATAGGTCCCATTTCACCGCAAGTGCACGGTGCCACATACACGTTGTTTTATTGAAAAACAAGCTAGCATAAACCAGTGAACTGTAATACAACTGGAACGCTAACTCAATACAAAAGTTCAATTAATGGCTGAAGCCAAGTTAGTTTTTCTGAGTTTTGAGACAAAATACTAAACGCCAAAGATTAGACCGTATATCAAATTGAAGCTATTAAAAAGTTACATATAATATAAAAAATTAGAGACTTTATACAAAAAAGAAATGCCTTAAAAATACGAAAACAACGGCAATTTTGCAAAATACGGCAAATTTCTTTTCAAAGTTTAAGGTGTTTGTCTTTCACCTAAAGCCTCAAAATTTTTACACCAAATATAACTTTTTAATAGCTTTAATTTGATATACGACCATTTTGTGACGTTTAGTATTTCAACTCAAAACTCAGAAAATCAAATTGGCTTCAATTTTCCCCCCTGACTTATCATTCCAGTTTACTTATAGTTCAATGGCATACAGTAAACTTACAGCTGTTCCGTCACGACCTGGTCTTCCAGTTTTACCCGCTGGACCTGGAATTCCCTGAAAATAAAATATCAATCATCAAAAACAAAAATATCAATATCAATCCAAAAATATAGCGCACATGTGCAATGCACGAAACAAAATGTGCCCTAAAATTTACAACATACTGGATTTTATCTTTGGATAAAACCAGTAGCGAAGCCAACCCGACATTTGGTCATGCAAATGCAAATTTTTTTGTGCCGAAATGGCTTCGCTACTGGATAAAACTACCATCATTATAATTATTTTATGCTGTAAATTGTATCACATTTCCAAATAGTATAAAAGCCTGCAGCTGTAACCTATCCTTCGCCATGCTAAACCCAAATAAATAATTAATGTATTGTTGTTAATTAGAGCCAAAACAGCCGGCGAATATTTAAAAATTCGAGTTACTTACAGCTGCTCCCTTTTGTCCAGGAAGACCAGCAGGACCATGCTCACCATCCAGACCCTAAATTGTTTCAAAGATTTTGTTATACACTTTTAAATACATCAGCCAGAAATTGCACTAATAAAATGGCATTAGGCAAGATTGAACTAAATTTATGTACCGACTCTCTTCATTTTGAGCATAATAAACGTTAACTTCATTCCGGGTCTTATTCCTGTCTAAAATCTCGATCCATGTTTACATGATTCCGGGACATTTCATTACGGATTGGGCGGTCAGTCCGGAATAAAAAATGGAATGAACTCAACCCGGAATGAGTTGTAACTCAATCCGAATATGACAAAAAAATAGCACTTGGCCTTGCAAGTTCCACAATACTACTTTCGTAAGTGTTACGGTGTGCAGTGGTATTCAACGGCTTATATTATACCGACCAACTTACCTTTCGTCCTTCCTCACCAGGATTACCAGGTTTACCAGGCAAACCCTTTTATGATAAAAAAATACAAAAATTAAAGTCGCACAACATTTTAAAAATTTTAATGTTGTATAATTTGTCTATTGTTGGGTTTCACTGGAACCTTTTTCAGTAATTCTGAGTGGGGGTCAACCCAAAATGTATTGATGATTGTATTGCACTGGAGCAAGAAATTGCACACATTTGCTGCCAAAGACAAGGTCAACACATACAGTGAAAATTTTTTTCAGTCTGATGACAGTGTATCGATTTGGAGTTAACCCCCAGTGAAATTTATGACGTCACGTGAAACTCAAGAATATCGCGGTCACTACTTAACTCTTTTGAAAAGAATATAGAACAGGTAGGAGAAGTAGAAAAAGAGGAATTAGAAAAAAGAAGAAAAGAATGAAGATAGAGAAAGATAACATAGTACAACGCTTACTTGACTACCAGAAGGTCCCTTGAAACCTCGCTCTCCACGTTTACCAGCAGGTCCCTGCATTTTACCAAAACAGAAATAGTTAAATATGTTGTTATAACGGTTGCTCCTGGTACTTTTTCCGCATGCTAGATATTTATACTTAGCGGATAGTTGCCAGTTAGTTACCGCTGATTAATATTTCGTCGATTTCTATATTTTACGCGATATTACGCACACGCCGACTAAACAACAGCAAATTAAATTTTTTTTTAGATGTAACGAAAAAAAAGTATTGATTTTTCTTCGTAAAACAAAAAATAACACTTCGCTGAGTACTATTTGCCGTATTTCTTTTATGCAAAAATTGTGTGTTGCATTGCAGGGGTCTCTTGTCTAATTCAACAGTTTTGTTTTTGAATTAGAAGAAGTATTCTCACGATACACAAAATTGCAACGTGTTGCACTATCTAGCATTTGATCAACATTGTGTCATTTTTCTGGGTAATCTATAGTAATATGCGCATATTGTAAAATATGTATATTAACTTTACCTTATCTCCTTTGGGTCCGGCAGGGCCAGGTGGTCCCTGTGCTCCACGGATTCCAGGCGCGCCCTTCCTACCAGCTTCCCCAGCTTGACCGGGACTACCATTGGCACCCTGCTGACCAGGATTTCCTTGTGGTCCTTGCCTACCCTTTGACCCAGGAGGACCATCAGGGCCACTAGAACCTGGTTGACCAGACAGACCCTAATAATTTATTATGACTATGTTATTTTTGAATTTATGTGAAGGCCAAAATAATAGCTAACTTGCTTTATATGTTTTATAAATACTATTCTTGAAAAATTACTTAAATTCACAGCAAAGACAAGTTTGTTTTTTAAAATTACTGAGCCTGTTTTGGAACATTTATTTCAGTAAAAGTTGATTTTGAACATGCTAATGATGAAACTTTATCCAAATATCACTGCAGTGCACAGATAAAGATTGAGTTTCATCATTATATAGCTTGTTTATAATCAGCTTTTCAAAATCAGTACTAAATCAGGCTTAGTAATTCGTAAAAGATAAGCTTCTCTATGCTGTGCATTTATACATTTTACATGTAATTTTACATGTAATACTTAAAACACGCGCGGGAGTGCTTTATCAGATATACAACGCGAGGCGAAGCCGAGCGTTGTATATCTGATAAAGCGCGAATTGCGAGTGTTTTAAATGACTTCTAAATCGATTCATTTTATACCCATCTTGTCTGTTTGTGTATAAAAGAATTTTCAATATAGATGTTGTATAAGCCGAGAAAATCGAAGTAAAAGATTTGTGAAAATCGACATGTGTTTTATCTCACATATAGACTCTAGTCACGGCTATGATTGCCTTTGTGTTTTTCTCATGTATTATTCATGAGGTATATATATATATATAAATATATATATATATATAAATATATATGTATATATATATATATATATATATATATATATATATATATATATATATATAAATATATATATATATATATATATATATATACATACATACATACATATATACATACACATATACATACATACGTACATATATATTTCTAAGCCTCATTAATAATTCATGAGAAAAACACGAAGGAAATCATAGCCGTGACTAGAGTCTACATATGAGATAAAACACATGTCGATTTTTACAAATCTTACTTAAATCGGCTTATACAACATCTATATTGAAAATTCTTTTATATACAAACAGACCAGATGGGCATAAAATGAATCGATTTAGAAGTCATTTAAAACACTCGCAATTCGCGCTTTATCAGATATACAACGCCCGGCTTTGCCTCGCGTTTTATATCTGATAAAGCACTCTTGCGTGTTTTAAATATTACATATAATATACATATATATATATATATATATATATATATATATATATATATATATATATATATATATATATATATATATATATATATATATATATATATATATATATATATATATGTATATATAACATATATATGTATATATATGTATGTATATATGTATATATAATATATATATTATATATATATATATATATATATAAATTTATATATATATATAATAATTACATGTATTATATAGACTCCCATCAGATATTAGGTATTCTGTAATCTGATTGCTAATAATATCCTACTAGTAGAGAAAAGAAGATGGCGGCCGAAAGTTTTTCGATCGATAAAAATCTTGTTTTGAGCATTTTAGCAGCCTTTTTTGGCCATACGTACAACACATAAACTTAGATAAAGTTTTTGGAACAGGATTTTAAATAACGATAAGTAGTGTTTTATGCGGTATTAGCTGGAGTTGTTTACATTGCTAAACTGACTAATAAGTGTATTTTGTTAAAATATAACTGCACTGGGAAGTTTTTTGGTAGCAGTTGTTGTCTATATAATAAAACAGTTACTCTACTCACTCTCGTCGTATATGAGCGATAGCTGTCACCTCATATACGACTCGAGTTTGTAGAATAACTGTTAAATATAATTTTTGTTTGATTACAAAAACCAATGATAGAGTGCTCAATGGATAACCAGAGCACAATAAAGAATGACACAAACACTTAGCAAGCTTTGTTTGGCATATTTATTACTATAGCTTGCTAAGTTTATGTGTCACTCTTTATATACATCACCATTCGATTTAATTTAATAAGAATAGGACTATTCTCTTTCATTCACCCAATATGCAGATAATATAATAAGTTGCGAAGTGCATACCGTCTCTCCTCGTGTGCCAGAAGTTCCAGTCGGACCTGATGGTCCCTAAATTGAACGGGAAACTATTTATTTAAAAAATGTTCAGAATAGTGTCATTTTTATTTTATAAAATACTTTCAATATTTTTTGGCAAAAGTAAAACAAATTTTGTAGCAACACAATTAATAAACCCTAACACCAACCCTAATTCGAAAATTATGAGAATAGCAAAACATGGTGTCCAAAAATCCCCAAACAATTGAAATAACGTACTTTTCCAGAGCATGAATCACTCAGCACACAGCCGAAACCACCAATAGACAATTAATTCAGCTTTATGCATTATTCATATAGTCTCGAATGAAACAATTTCATGCGGCATAAAATTACACTATTATTTTGTCTAACAGGAACATAACTAATCCGGCGTAAATCTCATTCTATGAAAAAATTTACTTGTGCGAAGCTTTAGCATACACTTTTGGATTCAGAGTGTTGAAGGATTTATTGCTTCTTTATATAATGTCAATTTTTCTTTATCTCTTTATCTAAATGAGGACAGTCCTATGCAACTAAACTTTGCAAGTCGTCCAGTGAATAAACCTACGGAAAGGGTCGGATGTCCTAAATTAAACTAACCGGTTGTCCAGCATCACCACCAGCACCAGGTTCACCAGTCGCACCAGGATTTCCCTATTAAAAGAAAAACCATGTACATTTAAAAGAAATCTATAAGTAAACTAAATGCACCATTAACACTTGCTATTTTAACATGTTTAACAAAGTTAAAAACTAGTCAAGATATGACAAATATTCAAGGCGTTTTTTTTTCTTGCGGGATTGTGTTTTTGTCAACAATATGGTAGCTTGTCGATGTAATGAAAAGAATATTACAAGGTTGCTTTGATCGTGAAGTATTGTTTTACCACACGAAAGTAATATTCAAATATTCGCGCTACTGTGTAATATCACTTTATTTTACAAATTGATAACGTTTTGCCGTTGCCTGTCCAGTTATAGATACACAGTATGTCATATATAACATAGTAACAATAAAAAAAATGGTCTAAGAGCCGCCGATGAGAGCGTTCTTACCACGTTATGATGCATGTCTACTGTGCATAGTGAACTGTCGCGTATAGTGTATAGTGATGAACTCGAATCATTATATGAATACGAATCTCACTAACCGTGTAATTGTTGAATATACCCCGAATAAGACAATTACGCTTTCACATAACCTACAGAAATATGTAACTTACGGGATTTCCATCTGCACCATTTTGACCACTTGCACCTTTTTTACCCTTTTGATAAAAACAATTTCATGTAAATCTCAATGACTAGATTGGGTCATGAAGAACAAAGGGGCAGCTCCGTGGAAACAAATAATTATGTTAGCGGGGGAAACTGAATTGGGGATAGCCATATCGGCATCAATAATGAGGTAAAAACGACATGAAAGCCGTCTATGCATGTGTCCACGTGATTTCCACGTCGTTCTTACTCTTTGGCGCCACATTATCTTTGCTCAACCTCTCTATTTTTAGTTTAAAAAGTTCTAAATCGACAGATTTCATCTATTTATCGTACAATTATTCCGAAAAATTTGATAGTGATTAATTACGTCCATAGAATTAAAAAGTTCAAAAATATCATTACATTGGAAAATAAATTATGTTTTCTCCTGTGTGGAAAATCGTTTTGCAATGCTTATTGGCCAATCGTATCAGAAACTGAAACGTTTTTTTCACACGTGCGAAAAACGTTTCGCCTAATGAGATCGAAGGAAAAAAATACTAGGAAATTCGTTCACAGTAAATATTTCCGGACCTGGTTTTGATTAGGAATAAAAGTGATTGCATATGTTTGTAGTCAAAACGTCCATGTTTGTAGATTTGAATATTAGGAAAGAAAGAACAAAGACTTTCAGAAGAAACAATAGCAAGGTGGCATCATCTTTTGGATAGAATACGAATAGGAAAACAAGCAATTATGGCATTTTGCAAGACGGCCTTTGATTTTAATGGTTGTGTTTATAATATGGATATATTCTGTTTTTAGGTCGAAAGATAAGACAGTGTATGGCCCAACTGACTGAAAATTTAGGATGTCTGAAGCACGTTTTATTGCAATATTGGAATGGAATGCTGCAATATCGGTGTGCAAGTTGCTCAGTGGAATTTTCAATCATAATTGCAAACATGCTCGCCCAATGTTCGGCGCACAAACGAGGTACTGTTCAGAATTAATCTATTTATCAATAGCGACGCCATCTTGAATCGTTATGCATTGTGGTCTATCCAGGGTAAAAACCACCATGTAAATACCGCTATCGTTAGAGGAATACGCCGTAAAGGATAAATATTGCGATGAATGTTTTCTTAGTTACAATGGGGATATGTCAATCAATATTCTAAGCACTTTATGCCATCAGTGTTCACATATGAGGTAATGGATTTTAAATAATAAATTTTATTCGGATTTATTTATCTGCCAAGGGTTTCCTTTGTTCTATAAGTTACCCTGAACATTTGTCTGTTATTTACAATAATATAATTCTCTTCCATATATTTTATTTATGGCGGTTTAAAACAGTTAAATTACCCTGGATAGACCACAATGCATCGCGATATGCTCAAAATTCAAGATGGCGTCGCAATTGTTGAAAAACTCAATTGTTTATAAATACTAAAGTTAGAACAAAAGAACATCCGGTTTGACTGTAAAACGACAAATTAACGTGTGTGTAAATACCTTTCAACAGTACAAACCGTATAGAATCTATACATCCTGAGTGGGACGTAATTTTTTATTGAATAAAAACGCGTACCTTATCTCCCATTTCACCTTGTTGACCGGGTTGACCTTGTAGACCTTGATCTCCCTGCGCAAAAATATATGTTTCAGAGCAACTTCATACTCGGTGCAAATACTATTTACGAATTACACCCCATACATTTACTGTAATTGTCATTTTATCGAGCAGCTACACTTTAACAATACAAGACAATGCTTCAGTAGCCGTTTTTATACTCACAGGTTCACCAGATTGACCAAGTTCTCCGCTTTCACCGTCTTCACCAGGAGCCCCCTAATAAGTTTTAAAGTCGTTTTTAGCCTTTATATCAAGCCAAAACATAAAAACATACGTTGCAATTTTATAAGCCTAACTTTTAAGTAAAACGTGAAAACGTAATTATACTTATTTTACGAATAGCCAAATCGAAAACACCTAAAGCTATTCACAATGCCATCCCGCCTTACAAATTTTGATGTGCTCAGGTAGACCTAATCTGAGTAGACTATCAATCATTACGCATAAATCCTATAGTATTTAGTTACGAGCTCGAGGAGGGCGAAGCCCGAATCAACAGTCACCACATAGAAATTCATGACAGCAAGCAATCTAATTGTTTTAATGGAGTCAGAAGTACAAATACTGGATTTTCAAATAAAACATTTTGTTAAAAAAGTCTTTGAATTACAAAAAAAAAACAGCGAGAAGAGTGTGCCATCAAACGACAGCATTTGCAAGAGTATAATAGCATGATTCTACTTATACTATTTATACTATTTATATAGGTAATAACTGCTAGTGATTTTAATGGATGAATTCAAAGGGCCGTTACATTTTTACTATAAATAATAAGACAATGAGAAAAACAAAAACTTACAGGAGGTCCCTTTGGGCCATTTTTACCTTCCTCACCACGTGCACCAGGCTCACCCTAAGGTAATGCATGAACATATTCAATGAGTTTGACAAGAAAATATACTGACTGGCAGTAGCCCAAGTATACACATAAAAAATCAATTACCGGGCCTCCAGGATTCCCTCCAGGACCAGGCTCGCCAGGTGGCCCTATACTACCCTAAAAACAATTAGAGAAAAATAAAATCAGTTAAGCGAAAGCATAGACATTAATTTTGGCAAGACCATTAATGATAACAGACAGATAATTAATGTATTTATTGAAACGTAATATATTTTTGAAACGTTTTTAATTCTCTGTAATACAAAGTTTGGTACTATGTTCTACGCTTACAGTTGAAAAACAGTATGTTTTAAGAAAAATTGCTTTATTATAACATCATTAGCATCATTGTTAAGATTTTTATGTCGTGTAAAAGATCATATTGAGAGAAAAATTGCCATAATTAAATGACATTGATATTATTAAGAAACTGCAAAAAAATTCTACTTACGGGATAACCTTTTGGACCTTGAGGACCAAGTGGACCTGAATCACCTTTGGCTCCCTTTACAAATAAATGTATGGTAAATAAAGATAGAGAAAAAGATAGCTGATAAAGTGTTGCACATAAACATTTCATGATAGACAACTAAAATACTGACATTGGTTCAACTTACTGGTTCACCTGGGCTACCCCTACGACCATATCGACCAGGTGGTCCCTAGAGAAAACAAAGAAAAACCCACTTAAAATATATTTCATTGTCGAACTTTTTAAAGGTTCATGTTCGTTTATCCTTGGAATCCATTCAAACCACGATCCCTTCGGATGCTGATCTCCCCGCATCCGTTGTACCACACCCGCTCAGCGTAAAAAAGTTGCACATATCATCTATGTCATATTAACCAAGTGTACCAAATGAAAAGAAGCCGAGATGCGTCAGAATAACTCTACTAATCCTTTACAGTAAATACGGGTATGGATGATGGTCGCCTAATTCAAGATACATCAGTTCTGATGATTTAAAACATATACATGTAGTTATGGGCTTTAACTGCATCTACGTTGGTGTATCTGATGGCTGCTATATGCACCCTAGAACATGGGGGGAGGGAATTGTCGCCCGAAGTAAGAGCTCACAAATTGAGGTGATGTCATCCAAATTGGAACTTGCCTAAAACTATACGAAATCGACCTTGCAAGCAAACAAAATATATTTCAAAGCCAAAATTACAGAGTTACATAGATCTCAGAATTAAATAGACATAGTCTATAATTTTCAGATACTTACTGGAGGACCAGGAATAGCTTCTGTACCACCTACACCGCTGGGACCTTTGGGACTCACCTAAGAATAAATTAAAGTATATGTACAAGAAAATAAAGTTAGCTATATTAGGATACAAGAGTTCAAATTACCTTGTAAATGAGATTTTTCAACTAGAAAATTTCAGAACTAGAAATTTACAGAAAATCTCCATGCCCAGTGTTATTTCTTTAAAACAAGTTCTGCCTGTGGTTTGGTCAAGCTGCATTAGGTCCTATGTTCAGCTTGGTTCATATGAATTTATAAACAATTATTGGATGAGGTTTTTGTGTTATGCAGAATTATCAATGTCGAGGTAAGAGAGAGGTTACAGAGACATTGATAATTTTGCATATCACAAAAACCGAATCCGATAATTGTTTTATTATACATTGTAAGCGGAGAAAATAAACAGGGTAACGAAAGAATAGATTTGTTTGGAAAATCAAAAATATTGCATGTTAACAAAGACATTGTTGCCATGCCAACCATTGATGCCAACGAATACCGCATACTATAATAATCTGCACCGTAGGCTCAACATGCAGATAACTCAGTTATCGGCTAGAAAATAACTGAGTTATTTGCAGATTGTGTGATAGTCGCATTTATTTGTATACAACTGACCAATCACAACGCATAAAACAACTGCAATGTATAATAATATAATATATTTCTAAATTATCGCGATGTAATTAGCTATTTAAAAATCACGTGATATTAAATGGAAATTTTTCGATTGTGCAATGGAATGGTGCAATAGTTTTTCGGAACATTCAATCCTTCACCTTATGAAAGTATTCTTACCATTACACTCATAATCATTTATTATTTGTATAATATAGCTTTCACTAGTGTAGCAGAAAGCAGAACCCATTGACATATAATTTATTTTTCACACTTTTCTGGCTGTTTTGAACCCAGCATATTATTTACTTGCAAAGAGTTATATTTGCAGACATCCTACACATTCAAGATTTACATTCAAATTTTTCAGCAAACAAACAATAAAAATGTATGTGAAAAAATAATACATACGCCTGGGTCACCACCTTCTGGAATTCCAGCTGGTGGTCCTGGCGGGCCCCGAAATCCACGGGGTCCTTTGTTGCCCTTTCTCCCTTTACGTCCTGGCTCACCCTTTATAGTGTAGAAAAATATATGCAAAATTAGAAATCGCTTTAGCTTTACAAGTAGATTCGAGTGCAACTGTCTCGAATCTAGTATGTACTTCTTATCCATAACAATTGGAGCATGCGAATGTTATTTATTTTACTTTAACAGATGTCGATTATCACTTCATTTTATATCATCTTGAATTACCTAAATTTGACATTCGTTGGGTATCAAGGAACATATACTTACAGGGAGTCCTGAGCCTCCTCGTGGACCTGGAGGTCCAGCATCACCACGTGGACCCTTAATAAATTTCAAGATAAAAGTGTTATATTATTACCATAATTATCTCCGAGCCAACGGCGCGAAGCGCCGTTTCGGGCGTAAGCCCGGGGCGAGGGTTACTAATTTCGTATAAGCGGAGTTGAAAGTCGTTGCTCGTGATAGGTAGTAAAAGTGGTATGTCCTCACTGATCTCAATAATATGGCGAATTATCATGAATGGCTAACACTGATTGGCCAGATTTAAAATTTATTGTTGATTGATTAATCACGAATTCAACTGACAGCAAATATCTAAATTTGCTTTTTGCACTACAATATTTTGTATTTTGCAAAAAGATTTGGCAACTTTAACAACCAACGAAGGGTGGTCATTGACTCTTGAAGAGAGATTAATTCTGGGAAAATACAAAGAAGCGCCAAGAATTGACTACGGCGTGAAACACAAGGCAAGTTTGTTGATAATGCGTATTTATACTTGTGTTTTAATGCTTTATAAAGGCCGGCATAGCCGTACTCCTCCAGTTTATTCACTGTTTATTGTTTAAATTCCAGAGCAAGTTTATGTTTTGTAAATGCAAGACTGTCTTCTTATTACTGTATTTCAAAATATTGAAGAACTTTACATGTAAAAGAATATGAGCCAAGATACAAAATTGGCTTGAAACGGTTTTGTTTCAAACTCAAAGTTTATGTAGATAAAAATTTAGTTTCATAAATATTTCAAAACGTCTAATATGTGTAATTAGTAGGTCGTATTTTATACCAAATTTAAGCTTACATTAGGCGTAATAACATACCGATGACAAATGTTGTGCCATTTTAAAAAATTGACAATAAAACAAGGATTAAAAACCCAATATCAAAGAGTAGAGACTACAAAGAGGGACCACTTCATTGAAAAAAGCGTAAGGTGCTGTCGTCATGATTCGTCATGGGCGCCATGTTCCTAGCCAGTGCCCAAAACAGAAGCATTTCCCCCCGGTATTAAGAGCCATTTTTAATATTTCCGGGGGAACGAGCATGCAATATTCGTCATGGGCGCCATGTTCCTAGCCAGTGCCCTAAACAGAGGACGTCACCCCCCGGAAATATTAAAAATGGTTAGTAATACCGGGGGGAAATGCTTCTGTTTAGGGCACTGGCTAGGAACATGGCGCCCATGACGAATCATGACGACAGCACCTTACGCTTTTTTTACTGAAGTGGTCCCTCTTTGTAGTCTCTACTCTTTGCCAATATTTTGTCTTTTTGAAAAATTAATATAAATAACAATTGCCGTGTTGCTATGACAACAACCTATTGGGTACTTCATGTAATTCCGAAAATATAGTTGCATGCTCTTAGTTAGTGGCGAGGGGTTGCTGCATGCATGTATTTCTAGTTTAGAATATAAAAGTTGTTTATCAAGGCTATAGCTGTTATATTGAGGGTGGTTTCCTGAATCCTATCTAATCCATCATTCAACTCTTCTCAAATTTGGATGTAAACACTATGATACATGTATGCTATCCTTACAAAATTTCACTTTGCATCAAAAATCACATATGATCAAAAAAATTTCACATCCGATCACATGAATCTAACAAGTGAAATCAGGTGAAATTCTTCTATGATCGATATCATTTGTTCCAAGAAAATTAAGCTACGAACGACTTGATTTGTGGAAAGGACTAACTCCGATGTTCGAAGGGACAGGTTTTTAATGACAATACTAATGATGCTCTACAAAATGCGGTTGCATAGCTCAATAAACGACTTATCCAGTTTCAAAAGACGTCATATCAACAGTGCAGTCTAATGTAATTAAACTTATTTAGAAAATGCAATTCTGTTGCAGCAAATTTTTTGTTAGTTGTCAGAAATTACAAGGTATATTTCGACCCAGTCAAGTTTTTTCTATCATCGACAACGTTACTTACAGGATCACCTGGATCACCTGGCACGTCTTCTACAGGAACTACAAAACGTAAGGACGTTATTAGATACACCATTGCATCAACTGACCACTTTTTACTTTTGACCACTTTAAGAACATTTTACGTTACAATGTACTATGATACATGTGCTACGAACTCGTGTTATTAGGAAGTTTGAGCTATTCTTTTAAATTAAAATGAATTCTTATTAACAGTTGAAATTTCTAATTTTCATGCTTGGCGTAAATGATACAAATTGTGCATTTAGTATTTTGTTGGATTTTGCTCCTATTTTTCCATACTTCCAATAAGAAGTAAGAACGACGTGAATCTCAAAAAAAGAAATAACAGAAATCCTCACATATGATTCCCTCCCCCCCCCCGAAAAATGTCCAATTATGCACAAATATGCTTCGATTGTTAAAAGATAATTGATTTGATTGCGACAGCCATTTTAACTTCAATTTTCCACTATAAATAAAGTCAAAATGATGTGCATGTTTTTCTTTTGGGGTATGAATATATTTTTTAATAATTTAACAGTCCAATCAAAAACAATTTCGTATATGCTGAATTAAGATATTTAGGTGAAGACGCTTGACCATACAATTTCTAAACAATTCAATATTTTCATTTACAATTCTATAGTACATTATTCCCAGCATTGTGATATTAAATTATAAAATTGCAGAATGATGAAACAAGTTTTTTTAAATGTGCTTACGTGGGTCTCTACACTCTCTACCACTGCAACCATCGTCACAACACTTTTGTAATCCAGGGCACTCATCGTCAACTGAACATAATGAAACGGGGTCCGGACATTCTGGTCTTGCCGTCACCTCAGGACATTTACCAGCTGTTTCGGGAAAAAAGTTAAAACTCAACATAAATTTTCCACCGTCGTTATGCACATGTTACCCTCACCCTATTATACTCTAAATACCGGATTAATGGGAAAACTGATGTTCCTTTTTTTAAAAAAAGTGTTTGCATGGGTTATATTCAATCATATATTTGACCAGGCTTTTTGAACGATGGTTCCTGAATAATTTAACGCGACCCATGAACATTGCCTGTCATGAAATGTGCTATACACATTACCATGGAAAACGTCTTACAGCAATCTATATAGGATCATTATAATCTGAATAAATATTCATATTAGGATAAGAATTGTAATCTCAGATAAAAATTCATATTTTTGTCTTCTGCCTAACTCATTTCTTATGAAATCAATTTTGAAAACAGTTTATTTTAAAAGAAATAAGTCGGACAGAACACGGACATATTCATATTCACCTCCCTCCTTCCTATTAAAGTTTCGGATCTAATCGTTTTCTAATGAATGTTTCTAAAGTTTCTCACATACAAAATCTAAAATGTGCATCCAGTGACACATATTAACAGCAAACACACATTTAAAAAATTGACAACCACAAAGCAGAATGTGAACCAGACTCACGATTTTTTAGCACTGCATTTCAAATAGCATCATTGCCCCTCACAAACATTCAAGTTTTCTATGACAAGTTTAGTTTATTTACAATGCACAGCAGTTTTTTATGACATGTTTGCCTCTGACAAATCTAATTAGCCCTTCTGTTTATGTTGCACCGAATTTTACTAATGTACAATACACAGATGACCAACGTACTATTGAGCTTAATTTACTTTGAATTTTACAAGCTAGCATGCTAGCTTTTAAACCATGCCCTTGTGATGGAAAAAATGACGAAGTAAAATATAAACTTGTCCATTTGTATACGTTTAGAAAAGAAAACTTTTTAAAGTAAATTGAGCTCAGTAGTACGTTGACCATCTGTGTATTGTACATTAGTAAAATTCTGTGCAACCATGAATAGAAGCGCGAATTAGATTTTAAACTGGCGACACTTGTCGTAGAAAATTTGCTTTTCTGTAAGAGCTGGATTTTTTAATGACATTTTTTTACAAGACAATACTGTATTTTAACAAATCCTCAAACTCGAAATATGGCATACGTGGCCAGTGAAATAGATCCTAAAATTGCCATCTAACAACGTGACACAAATAACAAGATATATAGGTAGTATCTCGTGGGAACTTGACGCTGCACTTTATTATATAAAATGGTAATCGAACTTTGGAGAACGCATGTACAGAATAAATACTGTCGTTTTAAAACAAAATTGAGCAAATAGGAACAAAAATTTCTGGTTGATATCGTTTTTTTTACCGTTGAAGATTCGTTGACTCCCATTTAGGAACTAAAATCGATCGATTGTTCAAATTTTACAAAAACCTGGCTTCTCCTACCATGAAAGAATTATTTATTTATATTAAATGTTAAGCACTCTAAAGTTCGACTACACCCGGTAGTTTGAATTTGAAGAAGATTCCACCTTAAGCTAGGACAACACGAACACACTTCAAGCGAAGATGACAAATATAATTTCCTTCTAGGCACGTATCAGCCGGGAATATCGAGGCAAAAGTTTTGCGACAATCTACGTGCGTTTTAAAATACATGTATCAGTCATATTGTTTTCACATGACTATAACACATATGTTAGCCCGGTCTTCTAGATGCAGACCTAGACAATAACGTGTTTGTTATCTTTCAGGTACAATATATTTTTTGTGCAATTTTGAACAGTTGGCGAGACAGTAACTAATTCAAAACCTTTTCCTGCACAAGAAGGGATTAGAAACGTGACACGCAACACACTTATACTTTATCAGCATTGTAATGCCCGACTCTTGCAAGATTTTGAAATTAGAGATTTCATTAGTCGTTATGTAAAACATTTGCAAAATGTGGCAATTCGATGTAGTGAAATTTGAATGGTGTCCCAATTTTGGGAGGTATGCAACGCATCAGACAAAAAAGTACCCTATTATAACTGGGCATTTAAGGCCTTTGATGCGGTAGAGATGAGCGCGCGAGAGTGGATCAGTGACAGTGAATGAGTAAAATGACTGAGAATGAACTCTGTTTACAACCTAAATATTTGCAGCATACACACTAAGTTTCATTTAGTAGCAGCCTGTAGTTGCGTTTTTGCACAATTTTCAGTACTAATTTTCTGAGTCATAACAAAGAATGCACACTATTTTAGGTTATTTGCTAGGTATTGATATTTTAACCAGACTAAGTTTCCTGGATGTTGTTTTAGTTGCCGCAACACAAATGGGCCTTCGATAAAGTGCAATGGTTTGCGCAATTTGAAGCTTTGTTGGCCTGAGCGGCACTGCATTGTTGTTGCCATGTACGCATGAATATTCGCCCCGTCTATCTGACTATCGCGTAGATATAATAAATATTCGTTTGTGCAGTTCGTATAAAATTGTGTGCAAATTAAAAAACCTTAATATCTGGTTTCATGCGGTTGCTGTAATTTCGAGGCTACTGAGGAATTGTCCTCAAGACAAGAGCGGACAAAAAGCTTTCCTTTATCCGTGAAATCAGAAATAAAAGCTTTTCTATCTATTCCTGTCGCAAGGGAAATGTTCCTCGGCGCAACAAACTTGCGCACGGTCTGATTTATTGTATGATGATGTGTACACTGCACAAATTATAATGCCTTACGCTATGCTAGCGTGCCCTCGCCAAAATGATGTCAATCTTTCAATTAATATGAAAGCCTATTAACCACACTAACCAGAGACCAGAGGCTATAAGACATCAAGTGTACTCATAATTATATTTAAATATCACCAATACAACTATAAATGTTAAAATTCTACGTATTTTTAAGAAATTGTGCGAAATTAAGGTAAATAATCGGATTCATGAACGATATAACCTCTCTTTCAGGCTGTCGTACATCATCACTTGACACCCGACCGTCTGAATATCAGCGAACAATCGGCTCTTTCATTGCATGGCGCTGACCAGGCAATGAGAACACGGACTATTTGTGCCAAGCAATTCCTTTTCGGAATATTCAGCTGGACGAAAATAATCTTTGTGCAACTTTGTTCACCGTGAAATCGTGATCTTTGAAAAAGTACGAAAGAAACTCGGCCCATGCAAGTGCGCCTCGTTTGCCCAGTGATCAAAGGGCCATTTATTAGCAAATGCATCATGCATGAAAACGGTTTCAAATAGGCAAACATAAAGTTCATGACACAATACATTATAAATCAGTACACGAAATCAGCATAACATAAATCATGATGAAAAATATTCCACTTATTTCATGGTACACCAAATTCTGTGATACAAAACACCAAATCGCGCGATTATTATCAATAGCGCGCATTTTGCTTGTATGCAACAAAATCTTTTCAAATAAAACAAATTTACAAAGATTTGGTCTCACAGTTATGTACAGCTATACATTTACAATTCAACAAAGTAAAGCTCTCCCGTTTTGTCCGGCATAGCCGTCGAGACCTTGCGCAGCGCGCTATAGACGTTTAGAATTTAAAAATCAGAAATATTACGTTTACTTACGTTTAGCGTCCTGTCCATGCACAGAATATGTTACAAATAAAACAAACGCTAATGAGAAAAGTAACCGAAAAGCCATGATCGACGCGAGGCCTCTTGGTGCAAAATGGTTTCACGCACTACACACCGTCAGCCTGTACTGATCAGAGCCAAGATGAAGATACCGTGGCACTGCGCGAGCACAGTCAGGCGCGGTTGACTAGGGGTCTGTAATCCGGTACATTCTGTGAATAGCTTCATTAACAAAGACTTCGATTGATATTCGATCCGGCAAAAATGACGCCTTCAATGAAAACCCCTCTTTGACCACTGTCCCTCATTATTATGAAATATTAATTTTACAACGATCAGGTTTCCACCGACCGCAAAGCGTATATTCAAGCAAAGAAATGGCCAGCGCTTTTTACCTTTTCAAATTTTCAAAACATTATGTCTACATTTATTCCTACTTTTACTGAAGCTTCTGTGAGGTTTTGTTGTTTTGCGTGAGCATTCAACAGTTTCGTGATTGTTTACGTATGTCAAAGGAACACGTCGACATTTGAGCTGAATTACATATTCCTGTTGTGCGCAAAGTATGTTAATCAAGCATTGGAACCCTAATGTTTGCAAGAATGATAAAACCTAACGATTTAGCTCTAGTAAGACATTGATAAGCCACAAGCGCTGAAGAGACTGGTCCAATCGATTTAAAAACAGGGAAATTTTATTTAATTCCGTGGACATACTGGATGCAAGCTTGAGTTACAACGTTGTCAGTGGTTTTATAAAATTCTTTTAGGACTCTATATATCCAAATTTATGATCACCGCTTTACACTCAAATATCTATGGATTTGAAAAATATGAATTAATACAAAGAGTAAGAGTTCGCAATTCGACCTTTAGCTTCGCTAATATTCAATAATGTATTTGTTGAGACGTATGCGATATTTATTATTTTACTGATACAACAAATTGATACACCGACTAAATCACAACTGCGTAAAGGCAAAGTTAAGGATGAAACTAGCAATTTTTTTTTAAAAATAATGAAAAATGGTTGTGCCAAGAAAAAATTCTAATCTGCATGAATTATTATATTTAATCATATGGTCACGAAACAAAATAATACTTGTAGTTTGCGCTGGAAGAGTGGGAGTGTGATGTCGCAGTTCAATACAACTAATTTTTCCTAAAGAGAGACGATATAGCGTACACAATTTTGAGCGATGCAAGGTCTAATCAAACTGTAAGATATAATCTGACTGCACGTGACATCAACCTAGACCTGGCGAAATATATTCATTGACAGACTGAATAATAATATAAATGCATAAAATTTCGTTGACTTGTAAAACCAGACCAAAACTAGCTGTGTAAGCACGATGGGCTATGCTTGAACACTGTGGCTATAGTTTACCGATTCAAAATTAAAATGGACGATAAAACTGAAACAAAACAAACAAATAAATAAACCAGTACATGTTGTTGTTATTTCCGGTTAACATGCATTACCACATAATTGTCATGTATCATATTGCCATCAAAAAGGGTATATTTGTAGACAAAGCTGAGCGGCCTTTTGAATTGTGGTACAAAATCATCCCTAACATTCAAAAATGCGTCGAATGGTAACGGCAATTCAAGAGTGTTGAACGGCAATAGGACATGGGATAAAAAAATCATAATGAGAAAAACGGAAAAATGCAATTTCTTATTTTGTATTATCACGCTAACTGAAGGGTTTAATTAACTGCTACAACCCACATGTACCTGGAAGCACGCATATCTCGGTTAACATTCAAAATATAATACATGCGCATAGTCAAAGTACATTTAACGCCTCTATTGCATTGGACAAGGCTTTATAGGATACCCTAAAGATCGAAATGTCGAGAGAGCACTAGGTCTCTCACTCACTGGGACTGTATCTACTTCACCAAATTTAGCTAAAGAGGGAGCGCGTAGCGGGACAATCATTAATACTCGCCCTTCGGGCTCGCGGTTTAGCTAAATTTGATGAAGTAGATACAGTCCCAGTGAGTGAGAAACCCAGTGCTCTCTCGACATATCGACCTTTAGGGTATCCTATAAAGCCATGACCCTATTGCATTCCAACGATATCTTAAAATGACAATTTTCTAGAGTTTCTCTAACTGTGACCGCGTCTACACGTGACATCACATTGTATAATAACTTTTCAAAAATCACCATTGCTTTGCAACGTGATCAAGTGAGTAATCGTAGTTTACGCACGTACTGCGCAGTTTTAGTTATTTGTTATTTTCATGTGGTACAAAATGCGGTAATATAATGGACCGTTATGTCATACGTTGTGAATTTTCAAATCAAATAAAGTCGAATATCTCGTGAAGAAAGAGAAGTAATTGCATCAAGAAAGTTATATTTAACATTTTCCTTGTTAGCAACACGAGTGGAAATGGCATGGTGGAAAAGACGGAGTACGGTGTGCGGAGTACGGAGTCTCTCTGTAAAGTGTTTCCCCAGACCTGGCCGTGACTTTTAAACAGACTCCGTCTTTTCCACTTTATGGGGGCATAAAGTGGAAAACACGGAGTCTACCTGTAAAGGGTTTCCCTAGACTTGGCGGTGACTTTTAAACAAACTCCGTCTTTTCCACTTTATGGGGGCATAAAGTGGAAAACACGGAGTCTACCTGTAAAGTGTTTCTCTAGACTTGGCAGTGACTTTTAAACAGACTCCGTCTTTTCCACTTTATGGGGGCATAAAGTGGAAAACACGGAGTCTGTCTGTAAAGTGTTTCCCCATACCTGGCGGTGACTTTTAAACAGACTCCGTCTTTTCCACTTTATGGGGGATAAAGTGGAAAACACGGAGTCTGTCGTAAAGTGTTTCCCCAGACTTGGCGGTGACTTTTAAACAGACTCCAACTTTTCCACTTTATGGGGGCATAAATATATCTCCACATTACAGCGTTCTATTTTATTTAATCACATGTCATATAATCATAACTGACATCGATAACTTTATATCTAACCATATAAAAAATTTCACCAGCGTCCAACCGCTAACACAATTATGCTCTTAACGTAGCAAAAAATAACATGAAATTAAGCTTTATTATTGGTAACTTTTAGCTATGGTTCTCATAAGCCACAATCATATCATGCTCATTACTGTTGGAACAGCGATCAAATTCCTTCCATGTTCAACGTTGCTGCCAAGTTAAGCTTTGTTTGCAGTTTTCTAGATTCTGGAAGACACATTGAGCATTCAACTTTGAGTGGCTATAAAGAGTTGGGGGTCAATAATCCGGGGTCAAGCATCTTTTTTACGGCATCAAAGGTCATTCATGTGTATTTCTCGGGTTTCAAGGGTAATATTAATGATTGTAGCCCTGTTGTAGCTTACGGAGACGCGTATATCAGAACAGTTATAATATCACACGATTCGCTTGTAATCTTCTTGATAACGACCGTTTAATTTTTAGAGTTAGCTTTGTAAACAAAACCGAAACTTCCTTTTGCGATTGGTTTTTCACTGGCGACATCTTCATAATCGAAAGATGGCAGATCGCTGGTAATCTGTCGCGGTAAATCACGCAAAGTTGGCAGTTTAAAAGCCGCACTTACTAGTTAAAAACCGGCAATTTCACCTCACATTGTCTATGAGAATCACAAGCATGTATAAAGAAGCCGTCAGTATCAAAAGTGAGTAACTTACATGGGTGCCATGTAGTCTAGTAAACAGTACTAGTCAGCAGTTTTTAGAAAAATGTATTAATTATATTGCAATTATATGCGCCATGTAGTCTCAACAATAAGGAATAATTCAACTTAACACTTATCGTTTGATTCATTCATCTAAATAAACAATAGTCGGTGGAAAAAAGAGCTTGATCTTTAAAAAAAATTTTGGCTTCCACGTAAAAATTACCGCCATGTCCAGGGAAACACTTTACAGACAGACTCCGTGTTTTCCACTTTATGCTCCCATAAAGTGGAAAAGACGGAGTCTGTTTAAAAGTCACCGCCAAGTCTGGGGAAACACTTTACAGACAGACTCCGTGTTTTCCACTTTATGCCCCCATAAAGTGGAAAAGACGGAGTCTGTTTAAAAGTTACCGCCAGGTCTGTGGAAACACTTTACAGACAGACTCCGTACTCCGTACTCCGCACTCCGTCTTTTTCACCATGCCAATGGAAATAGGAAAAACGAGAAATTGTGCGGAAACACGACGCCCGCAGCGCGGAGTGTTTGCATTAAATTTCGAGATTTTTGGATATCCACGCGGGTTAATAAATATATGTTATTTATACCGGATGGGAGGTCTGTACTGGAAAAATATTTTGTCGAGGTCTCAAATACGGCCCGAGGCCGAAGGCCGAGGGACGTTTTTGAGACCGAGACAAAATATTTTTCAGTACGGACTGACCTAAACGGTAAATAACGTTTTTATTTTTTTCTGCGTGATGCATGATTAAACCCTTACGAAAATCCAGTGTTGCAAACATGCTTTGAGATCAGCTAGTTTGTTACTTTACTTCAATATTTATTCAAGCATGGCTGACAAACAGCTAAAACGAAGACTATACTTTCTGTGCTACTGATGTTTTTATACTCAATACGGCAATGAAAAAGGTGAGTTAATACGATTTTTTATTTTATCGTTCGTTTTACGAAACAAACAGGGTTGAAATATGCGTTTTGACACGGAAAGTTTGATTTTCGATAAGCGAAAATCAGATTTAATTTTTGACAACATTTAATAATAAAATTTTAAGTCCAGGAATCAACTTTAAACTGCAGGTTAGTTGTCAAAGTGTTACTAAACAGTATTATTTTTGGGTTTTTGTATGTTTCACTGTTTATTTCAATGTGTGCTTTTTACTTTTGGATGAGAACCGTGTATAATATGTACGCCGGCTTTTACATGTACGGCTTTGCTCGACTTTGTTTGTAAAATTTTGTTGTAAATTCTGCCGTTTTTTTCGTTGTTTCAAGTAAACTTTAATCTTCAAAAGACATCTGCTGAAGTCAGTTCAGTCTATTTCCTATTTTTAATTTTGTTAGATTGTTTTTTGGCTTTTAGACACTTTTATTCAAGTTCAACAATCAGCTCCACTCCTTGGTCTGTTTTAAAAAAATAACTCTTTTGGCCCGCGGGCCAAGATATCGTAAAAAGCCGCCCGCTCGTGCAGCCAATCAAATTGCAGGAAATCACAAAATAACTCTAGTCGTGCACAAATAAAAAAATAAAAGTGTATATTATACCCAAAATTAAATTTGTTTCATGAAAAAACTGTATTTGAACCACGTGACAATGTGATATTTTGTGGTGTCACACATTCTCGTTCCCAGGCATTATTGGCTGCCTCTGTTGCCATCAGCCCTGGGACAATTCGAACCGGAACACCACAAATTGTGGTGTTTGCCGCAAGTAAACCTTTGCAGCTGCAACGGCAGTATACAAGAAATGCTGAGTCAGCTTGTTTTTTACAAGGAGTGGAGAAGATATTCTGTATTTTTGTGTGTTTATAGCCTTTATCTTGTGAAATATATATTCTTGGGACAACAATAGGTGGATATTCGCATTCTTTTCCCCATTTTTTGCTGAGATCATATTGTGCAAGTCACTGATAAACAGTGACGTCGATAATATTCGATATCGTTCTGTATGGACGAAGAAATGTTTAAACGTGCGCTCTCTGTCAATGTTGTCTTTTCTTAACTATGGTTTATCGCGTTTGAAACGAAAGCAACTCGAAGCTTTGCCTTCTGTATACTTCTACCAAAATATTTAGGAAAAACCCGGCTTTTAGTGATAATATTTTACTAACAAGCAGTCAGAAGTTTGGGCTTTGTCATTAGGATGTCGCTGTCAAAGCATAACAAGGCAAGGCAGCCTTATATCATGTAAAAGGAGCTTTTAATAGGCTGTCCCACTTAATATGACAGTCCATGTGCGTCACAATGCTTAGCATTTATCCAACACAGGGTTAACTCAATTCGCGATCATAGCCAGTTAATCGCGAGCTTTGCCACATTCTATTGCATTCGAACGACCAATGAAATTACTTCTGCTTTCGATTTGTCCCAGGGCTTAAGGCAGCGCAAGCAGCCAATAACACTTGGGAACGAAGATGACTGTGATATTAAATTTATGCCCTCCCCAGTCCCCATTTATCACACTTTGATATCAAATTTATGTCACGCGATAATTTCCCTCGGGCTAAAGCACTCGGGAAATATCATCACTTCAGGTTTATATTTTGCCGAATCACCCTCGCTTCGGGTCTATAAATAATAAATATTATACCTCAAATTCAAATTGTCCAATCAAAATATCGTATTGCTACCACGTGATGAGGTGATTTCTGACTGAATCTCACTTTTAAAGTGAGATACCACTGAATCTCACTTTTAAAGTGAGATTCAGTAAATATCTCACGCTGTCATGGCAACGCTTGTTCACGCAAGCACAGATTGGCAAGTTTTCGTAAACAAAAATGGCGGAATGTGCGAAAAGTTTGATGAACTTCACGAAGAATTATAAAGTATTTTGGAGGACAAGGACGTTGAAAACACAAATATTTAAAAAACTAAAAGGAATTCTCTGTACTTCTCGTTATAAAAATAAACAAAGAACTGGCTATTTTGTATTTTAGAGCATCATATTCACGAAGGTATGTTCAACTTGAAAAACTTAAAAGTTTATTCTTACGGAAGTTTTTGATTTTCGGTATAATATCATTTATAGACCCTCCGCTCGGGGAATTCAGTGAAATATTTCCTTCAGTAATGATATTTCCCTCGGGCTAAAGCCCTCGGCAAATATCATCACTTCAGGAAATATTTCACTGAATCCCCCTCGCTCCGGGTATATAAATGATAATTATAATATGGCACAAAAAATGTAAAATTACTTCAACAGAAGAGCGACGGGAAATAGAGCAATGTATCAACAGGGCTCTCAACCAACGAGTGTGCAGAATTTACAGATGCTATATAATTACAAAGTGATTTGAATCGATCATTGCAATGTAATCAATAAAAGGTTGGTTAAAATTTAATTTCACATCAAATGCACTTTAATTAATAACAGTTAACGTTTGAGAAAATATTAGATTTTGTCATTTTGTCGGGTAAGGTTGATGTAGCATTTGTTTCTATTCACAAACATGCAGTGCATCAAAGCATTGCTTGACAAAGGGCTATCATTTATAACAGCAAATGAGACAGGTTCAAATGCGTTAAGAAATGTGCGCGAGAGAGTTTGGGGTACCTGTCAATATTATGCCCGCAACACAAATCAACTTTGATTCCAGGTGTTGGAAAAATTCTACCTCTTTCACGTTTGTCTGACCCGCATAGCGGAAACAAAGCGCCTGCGGAGAAGGTGGGGACAAATAGAGGAACTGCAGTTCCTCTGGTCCAGCAGGAATCAAACCCAGGCTTGCAAGCCACTGGTTCACTGCTCAGCTCAAATGTAACCATGATGGACAGAATAAACAAAATACTTACGCTTTGCTGCCAGTATTGGTCCAATCACTAGAAAATATGAAATACACCCCAATATTAGCAATATTGATATTACATGGCAAGACGTTTAGGGTTTTGTCAAGGTTAGGGTTGGGGTTAGAGCTTGGATTAAGATTTATGTTCGCATCACTGAAAACAGGCAATTATTGCACCAAACAATTTGATAATAATCGAACAATAATAGTACGAAATACATTACTAATCATCACCAATCGACTGCAGTTGTGTTAATTGTCATAGTATGTCCTAAGAAGGACGTCTTGTGTAGAATTTTTACCATAATATTTTCGCTGACGTGCAAATTAATTCATTTAATGGCAGTCCAAAAAGTGTCATAAGTTAAAGTAGTCCGAAAGCCGTCATTTTCAATTTGCCGTCTTAAATCAATATTGGCCGTCCAAAAGACGGCGGGACGGCTCGCAGACTAAGATCCTGCGGCTAAACGAACTCCAGAATTTCGTAATCTTGGGTATTTGTCATTGTTTATGCAAATCTTTCGCACATTTTAGTTGATAACGAGGTTGTTAATGCATGGAAATCTTATTGCATCATTATCTGCATATATTGTATCAAAGTCAAATAACTTACACGTTTTTATTTTGGGCTATAGTGATAGATTTTCTAATTAATTAGCTATCCGAAACATGGATGCCGGCATTCGTAAATTATTAAAGAGAAGAAAAATGTTATTTCTAAACGTTGAAACCTCACTGAGTATTTTTCTATAAACATTTCGCATACATCATGCTGGCAGCGCCAATTATGTGTCTTTCAACAATCCTTGTCTGCTTCCACGCAAATCGTTTTCACCAAAACTGAATAGCAAACTAACTCGTTTCCATACATGCACTACGGTACTATGTACATATTTATCAACATTGAAATCAACAATCTCATACCCAGAGCTACTGTATACGCTCGAGTAAAATATTGTGCTGAAGACGTTTTGACCCCACAATATTTCTTAGCAATTTTATAATTTAAAATTATATAGTGAATTATTGTTACCATTATGATAGTAATTATAAAATTACAGAGAGATAAATTCAAAGACTTTCAAAAGTAGTAACCTGGGTCTCTAAACTGTATGTATGTAAAACTTTATCTAACCACGCTAGCCTCGGTCAACTATGTAGCTGGTTTCCACGAGGGGCGTCACACTAATACAAAACGTTATATAAAATAAGCCTAATACTATTTACAAATGATGATACTATTTACAGAAAATAAACCAAGATATATACAGAGAATGAATAATATGTAAAAAGACACAAGAGAAAGGAAAGCATTAAAAACTGAGATCTAAATCCAGCGACAGAACAGGAATCATATTTGCTGTATTTGCCTTTTAAATGAACTAACGGATTCAGCTAGTTTAAGCTCTTTTGGAAGATTATTCCACAAAGTAGCACCACTGTACCCGAAAGTTCTCTTTAGAAATTCAGTTTTAGGTTTTGCTAGCATTAAATCTGTTTCGCTATTTCGAAGATTAAGTGTATTCCGATAGGTTTCATATTTTTTTCGGAATAGATCTTTTAGATTTGGGGCAGTGTGGTCATTGAGTATTTTGTACATTAGTATCAATTTATTTCGCGATCGTCTTGCATCAAGTGTCTCCCACCCAAGGGTGTCGAGCACATCAGCAGATTTAACATCATAGCTGGCTCCAGTGATAATCCTAGCTGCACGATTTTGAAATTTTTGTAATTTATCTTGAAGTACTTTGCCGCAACTATCCCACAAAGGCGAACAATAATCAAAATACGGCTGTACCAATGTTTTGTAAATAGTTTGTAGGGTGACAGGTGGGACAAAGGGCTTTATACGCCTCATCGCCCCAATTCCTGCACTGACCTTGCCACATATTTTTTCAATGTGTTTCTCCCAACTCAATTTTTCGTCCAAATCTACCCCTAAACATGTAAAAGTATCAGCTCGAGGAATTGGAGCATTATTTAATAGAACACAGTTGTCTTTAACTTTCTTATTTAAGTTACGTGATGACCCAACGAACATAACCTTTGATTTTGTCGGATGATGTTTAAGCTTATTTTTAGAAAGCCACTTCCGGGTGTTGTTTAAATCATAATTTAAATTTTCAATCAAAGTATCAAAATTGTCCGAAGAAGACGAGATTTCTGTATCATCTGCATAAAGATATGGAGTTGTTTTTTCTAGGCAATCGGTCATATCATTTATGTATAATAAAAACAATAATGGGCCAAGTATAGAGCCTTGTGGAATTCCACATACTATTTCTTTCGATGATGATGTTTGACCATTAACAGAGCACACTTGTTTCCTATTTGTTAAATATGACTCGAACCATTTTAGTTCAGTACTATGGATCCCAAATTGGTCTTTGAGCTTCCTCAATAGAATTTCGTGATTAATCGAATCAAAAGCTTCACATATATCGAGAAAAACAACTCCATTTAGTTTGCCGTTATCCATATCAGTCAACCATTGATCGCACATTTGAATAAGTACGCTAACCGTTCCATATTTTGGTCGAAATCCCGATTGGAATTTTGATATTAGGGAGTTTTCATTAAGGTATCTGTATATTTGATTGAAGACCTCTCTCTCGAATACCTTACTTATTATCGGTAAGATAGATATTGGTCGATAATTTTCACATTTACTTCGATTTTCGGATTTATGAATTGGGATTACCCTAGCCATTTTCCATTCATCTATATATATACCAGATTTAAGAGACATATTAAAAACGGCAGTAAGTGATGGCGCAATTAAGTACGCTGAAATTTTGAGAATTTTAGCAGGTAAATTATCCATTCCCGTTGCCTTTGAAACTTTTAAATTACTCAAATTCATTGCAACATTGCTTACATTAATATTAGCAAATTTAAATCGTATATTAGAGGAATGATCTAGCCCTGATTCAGGTATTTGATCGTCACTAGGGATTTCATAAAATTGTTCCGACTCAGTTCCAATGTTTATTCCAACATTGATAAAATACTCATTAAATGATTCGGCGATAAGTTTATCATCTGAAATAATAGTATCATTGATAATTAGTTGTTTAACGTTACTCAATTTTTGTTTTCGGCCTAATAAAGTATTTATTAGAGACCAACTTTTTTTAACATCTTTAGAGTGTAAACAATTTTGAATTTTGTCACAAATTTTGTACCACTGCAACTATCGTCGCAACACTCTCAAGGACACTGATCGTGAAGTGAACATATTGTGAAAACATTTAAGGGGCTTCGCTGGTGTAGTGGTCAGACCACTCGCCTCTAACCTCTAAGGTTCTGAGTTCGATCCCCGGTAAGGTGGACTTGAACCAGATCTTCATGTGAAAAAGTATAGTCAACGCTCTGCTGAAAGTCGTGGGTTTTCTCTGGGTAATCCGGTTTCCTCCCATAGAGAAAGTTGATAGGTAATACGGGCTTACAATAATTGGCTCACGCTGTTGTGGTGACCCTGCCCTTGTGGCTAAGTTAAATAAAAATTTTGAAAAACCGGGCTCCGGATACTCTGGTCATTTCGGTGCCTCAGGTCATTTACTAGCTGTTTCATCAACAAAAGAAAGCTATTCTGGACAGCATCATATGATTCTCTACAACGAGTTGTAGAAGAATATCTGAATCTACGCGCAGGAAGTTGGAGAGCAGCCCAGGTGGCGATAGTAAATTGTATGAAGCAGGAGATGTTTCGACAAAATTGTATGCAAACTCACAGACGATCACAGTGTACGGGGAAAATAAAGCTGAAGCCGAAGAAAAATTAAAATCAGCTGTTTATGTATCGAAGGAATTGTAGTCAAATTTATGGTTTGCATTTAACGTCACGGCGGCCATGTTGGAGGTATGACACAAAATAATATGTTATTAGTTTCATTGTTGGATCCAGCCGGCGTGGTGGCTGACATTGTCCGCCGCGCCCCCCGAAAGACTGATTACAAACCACCAATAACGTTGTAAACACCAAAGTTTCTAAAGTATACAGGGTGTCCCAAAAAAAAGTAGGTAGAAATCTAAAAATCTAAAAGCAGAAATCACTCTATTGTCATTAAATTGTGTTATTATGCCTCTGGGAATTTAAAAGAATTGTCTACATGTCTACAATGGCAGAAGTATTCTAGTTGTTATAATTTGACGTAATTATTGTGTTGCTGTTCGTTTTACATGTAGAAGCTAATTTAAATTCCCAGAGGCATAATAACGTAATTTAACAACAATAGAGTCATATCTAAGGGAGGACTTTTTTCTGGGACACACTGTACAGTCATCAATCCAAAGCAAGTTAAGCTCCTTCTTCCACAGTTAATGACCCTCTAGAGGAATTTAAAGAATTTATTAACGGCAAGTTATTAGCCTTGACAACAGAATTGAATGCTAATTTGACAATTGTAAACAAAAACATTATTACAACACTCAACTAAGCTGAATAATTTCATACCGCAAGATTCAGCTGAAAGGGAATTTAATGCGATAAGGAAGGAAAATTTGGAGCAAAAAAAGGAGAATAATTGTCTAAAGGAACGACTCAATAGTCTACCTTATATCTTAACGGATCTCCAGGACAAAGCAAAACATGCAGAAAAAGAGAAAAACAGTTCAATCATGACTATACGATTATTGCACAACGACGCAATAATCAATCATCCGTCTAATAATATCAATGAGAATGTTATCCAACCATCTAATGAGATTATCCAGCCGTTAAATGAGACTGAACAAATCGTAAATGCTAACATTAATCAGTCAACTCTGAATCAAAACAATACCAGTCGTGTTGAGTAAGTCGGCCAAGGAAATTCAAGCAAAAACCGCGACAGTTGATGATCAAGCTACCCCACTGCCAAAGCAAACTCAATGCAATTCAAGCACGATCGCAACAGCTGATGACCAAGTTATATTTAGTTATCCAACTGCCAAAGCAAATGGGTCCACCGCAGACTAGTTCACCCGTGCAAAAAAAGACAAGCCTTGTCCGTTCATGATTCGTCGTGGCTGGTGTATAAAGGGGCAAGGGTGTGATTTCTCTCATGCAAACTTAGTGAACAACTTGGATCTCCACAAACCACTAACGACGAGAAAAGCACGAGGTCAGAAAACCTCCGCTTCAATTCATGGACACCCCCCCCCGACCATCACCAATAATGTGGCTGCCGTCAGAACCCGCATTAGTCAACGATGCAAATATTCCCTTCCAACGTCCAATAAAACAGGTACCATAGAGCCTTGGATCACCCCTCCCCCTTCTGATATTCTACCCAATCACCACCTCATCCCGATAAAAATTACCAACCGTTATCATATTAAATCCCAATATAACGTTGTGCACAGTAACATTAGAATTATCGAGAAAATTAGCCTCATTCCTTGCGATAACAAAGCAAAAGTTGGCTGTCCTATTGTATTTTGACCATCACTTTTGCCATATCGAACGTTGTGTGAATAGCTCCAAAGATCGATGAAGTTTGAAACGTGTCAGTTACAAATAATTTGAATATCATTTGCATCGTTGAGACTTGGCTTCAAACCCATATTCACGGCAACATATTGTCCACATTAACTATTACAATCTACTAAGGCGAGATAGAAAGACAAGCATTCATGGCGGGCTTGTGCCTATATCCGAAAGGCAATTAATTTCCAAACTCTAAACGACCTATTAAGCGAAAATTTTGAAACACTATGGTTAAATTTGAATCCCTAGCGTGGGAAAGGGAAGGGGTTAATTTTTGGAGATATTTAAATGCTTTTAGTGGCAGCTCTGGGTATGGGGATCGAAGGTTGACTCGGCGATGTCATCGTGCTCGAAAACGCCATCTTTTCAACACAACTATCGTTTCTAAAGGTCTGAGGACTGGCCTCTCTAAGCCAGTAATCACCATGGCAAGCACTGAGCGCATATCTTAAGAAGGCTCATTTTAGAATATTTGTAAATCGGCCATCTTGAGTACGGTTTCTGCCTGGCGCTTCCTCGATAAAATTTCATCACCTCCCGCGTATGTGTGTATCTCCATGGAACATCGCCGGGGATGTATTTTCAATTGAAACTTTTTTACATGAAGTGGAGTTCTAGCATTAAAGTTTCTCTACTCTCCATTAAAGTTTCAAATCCAAGCATTCTCTAACGAATGTTTCAAAACTTTCTCACGTATAAAATTTAAGGTTTGCATAGCTATGGTTAGGAAGTAGTTTTCAAGCTTAAGACCATTATATTCTATTTGCCAATAACGTGATACTCAAAAGCTATCATACTTCCGTCTCTGCATTCTTTTGATTATATTATTAGCTTATCTGTTTTCAGGTAACTTATCTAATCTTAACTTATCAGGTATAATGTCTATGTTTGGAACGTAAACAAGCATGATAAAAGGTTCGCACATTGGGTTTCGCAGTTCGCAGTTGCTTTTTATGCATGCGCAGTACAAGCAATGCCCAGATCATAGGCTTCCGGTTATGGATCACTCCAGAGCCTCTCGTGTAGAAGGATCGCGGGCTTGGGGAACGAGAGTGAGTTCATGTCGGCCAAAACGAGATTTGTTGGTACATTGATTAAAAGAGTTTGAAAGTCTTGGAAAGAACACCTGACTGTGTTATCACAGTGCATGCTTACCTACTGACATCGCATTGTCGATCTTGTTCCAGCCTCATAACCAGGCTCCATCGTTTTTATAACGCGCAACGAAGGGAACAAGAACCACGCATTTGGTATTTTGTCCGCCCATGAGTAACTCGTGCGATAATAATATTAGCGAGATAGATTTAAGGGAACTTACCAGGATCGGCGCACGTGAAACCAGAGCATCCATCATCACAACACTTTTGATTGCCATCACATTCCTGATCAATTGAACAAGATGATTCCGGTATACCTGGGCACTCTGGTGGCGCTACAGGTATTGGACATTTTCCAGCTATAAGAGCGTAAATTGTTTCAATTAGTACGGTCTATAACTATATTCTAGTCTAGTTTCTACAACTGATTTTTCCAGCATTTTCAGTTGATCGGGCGTATCTCATATTTTTCTCGCTGCCGTCTATTTGAAAAAACATGCTGTCAAACTTTGCAGGCCAGCGTTTTTTCATTCCAGATGCTTCCTATTCTTGGAATTCGAATTTTGCGGTTTCCAAATTGGGCAGAAGTGACTGCGGGGCTCATCATGCCGTCAAAGCAAGTTTTTCTCTTGAAACTAACGATACATCTACATTCACTAACTATAATTAAAATCTATTGAGAATCACATGGATGATAAATAACAAAAATTAATTTATGTATATACATTGCCAATAATTTTAGGTTTTACATGCGCGAATACTATGGTCAGGTTTGAGGCTTAGCGTTATCGTAATATAGAAAACTGTATATGACTGTTGATAACGGTATACATATTAAATGTCACCGCTTTCGTGAAAATTGAGGCACATTTTAGCAAATATGAATCAATCCACCTCTGAGCATATTATTAGGCAGCAAATCAAATTAGAAAAAAAATTATTCACTTGCCGGCCATGAGAAACAATTGATTATATTTGGCTGATAATAATTTCTTACGACCTAAGCTAAAATTTGTCAATTTTATGTCAATTTTATCAGTATGCCATATAGGAGAAAATTTCATTTAGGTTTTCACTGAGTTCCCAACGGTGGAAATATCCAAATTTGACCAGCAAATTCAATCTGATTCGTATTTGCTTAATTTTTCCAGAAATTTTACAAAAAATATGGTGGTCTTTTCAGCTGTGAAACCATTATTTCTGTACATCAATTAAAACATTTAGTATGCAATAGTACGTGTAGAGTACTTCAAAGTTCGATACATTAAACTTCGATACATACATAGAATTATAACATGAGTATTGTGGTAAGGGCTTTATCTTTCGGGCTGAGTGGATTTTTTTAAGAACGAAGCAATCATACAAGTTGAGTTTTGTGCGCGGATCCACTAATTCAGCACAGGGAAATAAACTAGTTTCTAATATTAGTGTGCGATAACCGCTGACAATATAAGCCTCCACGAGTGGGAGAAAATTAAGCAAAAGTGACCCACGTGCTTCCAATTAGTGCAAATATCAGATCAGTGGTGTTGAGATCATTCGTTAAGCCTGATTTCCACTAGGCGGAATTTTGCGCGCGCAGCGGCATTTTCCGCCAAAATTGTGCAGCCACAAAAGTTGAAAGCAGTTCAACTTTTTCAGTCGCCCCAAAAATGTCGCTCCGCGCGCAAAATTCCGCCTAGGGAAGACAGCCTTAAGAGTTTAAGTCGATTTAAGACGAGCCTCTAAGTCGATTAGTAACTTATTAAGGGGTGTTGTTTATCAATTGGTCTCATTTTTAATTGTGAGGTGAAGTAACAGAACATTGTGTGTTTTAAGCTCTTTTATTAATATACATATATTTATGCGTGTTTTACCGTCAACTAAAACACTCGTATTTTCTATATTTTCACTGATGAAAATATGAAAAAATATTGTTTTCACCACTCGAAAGTAATATTCATACATTCACGCCATTGTGTAATATCCTCTATATATAATCATCACACTATTGAAAATTTTAGATGTCATCGTGATGCATGCATTTCACTTTTGACGAGTAATATGTTACGATTGGAAATTTCTAGATGTTTGCCTACCTGATAATGCAGTTTGCCAGAAAAGCAAAAGTGGCTGCGAACAGTCTGAATCAAAGGTGCGCGCCTTCTAAGATAAACTTAGTATTCACTCAACCAAACCTACCGTATACATTGTAAATTGTAATGTAACTTTTCTAAGCGCATGCGTGGCCTGCTAACTTAATTGGAAAAGATCTTGACTTGCCTAGTCACGTTGGTAACAAGGCAAGAAAAATCAAGAGGCAAGATAGGTCTAGAAACTGCATGTGATAGGAAATGTGTCCTCACTAAATCAATACATTTCAGCTTTCTAACGACATTACTGGGTAAGAAGCTAAGGACATAATATACCTTTATTATTTGTGAGTGGGATCGACTAAATTGTCCTAGCTATACAATCAACGGTAGACGTCATTGTAAAATTTAAATTACTCATCCTTATTGTGTGTATACAATGTATTTGAATGGTTACGGTGTAAAAGGCCTTGACCCCAACTCAGTTTTCTGAAATTATCCTCCCATGAAATATTGAATTTTTTCACATCTGTACACTCGTTATCTCACTGGATATAGTTTTTCTTAGGAAAAATCAGTGTAACGGGCATTATAAGTTGATAGTGAATATTGCTACCAGATAGTAGAAGAGACATTGATGAAATATACAGCTATATCATTTATTGAAATCAGTGGGATTTCTTTTACATTTTCCTCCCCAAAAAGTTAATGACATGGAAAGTCTTGCAGAAAATATATAAATTATGTATGTAGCTAACTAACATGATGTCTGCATTTCAAGCAGTGTTACACTTCAGGGATGACAACAATTACAATTGTATGTTTTAATAAGATCAGCGCATAATAACCAACAAAAGTGACAAAAATGATTTTGTTCAAAATGTAATTTACAAAAAATTTTAATTTTTTCTTATTTACTATACATCTATGCATATGACATCTATCCATATAACCTTTTTCTGTGACGCAGTATACACTACCTGGGACTCTTCCTTCTAATGGATTGTACGATTTGGGAATTCTCTTGCCAGCAAAAAGGATAAAAGATGGCAGCATTGCTCACATGCAATAAAACATGGTAAAACTGTGATGTTTTCTTCTGTGCCCGTTACCACTCGGTATGGTTTTTCTTTTACAGCTGATGGATCCAATATCTTATCGGCTGTATCTTGCAGTTCAAACCCACTTCATCACCATCGCAAATTTGGGATGGGCGTTAGCAAATAGCAAGGCCATTATAATGTATGAATTTTTCATGTCCAACGAGCCATTCATTTCGTGCAGAATAATATATTTCACTGTATACGATTTTTGCTTTAGAGATCACACAAAATATTACTGCAAATTGCAATCCCAGATTCAATAATGCAATATAAGCACAATATATGCTCTCGTCGTGGTATCATCACATCGTGTGAGCACAATAAAATGCTCTCGTTTAGGTTCATGCCATAGTGATAATGTTGGTTGATCGAAAAATTGAAATCGTAGTTTTGTGGCTGAAGTCTTGATGCACAGTAATGTTCGGTCATTTCCCCTTCCGCTGAATCACAACAAAATACGCGTGTGCGAACCAGCCGCCCAATTATATAAAGACCCTGGCAATATTTTGATGTATTCACAACCGGATAATTTTACTATTTTACTTATTCTGAGACTTACATGTAGTAGTTTCATACATTGAAATATAACACAAGCGTTATCTAATATCATCGTAGACCTTGTATGCATGCTATTAATATTTATATACACATGCATAGACTACAGTTCAAAATGCTTATCAGTTCCATTTTGTAAATTTATTTTGTTTGGTAAAAAAATCAAAGACATATGGTCTACGAATTTCTTAAGATCATAAGAGTTTATACAGTACAAATCAACGGGGTATCTATTGTAGCTGTGCCAGACAGTGGATCTGATACAGTAGCGAAGCCAGCCCGACAACTTGGCTATCCCATGCAAATTTAAATCATTATCATTATTAATTTCTTTTGAAATGGATTCCTTAGACGATCTATGTACACAGAAAAATAGAAAAAAATTTGCACTTGCATGACCAAATTTAAAATGTCGGGCTTGCTTTGCCACTGATCTGATACGAAACAGGCACCGGAAATGAAGATTAAAGCTACGAAAGTCAAACTTAAAGCTCTAAACTATCAGTAATCGGAGAAGTCGATGTTGAAATGTCAAACGAAACGCGAACTGTATATACAAGTACTAGAAATACATGCATGCATGTAAAACCCCTCGCCTTAATATATCAAAGATGCAACTATATTTTCGGAACACGAAGTATTCTTCGATTGTTGTCATAGCAACACGCCGACACGGCAGTTTTTAATAATGCGTCTCATATTTTTTAAATGACTGTGAAAATAATGAAAGAATTACGAGTTTTAGTGACAAAATACATAATAATACCTAATAATGCTGAGCCATGCTGACTCGCAGACTATATATAAAAAATTAAGTAATAACCTAAAAGTAGAAATTATATAATGTTCTGTAAATAGAATTTCAGAGCGTATATAAAGAGCGAACAGTCCAAGCTCGGGGGGGGGGGGTGGAAAAATGGTTTCGTTGGTTATCTATATTGTTGGTTGAAATATTGCTATATATATTCTGGTTATAATTCTACGTTATTGTGCGACTTATTTGAAGAAGAGAACAATTAGTGGAGTTATTGTTAAGAGCTATAAGAAGTAAAAAGGAAAAGAAGCTGTAAAGTGAAGGACAGAACGTAAAAAGCAAAGCTGCGTCATTGTCATAAGTCAGATAAGTTTAAACTATCCTATTTCTTCGTTCTTTATCATATCTTTTATTAATAAATATATAGAAAATATAATGTCTTCTCTTCTTTAAGTCTTTCTTGTTACGGCAAACGTAACAATTGGGGGTTCAGGCGGGAAACCCGTAAAACGATATTTTGTAAAATAGATCAGTTAAGAAATAAGACCACAAGTTATTGTAATTAGTTGTGACTTATAATGTCCAAGTTCGATCCAGAGCTGTTTATGGCCAACCCCGTTTCGGGAGAATTTGAGAAACTGAAAAAGGATGACCTCCTAGTGTTAGGAAAACACTTGGAGTTAGATGTTAGAACAGTAATGAAGGTAGAAGAGATACGTAATGCGGTTAATGAACATTTAGTTAAGGAAGGTGTCTTTAAAGAGCCTGTCTCCCAAAATCCCGCCTCCTCAAATGACGGGCCGGACTTCTCTCTAAAATATAAATACGAGTTAGAACTTAAGAAGTTAGAATATGAGCGAGAACGAGAGCGTGAGGAAAAAGAGCGAGAACGTGAAGAGAGAGCACGTGAAGAAAAAGAGAGACAGCGTCAGAGAGAGTTTGAGTTACGTAGGCTAGAATTAGATCATGCTTTAGAGCTCAAAAAGTTAGAGTTAGCCGGGGGGACAGACGAAGGTCATTCAAGCACGAGACACTCATCGTCGTTTGATATAACTAAGCACATCCGACTTGTTCCGCCGTTTCAAGAGCAGGACGTAGACCAGTACTTCTTACATTTCGAAAAAGTTGCAGAAAATTTAAAATGGCCAAAAGAACACTGGGCCTTATTAATACAGTGTGTTCTAAAGGTAAAGCACAGGAAATTTACACCCAGTTATCCCTAGGACAGGCGTCAAATTATGACACGGTAAAACAAGTTATTTTGAAGGGTTATGAGTTGGTCCCCGAAGCCTACCGCCAAAAATTTCGAAATTGTGAAAAACAATCTAATCAAACATTTGTCGAATTTGCGAGAACTAAAGAACAATTATTTGATCGTTGGTGTGATTCTGAAAAAATCAAAAAGGAGTATAAAAAACTGCGAGAGCTGTTTCTGGTCGAGGAATTTAAACGATGTATTCATGTTGATATTCGAGCTTTCATTAATGAACGACAAGCAAAAACTTTAAATGACGCAGCACGTTTGGCCGATGATTTCTCGCTGATTCATAAAATGTCGCATTTGAATAAACAAAATTCGCCGTCCTTTTCGACGCGAAATCAAAATTTTGGGCACGATAATAAACAATTATTAGGAAATAATTGATTTGCATTCAAGGACAAAAATTTTAAACCAAATTTCGACAATCGTCCAAATTTCGATCCAAATTCCGAGTCGCGACGTACAACAAAATTCGAACAACAACAACAATCACCTAAAAACAAAATATTTAACCCCAAAATTTGTAACTATTGTAAAAAGGAAGGACATTTAGTCTCCGATTGTTGGAAATTAAAGAAAAAAGAGCAAGGCCAAGAAAATTCGAAACCTACAGGGTTCGTTTCATCAAAAAATTTAAAATTACGTAATGACGTGCGGAATGACACGTTTTCTGAGATCGATAAGACTACTTCGGAAAGTAATGCCGATTCAAATTCAGTTATGGAGATTTTCGAGCCATTCATTCATGATGGTTTTGTTTCCTTAAAGAATGATTTGTATAATGCTACTCCCATTAAAATTTTACGAGATACTGGGTCGTTTCAATCTTTATTATTGACGGATACTTTACCGTTTTCGGATGATTCTTATTCGGGTTCGAATGTTCTAATTAAGGGAGTAGATTCAGTGGGTTATTCTTCAATACCGCTCCATAACGTTTATTTGGCTTCAAAGTTGGTCTCTGGACCTGTTAAAGTAGGCATCAAGCCGAATTTGCCTTTTAAAGGTATTAGTTTACTTCTTGGCAATGACCTTGCTGGCGACAAGGTAGCTAGTTACTGATCCCATTTTAATTGATAAGCCTTGTTTCGATCAAAATTCTGATTTTATTGAAGAGGAATTTCCTGATTTTTATCCTTCGTGTGTTGTTACTCGAGCAATGGCTAGAGCTAAAAATGATTCTACTCAAAATGATCAACATGCCAACGACATCGATTTGGCCGATTCGTACCTTCCAATTTGTTTACAAACAAAATTTTATCGCAATCGATTTCGAAATCTAATCTTATGACCGAGCAACATAAAGATCCAGAAATTTCGACACTGTTTGAAAAAGCCGTTGAAGAAAGTGAATTGTCTAAAAATCCGGTTTGCTATTTCGTCCAAAACGACATTTTGATGAGAAAATGGAGACCACCAGATGTTTCTGCGGAAAACGAGTGGGCAGTAAAACATCAAATTGTGATTCCAAAAGTTTACCGCTATGAAATGCTTAGCTTAGCGCATGAAATTCCGTTAGCGGGACATTTAGGTTCAAAGAAAACGCTACACAAAATTTTGGAATATTTTTATTGGCCGTCGATGAGAAAAGACGTTACTGAATTTTGCCGAACATGTCACACCTGTCTGCTAGTCGGAAAACCAAATCAAACGACTCCTAAGGCTCCGTTACGTCCAATTCCGGTATTTGAAGAACCATTTAGCCGAGTTATTATTGATTGTGTCGGTCCTCTACCAAAAACTAAATCAGGTAATCAGTATTTTTTGACGATAACGTGTGCCTCAACAAGATTTCCAGAAGCGATTCTTTTGCGAAACATTAAAACTAAAACCATTGTCGACGCTTTAATAAAAATCTTTTCATTGTTCGGATTACCTAAGTGGATTCAGTTTGACCAAGGTTCAAATTTCATGTCCGGGATTTTCCAACAAGTCATGCACGAACTGAAAATTAGGCAGTTTTCGTCTTCAGCTTACCATCCCGAAAGTCAAGGCGCTTTAGAGCGGTTTCATCAGACTTTGAAAACAATGATCAAAACTTACTGTTTCGATACAGAAAAGTGCTGGGATAAAGGAATTCATTTACTGTTGTTTGCGGCTAAAGAATCTGTTTAAGAATCCTCAGGTTTTAGTCCTTTCGAATTAGTTTTCGGTCACGCGGTGAGGGGTCCGCTCAAACTCTTCAAAGAGAAATTTTTATCTGACAGTAATGATTGCTTGAATCTTTTTTCATATGTTCCGGAATTTCGCACCAGGCTTTCAAAAGTATGTGATCTAGCTAGGACAAACCTTCAGGCGGCTCAAGTTTCAATGAAAACTAAGTTCGATAAAAAAGCGGTCAGCCGGTCTTTTAAGCCTGGTGATAAGGTTCTTGTTCTACTCCCTGTTCCAGGACATCCCCTTCATGCTAGGTATTTTTGGCCCTACATAGTTAGTGAGAAAAATAGTGAGCAGAACTACGTGATAAAGACACCTGACAGACGTAAGTCCCAGCAGTTATGTCATATTAACATGCTTAAGCCTTACTTTGAAAGAAAGAAAGATATAGGTCCAGAAGTAGTAAATGCAGTTAATGTAGGTCTCCCCAAGGATAGTTATGAGCCCCAAATTCTGTCTGACATGACAAAGCTGAGCAATTCAGACGTACTAAACAACCTGGACGAGAAATTGAAGCATCTTGAGCCATTGAAGAGAAAAGATTTAAAGAAAGTTATTGGGGACTACATGCATCTATTTCCAGATGTTCCATCAAGAACGGAAATGATTTACCACGACGTGGAAATCGAAAACACTGCAAATCCAATCAAACAACATCCGTACCGTTTAAATCCTGTGAAACAGACGTATTTGCAACAAGAAATAGACTATCTGTTAGCGAACGACTTCATTGAGCCCAGTAATAGCAGTTGGAGCTCCCTTGCATTTTGGTTCCAAAACCAGATGGCTCATACCGTATATATGTGTACAGACTATCGCAAGGTAAACAACGTTACAAAATCGGACTCGTTCCCCATACCTCGAATGGAGGACTGTATTGATCGTATTGGGAACACCAAGTACGTCACCAAATTTGATTTGCTCAAGGGATTTTGGCAAGTTCCACTCACAGAACGCGCAAAAGAAATTTCAGCATTTGTCACCCCAAGCGGACTCTATCAGACAAAGTTATGCCTTTCGGAATGAAGAATTCACCTGCTACATTTCAGCGCCTCATCAACAGTATTATTATGGAGCCTCATGGCTGTGATGTTTATATCGATGATCTTATCATTGCCAGTGAATCATGGGAAGACCACATCAGGATAATACGTGAGTTATTCGAACGACTTAGTAAAGCGAGGCTAACAGTCAACCTACCGAAAAGTGAATTTGGGTGTGCAACAGTTGCCTACATATATGTACAATCACAGTTACATACCTTGGGTTTGGCATTGCTTGCGTTAGTTTTATTTACTAATGGGCATACCTCAGATAGCTATTCGAGACTAGAGTCATTTTGTTGCTCAGGATAATCACCTTCATCATCTGTTGCTTCGACATTTGACAGCAGTAATCTTCGATACTAACACGGGGACACTGTTCAATTCGAGTATCTTTTCCTACGGTCTTCAAAACCTTCGAATTTTTGACAAACAGATATTCATAGAGGTTTACACCATACATATTCATACGAGGCGTATTTTTGCATAAAAACATGTCATAATATAGAAAGCTTCGGCTAGTTTCTGAAAAGGAATTGCGGAGCATGAACTCGCACGTCTACTCGCTAGGACATACTTGGTAATTGATTGCTGGATTCTTGACCCAATCGATTTTATATTTGAATAATTGATCCCGTACCTTGTGGCCATTCATCTTTTCAACCGCTTTCTTCAAGTCTGTTTCGGCTCCCACAACAATCGTCCCTCGAAAAAGGACAATTGTACGGCAAAAATTTGAGCAATTTTTTGGAAAACTCATTTAAAGTCGCTCCGTCCATTTACTTCTTAGATTTGGTGGCAACTTTTCTTACAACTGCCGGAGGACCTGGACAGTCTTAAGATCATGTACATAAGGCATGCCCTTCATCCCTTTGTTTGTTCCACTGCAACTGCAAACGTTGTTTAATATACGCCTTAATTGGCCACGTTAAAAGGATCTCTTTCACGTTCCCGCCGCGGTTGGCTGGAGTTCGTTAGTGAATCAACTAATGAGTTACAAAACGAGAGTTCATTATGAAGCTCAAAGAGGTGAAACTGAAATTCACATACATTTGCTTATGAGAATATGAACAACTACTAGATAATGTTTGTAAGTCTACGTTTACATATCCACGAGCAACTCACGTTCAGTTGTCCTCTAAATTTCAAAAAAGGTAATAATTAACTAAGTCGATAAAAGAGAATATAGTATAAACTTAAACGTTAACCTCCGAAAAAACAACTTGTCCTCGGCCTCAGGTCTTGCACTAGGTAACCCTCGCTAAACCCGTGGGTTTCGAATGCATTAATGAATGTCGTATGTTTCATTCACTTTCCAGAAAATATGCATGGGTGGTTTGTGAAATAGCAGTGAACTGTTTCTGTTGAACTTTAGGGCACTATCATTCAGGGGTAATATTTGGCCAATATTTTGTACAGTACTCTGCTGCATATTTGGCAATTCTTGAGATTCTCTCAGACTGTTATCCGCTCGGGACATATGGTAATGCTTCTGGATTTATTACAGGGTTGCTCTTGTTCCCCCTCCCTTATTTTTTTTGTCGGAACCTGGGAGCGCTGTAGGACACTGGTGTTATGTGGTATAGCCCTTGCAATTGGTACTGCATGCAAGTATGTTCCATTTGGTGTTTTCTTTGGGTATGGAAAATTTGATAGGTCATTATTAACCTATAGTGATATAGGCATGTAACGTTTCTGCTCTTTTCACGGACTACATTAGGGGTGGACACATGATTTGCCTGATCAGCATTTAGTCTACCGTTCAAATAATCAGTTTCTCTCTCTCTCTCTCTCTCTCTCTCTCTCTCTCTCTCTCTCTCTCTCTCTCTCTCTCTCTCTCTCTCTCTCTCTCTCTCTCTCTCTCTCTCTCTCTCTCTCTCTCTCTCTCTCTCTCTCTCTCTCTCTCTCTCTCTCTCTCTCTCTCTCATTTATTTCAAGATCCTCAGCACTCATTTTTGAAGCTTGACTTTTTTTGAAAAATGCTGCTTTTATTTCAAATGACGCTCAGTTTTAGCCTTTGCTTGAATTAACTATGATCGACTAAGGGAACTGAATATACCATTAATTAATGAATGGTTTCAAACTTAGTTTTCATGTAAATAATCGATAATACTTTGTTTAAATGTAAATAGTTGTTGATTTGTGTAAATTGTACTACTTATGGGCATGTTCTGCTTTTTTATCGTCACTTAAAATTTGCAGATAATACTGTTTATCAAGGTACGTCCTTGCGCCGACTGTGCGTGATTCCCGCGCGAGATTCGTGAAAACACAGTCGTCTATGAACACTAGCTCTTCTCCTTCCGATACATGAGAACTAGGCTTTAAAAGAAATATATGGCATCATCCGCCACTATGAAGCTATCATACCCAATACAAAAGGTACATCTAATTAATTAGAACATCTAAAAAACCTGGAAGAAATTTAAACTTGCTATTTGGTGAATGCCAGAAAATAATTTAAAGTCAGCGTCTACCAAACAAGTTGTGATTTTTCAAATCAATAATTTTAAGCATTTAGAGCTGCTGATTGATATAATAGCTTAGGTTTCATTTCTACATTCTTGTATCTATTGTAGAAAATGCATTCGAAAATATTTACACCTAATAACCAAAGCAACTTATGCAGTATCATTTGCACCATTCCGACAGCGATTCGTATTCTAATGCATCGAAATTTTCTCTCTAGGCCAGGCCTTTACCAGAAATTAGTGACAAAATGGCCGCCTCTTGGTTTATAAGTTACATACGTTTCATACGTGAAGGCTTTCAAACATAGGACGCAAATTACAGCAAGCAGGTAGCTCAGACATTGTTTGCCGACCCCTGGATGAACAAAGCAGTCATTTTTCAACGTTTTTGTGGCTATATTTCCTTAAATCGGGTACTTCTAAAGCACGAGAAGTCACATTCAACATTTAGCGCATTCTATGTCAGTATGGGGAGGTTTAGGCGCTTTTGGATTTGCCTTTTGAGCACAGAGTGGCGAAACAACCAAAATTTTATGATTACTATGATAAGTTGTACCGATCAATGTGAAAGGTTAATTTATGACCTTCAATTTTATATAACTCGGGATTTTTCACTTCGATGGCGTGATCACCCAAAAAATGATTACCAGAAAACAATTGTTTTCATGTTGTTGTTAATCGAAGCCTTACCATAAAGTAGAGACAACTGACCTAAATAAAAATGCAAATAAAATGTTTGAAGATGCCTGCTTTTTTATGCAGAGATCCGCAAACAATGACTGAGCTCCCTATTTGATGTTATTTTTGGGAAATATTTGCTTATAAAAAAGCCATGGAGAATGATTCATACGTGAATTAGTATACAAGTGGCGTTCATTATACAAGTGGTGTGTATAGTGCAATAAGCTTAATTTGATAATTTAATGATTTTCTGATTAATTAATTAAAATTTTTTTAACTTTTCTTATTAATTTCGTTTTCCTAATCTCTTATAACTTGATGCAACAATGTCTAAGCAATATTGCTACCTGTTGAGGAGCATTCAACTCCAGCATCCTCATAATGCGCACAATTATGTCTCCCCCATCCGCGATGCCTACAACTGGCCAGATACTGCTCGCTTCCTGCACAATGAACATTATCTAACCATATTGGATCAGAACCACCAGGAACCTGACTTCCAGTAAGATATCTAACGGCTTGAAAATAACCAAGTTGACGGCATACAACCTTGGCGTCATTCATATCCCAATAATCGTCACAGATGGTCCCCCATGACCCATTGTAGTAAATTTCTACCCGACCAGTACCGTTTGCGCTCAAAGGCCCTTTTAATCTAATCGCATTATCTGAAAAAAAAACAAGAAGAAAATTACAACAGAATGACATCCCAAACACTGTAAGCAAAACATTCGAAGCACGTTAAGTAACGAAAAACAAAATTTAATACAGTCAGTATACTGCCTAGTCCAAAATGTGTTTTTAAAAGTCCTCGGCTCCTTGATCGATCTGCAGACAAAATGCTCTTTTCAGAACGTTAACTCGGTTTATAGTGACGTATACCATTTTATATGAGCATGCTCGTATGTCGAGGCGTAACTTGAGCGTTCGATCTATTTTATAACTACCCGTAATAGTCGACTACAGACCTGAAAGAGACGACTACAAACGAGTAACAAACGACTCAGTCGAGTAACGAACGACCACAGACGAGTAGCAGATGATTACAGAAGAGTAACAGACGAGTACAGACGAGTTACAGATGAGTGCAGACGACTAATAAAACATCATTTTCACGGCCGATGGTTTTTTATAAATGATGCACTTTTTCAAAATGGCGATTTTAATAATGGCGACTGCATTATTTCATTCGCTACAAGGTTATGATTTGAATTCTGTCTTTAGCTGCAAGGAAAGAGCTATTCCACTATAATTATAAAATTATTTTTAGTTTTGAGTCAGTTTGGATCGTATTTATATAAACGTACTCTACTGTATATCGTAATCAAATAATGCTAAATTATTGGGTTTCCAATCACGTTGGTTTGACTGTTTTGAGTTTTGACGAGCATTACTTTACTCAAGTAGTCAAGTGGGGGTTAACCACCAATCTGTGGGATCAACCATGAGGTCAACTAAAATAACAAAGAAACAAAATGGCTGCCAACGCGTTATGAAGTTAATGTGCCAACGATACCACAATCACACATAAGATTTCTTCACAAATTCTACATGAAATACACCTTGGTCCTTTATAAATTTGGGGGCAGAAGAGCGCAGGAACGGGGGAGGAGGGGGTGTTCCAAATTATCGGTTAACACAAAATGCCCTCTCTTCTGAGGCAAAGTGCTTTTTTCTTTGTTAAAATTTTGTTCAAAGAGTGCGCTTTAGTCAGTAATGGACAGAAAAACTAACGTTTTTTAGTCAGTAAAATGCAGATGTGGTTAGTAATAGATGAAGGCAACAATTTCTGGTACAGGAAATAGGCTAAATATATAATATAGCCATGGGGTTTTTATATGTTTAATTATAACATCTGCAGAAGTTTCAAAAAATTTTGAGCCCAAAGGAAAATCTATTATAGATAGTATGTGCGTAGTACGTTCAATATGTCTTTAAGTATATGGCCCCACAACTGAAAATTCCTCCCCGCATCTCTGACTGGATGGGAGGGGCATTGTAAATGTAACAACAGCAATTGTGGCAGAGTATCAATGAAATAATTTTTAAGGCCTATCTTTGAGATTTTAATTGAGGCAGATCTATGTCTGTAAAATATAGTTAATTCAATTCACTGCAATACATGTAATAAATTAAATAATATATACATTCTATTTTCATACTTGACATCAAATCTGAACTGGGGTATCCTTTATAGTCCTAATCCAGGGTGGATTTCATATACAATTTGTGTTTGTTTGATCGTGCTATTGTTGGTATATTATAACTTGATCTAAATTTGGCTGCTTGCTTACACAATACAAAACTTTGAAAGCAGTATAGTATGCATATAAATCAGGACCATCGATTCGATTTCGATTTCAAAGCACAGTTCGGAATCGTCTTTTTTTTATCATTCATAATTACATTGCAAAATTTAGAATATTAAAAAAAATGACTTGCAGAAACTTCGATGCCCGAAAATATGCTTAGGTATTTTAATTCAGTACTTTAGTTTGACACTTCAGTTCCTTATTTTCATTATTGTTACGAGAACATGTAAAATCATTAGCATCATCATATGACTCATCTATGTGGGGTAAACTATAAGGGAAAATTTAGTCCTTCTTCTTTTCGTGTGTATTGCGTTTTTGCTAAATCCTAACGGCTAATGGCTACCGTATCTAAAGCGTTGTCATTGTTTGGTCAAGTGAGAATACAATACGCACGTGACAATGAAGAACCTAATTTCTGCATAAACCAGTACAAAACAAAACAAACAGATAATGACTTGCATTGTAATTCTAGTAAGTTTCCAAAAAATCCCTTCTGTTAACTATGCGATTTTATGAACTAGTGAATCTGGCTTTGAAAGTTTGCACTCAACATTTTGAATTTCGTAATGCAATTAGGAACTTGTAATATCATAACAAACTTGGGATGTGTTTTAAAAAGTGACCTGAAATCGATTTTAAGTCATTACCATTAGAAAAAAGCACATTATTGCCCAACGGAGAAAATTGAGACAGAAACTTCCAACACGATGAAAAGAATCCTAGGCGTACGCTCAACACGATTATCGTTCAAGTCCGTAGGCTACTCTCGGGAACTACATGAAACTTCCAGGACGTAAAAAGTATTGCACAAAAAGAATATATATAGTTGTTGTCGCTTTCAAAGAACAACAAATAATCGAGAAAGTGCGTTGAATTATCGTTCGTGCGAACATCACCATCTTGAATTTTACTGGGTACTTGGTTTGCACAGCAAAAAATGAGCAACCGTTCAGAGTTGATGAGAACAGCATTGAATAATGCTTTGCTGCCCATATTGGTCTGGCTTTTCAACAAAATTATTCATTATTGTTACACCCAATTCAAGATCAACAACATTGTTTGATATTGTTAACAGCCTAGAATAGTGTGGCAATCAAAACCTTGTTCAATCCTGTTCTCACCAACCATGAGTTGCTGTATAATTCACACTGAAATGCGAGGTACTTGATGTTATTCGCACTGTAATGATATATTTTACTAATCCTGTAAAACAAAAATACAAATATGGCAAAAAAAAAACTTCAAAAACCCTCGAACACCATTCATGCAAATTGCAACAAAGCAAAATTGGTATTATAGTCATAAAAAATGTTTTTAAAATACTCCCCTAGGTAATTCCCCTAACCCCTTACTAAATATTACACAGCATTATTCACATTAGTCTCACACCAAATCTAATACCACTTCATTTGCTGAGCTATCGGGCTTACGAGTACATGCGGTGATCCAAGTTTAAGACAAAAAAAGTTTTGTGATGATTTCAGGCTTATAATTGCTATCTTGCACACTTTAAACTCTTGGCCAAAGACAGATTAAATAATGTCACATAATATGTGTGTTGTTGGTGAGTGATGTACCTGTGTGCTGTGCAGTAGTTGTTTTAATTTGTATTGTGTCGCTTCTGTCTTCTGGGAAATATTACATTGCTGATGTTGCACCTTGTATTGAATTTATTAGCTATATTTTTGGTGTGGTATATTTCAAAATGCAAATAATAAATAATATTTGCATAAATATTATAACAATACATATAATGTCATACAACTAATTAGTAACTGCACCATATAGCGTATGTCATATAATGTACATGATAATCATGAATTATTGGATGAGGCGGAGCAGGATACTCAGAATTATTCAAACGAGTTCGGCGCTATCGCTGACCGAAGTCTGAATAATTCTGATACCCTGCGAAAGCCGAATTCAATAATTCTTTTGTTATTTATTCCCCAAGAAAAATCGGCGATGCGAATACAAATTAAAACAGACAAAAACTATAAAGACAAATTTCTTACACCGAAATACACGGGGACCGTATGGACATGACAAATACGACATTTATTTCTCAAGTTCAAAATTTGACCTTGACAGATAAGAGATCTATTTTGTCTGCGTCGAAATACGCATAATTATCTGTAGGCTTTTAACCAATTAGAATACAGGAATATAGTGCAATTAATAATAATTGCAACATATTACATATACTAAATATTTGCTGATATCTAAATTGTAACAAACGTCACATAATGTTGTGCAATGTCAACTAATTTTAATTAAGCCTAATTTATAAAATAGCCACAAAGTGGAAATGCTGCTAAATTCTCAGAAAATGCAAAAAACCGGATGTCGAATTTTTCATTGCATACACCTTTAAACAGCAAATGAATATATAACCTGTCTGTTTTGGTTATCGGCGTCAGATTAAATTACCGCATATACTATTGCGAAATGGTTGTAACATCCTGCTCATAAGTACATTAACAAAAACTGATTTACCTAAATTCACCTTTCATTACGCTGACCTTTACAAGAGTAAAGAACAAAAGATTGTTTAGGTATTGCAGTAAATGTTCATTTATTATTACTCATAGGTTGTGATCAAATCGATTTATCAATAAAGGAAATGCAAGCGGATATTGCTTTTGAAAAAATAATAAGGAATATTGCAGGACTCATTTCACAGTGTATGGGGGAAAAGACGGAGTGCGGAGTACGGAATGCGGAGTCTGTCTTTAAAATATTTCTTCATACTTGGCGGTGATTTGAAACAGACTCCGTATTTTCCACTTTATGGGGGCATCATAAAGATATAGCGCATCCAGATCTAAAGCCAGAAAATGTATTGATCAGCAACCAGCATTACTGCAACATAAAGGCAGAGCAGTGGGTAGGATTTGAAAAAGAACCAATTTGCTTAGCCTGTGTCTCACACCATACACGGTAATCAACAAAATGTTGTTCCAAGTGTCTGTTATTAATATTTCTCTCGAAATCATGCATAAAAAATTGCTAAAATTTAAGCAGAGAAGATGCTCCATTTTGGTAACCATAGCAACAATAACAATCAACAATGTATTTTTTAAATCAGGGAAGCTGCCATAACAACATACTAAAACTATAGCTTGATTGCATTAGAAACTAAAAAAAAAGTGTTGCAAGTGGATCCCCTAAAAAAACATACACTTTTTAAAAATCGCTCCAAATAAAATCTAAAGAAACACTTTAAAGATACATTTCGCACTCCGTACTCCACACTCCGTCTTTCCACCATGCCTTTCGACTAATCATCTATTTTTATCCCATTTTATTTTGAAAGTAAATAATCGTTGGTTAACTTAAATACACTAATCTTACACTAAGAGCAATAATTACTCATTTTATAAAGAAGCTACTGATTTTACCATTGAAATTTTTTACCATTAGAAGTTATAGCGCATACGTAGCAGCTAGCTAAGATTGAGCATAAGGCCATAATAATATTATCATTTTAACATATACGCACTGATGCGCATAAAAAGAAGCACCATATATATATCGGCTGATTAAAACTCCTACAACTATAAAACTTGAATACTAAGGCTCACTTTTAGCCTTAACCAGGGAAGATATATAATTATTTCTCAAATTTGATTGAGAACTAATAAGCAAAACACAAAATAAATTAACGCGATATCTTTGTCGTTATGATACGGTCATAAACATCCGAAAGGGAACTTTCCTGTCAAATTTCTCGGTAAATTCAGGGTTGATTATATATTACATATCGAGTCTTATGTATGGTCTTCGCTATTATTTTGCACTATAGATTGCCTACTGTCCGTATTTTGACGGTGATTATAGAGTCAGCTCGCTGCTGGAGCTTTTCTGTTCGTATCCAGCCTTGCTTTGAGCTATCAGCACCTACTCATGGACAAAATCTGGGCCACTGGTTGCACTGAAACAAAAATCTTGCTCGAACATGTTATAACTAAGATCGGCGAAGAAAATTTGGAAAAAAATGCCAAATCTTTTTCGCTCACAGCATGCGATATATGGCCGTGTATCAGTTTAATGCTCTGCTTTTACCTGGTGAACATGATCATAAGTGCCAATTCCAGTATATGGTTCAATTAATTTTGAAAAAAATATGACTGTATTAAAAAAGCGAGCCAATATGTGGCTCACGGTTATTCTTGCATGCCTTTTTTGCGAACTCAAATAGTAATATTAAGCAACTTCAGACATATATACGCAACGGGAAAAAAAGTTGGGGTATCTGAAATGACGCAATTTCTTGAAAATATATATATTTTACTTTTGTGATTACCTTAGCTTTCCTCCACAAATCGCTTTATATTAAAAAATCATATGATGTATACTAATTATAATAATATTACTCCCCTTTTTGATACATACTTTATACATGGATACAATTAAAGAATTGAATGATTGAATCAGATTACTTACTTTGTGCCTTTGTGAAAATGGGTAAAAATATACCACAGAATATAATTAAGGTCTTCAGCGTCATTATTTCACACCATTCAATCTGTTTTATCAGGCAATATGCAGGGTCATGTTTTCTCCTGGCTTTATTCAAATAACAGATTTTTGATTACTTTTGCAAGTTTATTTGCCCGGAAGTTGCACAACATATACGTCAAGAGGCAAGTTTGAACAAGAATATATACTGAATGACCTTGCATGAACTACATGGTATCTGAACGACTAAAATAACCTATTGTTGAAAATAGATAACAAAGCACTTTGCATGATGTCTTCAAGGCGGCTTTTCGCATTTTATTCTGGAAAGATTGACTTAACTTTGTGCTGAGGCATTCAAATTTAAGCAATTGGTAAATGCAATCGTTTTCTTTTATTGAGACACCCCGGTTAGATTGTCACAGAAACTGACACCATAGAAGTTATCCTGTTGTAATAATTTGAATGTCTGAGCACTATAAACTAATCCCAATTAAATGGTGCATAAACGTCTGCTTCTGGAAAATAATCAAATAATCATATGAAAATCATACGAAGCAAAAACTTCATTAAATTCTCATTCCCAAGTACACGCGTTGAAGTGTCGTTTAAAACGAAGATACAATTTGCAACGTGCCGAGCTAACGCAATTTAATATACGACGCATTCTAGAGGGTGTCGCGGGACATGAAAAAATTAATTATGTACATTCTTTCCAATTTTTTTATTATTTTTGAATGCAATCCCCGAGTCAGTGGCTTACACCCGGGGTGATGGTTTCTAATTCCACCCGGCTATTTACACAGTGAGTAAATGCAAACGTAGTGAAGCGTAAAGTGGGTTTGATGCATGAGAAAAAATGATAAAAAGGGTTGTTCATCCTCAATGATCTCAAAAACATGTCGGACTATCATAAACAGCGAAATGTGATTGACAAATTCAAAATTGAATGACTAATGACGAAAGTCAGTTAATTACCGATGATGAGTTCATGACAAATTTGTATTTTGCACTGTTTGTATTGCAAAGTATTTTTAAAAAACTTTAATTTACTGTGAATCTTTAAATTATAATACAAATATAAGAATATATATAGGGTGTAGTTATAATAAATACGGCTATATATGGAGTCAAACGAGCAAAACGAGGATAATAAAAGGACTGATAGATTAGTAGTATAGGGTTGCCGGTTCTGGCGTAACTCCAATAAGCGCATCCCCAAAATCCAACCCGGCCACCGCAGCAAAAAAAAAGAATTCCGATATTTTAAAAAATATCGGAATTACCAATCTTCCTGGATGGGGTCGGGTGGTTCTCCTGGCCATATTAGCTTCATGTCTTCAATTTTCCCAAGGTCTTCAACCGAGTAAGACTTAATTGCTTCCACCCTCTTTGTAAGGCTCGCGTAGTACGTCGATGTCCCGTCCGAAAATTTAACTTTCAAGATTCTCGGCTTGACAATGATCATTTTTATATTTAAATAACAAAAACGTGTTTCCGTTTATCGTGATTTTGTCATCCATATAGTATTCTACCGTGGATTTACAAATATTAAACTTGTTTGATATTTCTTGTATTGTTTCAAATTTTTGTTCTTCACCTGTATTAATATTTTTAAGGGTGCACTTTTACCAGAAATTTCAATACCTAATGCTTCGCAGAGTTTTTCTTTAGACATTCTTGAAATGTATTTGACTCCGCGGTGTGCTGCTTCTTTTCTTAGGTCGCTTACATTTGAGTACTCATTTAGGGGCCCATCACCTTTTGGAGGGTTGTTATTTTTTCTTCTTCGTTTTTTAACGGGTTTAGGTTTGTAGGGAGGTTCAGGTTCGTCATCATCTGAATTATCACCGTAATCCTGCTCGCCTTCCTCAGATTCATCACCTTCCTCAGATTCATCACCTTCCTCAGATTCATCACCTTCCTCAGATTCATCACCTTCCTCAGATTCATCAACTTCCTCAGATTCATCACCTTTCTCAGGTTCATCACCTTTCTCAGATTCATCACCTTCCTCAGGTTCATCACCTTCCTCAGGTTTATCACCTTTTGGAGGGTTTCTTCTTCGTTTTTTAACGGGTTTAGGTTCGTCGTTATCTGGGTTATCACCGTAATTCTGCTCGTATTCCTCAGGTTCGCTGGGTTTGCGGGGTTTTCTGCGTGCACATGGTTCGAAGAGTGTATAGCTCCGTTTTACCTTTTGTTTTAAGGTTTGTGTTTCCCAGTACCAACTTGGTGGGAAAGTAATTGGGTCCCCAAGTCCACAATAGGGACAAAAAATAGAACCATCAATTACTTCAAATCGTTTGTGAACACATTTGTTCGATACTATTTTTTCCCTATACTCTTCAATGAACCCGCACCTAAACAAACATTTAGGTAATTAAATATTCCCATAAGCGAATGGTCGTAATCCTCGTATTGTTTAGGGTTTATGGATTTAGGATCACCATCTACAAAACGGAATTCGCTGTCGGCACAACAATAAAAGTCCATAACCCTTTTTTTCCGTCGATGCTCACATTTAGCATGCGGAGATTTAAACTGGAGGCCGCAATCCCCACATTTTTGTCCCATAAAGGTATAGATTTTATACGAGTGGTCACAATTTTTATACTGGTCTGGGTGGATGTATTTTTTATCACCCCAACAAAGGTTGTACCCACAACTTAAACATTCTCCATCTTCATTTTTAATTTGTGTACAATTATTGCTAATTAGAGTTCGTCTTTCACTTCGTATTTATACCGCTCCTTTAAAAAGCTTATAAGATTTTCATAGTATTTTTTTTTGGTATGTTTTTAATAATTTCCTTGCGCATTCTTTCTTATCCATTTCTATAATCAAGTAGGGTTCTTTTCCACCCATCCCCTTAATTCGATTAATTTCTTTTTCGAATTCAGTATTTAATTTCTTCCGTTCTTTTTTACCTATCCCATTCAGCCGGTCATTTGCTTCTTTTAGGTAGTACTTGAAGAACATCTTGTCAGGACAGCCAGAGTTTAATACCTCGTAAAACTCGGTTTCAACAGGGTTCATTTCTACTTTATTAATATATAGGATCCGGAAAAACGTATACAAAATCTTTTTTCATAATTTTAACAATCTTTTAAGGTGGCTCGATACAGTTTGCAAAAAATTAAGCTATAGTTTACTTAACGCTTTGAATTTTTGCACTGTTAGATTTAAATGAGTCCGTATTGAATTTTTCATGCATTTTAGCATATTTTCTTTCAAACTATGACAGTTTTGATGACCAATGCTCCGTTGCTATGGCAACACTTGCCTATGAAATTTGCTTAAAAACGGTGTATTTTGCTGCATAAGTGAAAAATAAGCACGGTGATCCCAATTATTTTTTGCGCACTATTTTTCTTACAAAATAAGCTAAAGATAAGCAAAGTGTAAAAAAATTCTGTAGGGCCAATCTTTGTCAAAATGCAAAAATGCTATTTTTCTAAATATTTTTTTTTGGCTTTACAGAATTTTTTTATTTTTTCTATAAAGAACGATATTTGTGGCGCAAGGCTGCATGCAAAATTTCAAGATAGGTCACCGTACAAAATAACGAGATACTGTGGATTGTTTTTTAAAAATTGCATTTTTTAATGACGTCAGCAATTAGTAAATCCGCATTCAGTTTCCATTTTTTACGTGCGAAATGGCGTCAGCATCTCTCATGACATGCAATATTCGACGTTTTACGTATCTATTTGTTGTAAAGAGATATATAAGAAGATTTGTGTGAATAACATTAAGTTTGGCGCATGCCGTCTTTATTTGTGAGCATTACTATATCGAGCCACCTTAAATGGGAGTGTATGTATAAATAAAATATGGTGGGCACATATGAGACAGCACGTCGGTTAAACGAGAGATTAAACGACGGCGACGAAAGCAAATTTCCTGTAATGTTAATTGTAGTTAACGAATTGCTATACGCAGTTAAACCTTTTCATTATTTCGATGTATAAGGACGCTATTCTCATAGGCTATTTTGATGGAATAATTATTGTTTTAATAGAATATTATAATTATTTGTTTGTTTGAAGAATTCGGTCACTTAGAAGCAATGATTCGAATCCAAAATAGGACAAAAGATTTCCTTGAGTTTGTAAAAACAATAAAAAAACCTTAATAGTAGGTAAGCTTACAATCGCTACCGGTGTCATCTTAGGTTATTTTTTTTTTAAAATAATTCGTCACGTTATTTCGTTACGAATTTAATAACCTAGAGTTTCAATAACCTTTTAAACGAAAAATACGTTCGTCCGTAAAGTCCATTGTCTTTTGATTATCAGGTTCGAGCACGAAATAGATGGAGTTACCAAGGATGTGGTTGGAACTTCTTGACACCAAATCGTCATATGACAAACTCGTACGTTTTTCCTTCTTCGTAATCTAACGACAAAGCTATTTCTTGCCCATAAATACGCGTACCCTGATTTAAAAACGATCCTTTAATACGCGTCCTTTTCCCTGTCCCCCGGTGAAAAAAACCACCCTGCACATAATTTTGTTGCTTCCTATTCGTTAAACTCCAACTCCAATACTTATATTTCGTCGAAGCATTGTATCCAGACCCACCGCAGTCACCCCACAACATGATGTTGTATCCTCTGGACGTCGTTAACACAATACCCATTTCGTAGGTGTAAATACCGTTTGGAAGATTTGGCGTTACGTCGAAATTAATTTGATAACTGTCGCCAACTTTTGAAAAATCTAAAGTCTTGTTACTACGTCCGTTTACATGGGTGTCAACCATATCGTCAATGTGTGTTATCGTAAACGAGTTGAGTTTCCCTTTAAACGTCACAATGTTTGTATAATCCGAATAATACCTTTCGACAAACCCTTTCGTGATCGGTTCGCCTGGTGTTAACGGAATAATAGGCAAACCGGTAATACGATGGCCGTTCATATCGATATCAGTACTTTTTTTAATGTACATCGTGTCGGTATAACTTTTCGACACGGCAGCCGTGTCATTGGATGGAACCGGGTTTAAACCTAATGCCTCGTGATTGTTCATAACGATATTATCTTGCATCGTAAACCCACCGTCGGTCAAGTAAACTCTGTTTGCGTATTGTTTTGTAATGGGGTCGTTCGCTAACGTAGGGTCGGCAAGATTTGTAATTTTGTTACTGTTCATATTAATATCTCCCTGCATTGTAAACCCGGTATCGGATATTCCGCCGGAGCCACAATCCTGGACAAAACTATTGACTACACTCTAATTATTTGCTCGACATGTGCGTACCTAATGAAAAAACATCAAAACGGGCCCCTCAGTTTACCCCCTCGCCCCCAAAACAACGTTGAATCTGTAAGAAATGAAAACAGCTACACAACATTGATCGGGGGGGGGGGAATGGGGGAGGTTTGTTCTATGTAATAACAATGAGCTAAGAAGATGACGATATTAGGAAAAGTGTCGTCAATGTTTTGTCCAGGATTGTTCATTTTTTTTTTATTTTTGTGGTGAGAAACGATGTCGGTCATACACGTGGCCTTGTTAATATGTCAAAAGATGCATGTCTTTCATTGAAACGTTACAAATAGAATTATAATTTTTGTATCAGCTAAAGAGGGAATAATGTGAAATTGCGATAAACACGTGCTGATCTGTTTGCAAAAGCCTGAAAGTTCGAACATACATGAAGTAAGCAATCTTTTTACGTAATAAGCAATAAATGACCTTTAGGTCAGAAATAGTCTGTCAGGTTTAAATCGCCCGGTAGTCTGGCACCTTCTCACGATATGAAGCAATTGTGCGTGCCGGCCGTTTATGAATGAATGAACAATATCATAATGATATATAGAACTGCTGAACCAACGCGTTATATTCAGTAACCAATAGGTTCTAGCGCTAACTTGCAACATATTTACATAGTAGAAATACTTGGCAAAAAATCATACAACAAAATCCATTACTTTAACTAGCCGAAGTCAATATAGGGGGATAGAATTACACGTGACGCAATGAGATATTCACGGTACACCACACGCGCAAGCACTGAATTGGCCGTATTTTGGCACGATTTACATTAGATCGTAAAATTGAAGGTGGAATTACTACAACAAGTGATTATTAGTATTTTCACGTTTTTAAATAATTTAGAAATCCTTTAGTTTAAGAAATCTCAACGGTTCACCATTTTCCGACATAGAAATAACTATTATTATATATTTTAATTTCTCACGGTGCACCAATGGTGCACCGTCTGCGCGCGCAATTTCCATAGTAACAATTGCTTTAGCAGTTCGCCAATTTCAAAATAACACCTTTGGTTAATACGTCAACCGGGAAAAGTTTATAGTTGGGACACGCTTACTCCGTTAGCCGCATACATTCAGTCAATGTGAATGTTTTATAAGGACCAAATTTACAAATGCGCGATACATGCAGTACAATGTTTCAACTCAGTCCAAACTATGATACAGCCAAACTAGTAATATACTTGCACATATACTATGTATAACTGATTAGCTTGAATCTTATAGTTTGATAGTAAACATAATAATCTATCTACAATGCCCGGTTTTAATATCTTAATCGCTTGCCTTTTTCTTATCTGCTTTTAATTTATTAAATATAAATACACCAGTTGCATGAGAATTAATACATGTAGTTTAGCAAGTTAGTTGCCTATCATAAGCCGGCCCGCATATTTATGCTTACGATTATTACAAAAATCGCCACTGTTTGGTTACACTACCCAAAATATTGAAATTAAAGGTATAAACAGACATATACAAAACACTAAAATTCTGGCTTTTGCACAGAGCGAAATAGATTACGTATTGGGATTGTATACCTGAAACATCATCTCGCAGACAATCCTGGACAAAACTATTGACTACACTCTAATTATTTGCTCGACATGTGCGTACCTAATGAAAAAACATCAAAACGGGCCCCTCAGTTTACCCCCTCGCCCCCAAAACAACGTTGAATCTGTAAGAAATGAAAATAGCTACACAACATTGATCGATGGGGGAATGGGGGAGGCTTGTTCTATGTAATAACAATGAGCTAAGAAGATGACGATATTAGGAAAAGTGTCGTCAATGTTTTGTCCAGGATTGCAGGGTCACTTTTATTACCTTTAGGTCCTTTTAACCCTTGAGGACCGGTATCCGCTTTGTCCCCTTTAGGACCTTTCGGTCCTTGTGGTCCGGTATTACCTTTAGGTCCTTGATCACCTTGGTCGCCTTTAGGTCCTTTGTCACCTTGGGCTCCTTTATCACCCTTTGGTCCTTGCGTCCCACCAGAACCACCTTGGTCCCCTTTATCTCCTTTACTACCTTTTGGACCCCGTGGTCCTTGCGGTCCAGTGTCTCCTTTATCACCGTTCGGTCCCTGCGGACCAACATCACCTTGGCCTCCCTTTGGTCCTTGCTGACCGGTATCACCCTTGTCACCTTTGGGACCTTTTGAAGAACTACGACTATCCTTTATCGCCCTTCGGACCCTGTGGTCCAGGGTCACCTTTAAATCCTTGCTGACTGGTGTCTCCTTTGTCACCCTTCGGTCCCTGTGGGCCGGTGTCACCTTGGTCTCCTTTATCTCCCTTTGGTCCTCGCGTCCCCCCCCCCCCACCACCAGAGTAATGTGTATCGGCATACCCTTTTGTAACTGGTTTCGAATTCATAGTCGGTGATGGGAGGTCTATAATTCTGTTCCCGTTCATATCGATATCTTCTTCGATTGTCTCTAAACCCGGTGAATATCCTAAGTATAAACTCATTTTTTTATAGACCTTTTTGATAAAACTGATTCTAAAACACTTGTTGCACTGGTTACACTTGTTTCACCCCCTTTTTTCCCCGGTGCGGTACAAGACGTGTAAGGCAGCGGTGGTGGTGCAGACGGTGTAGGAACTAAAATTATATTCGGTTGAGGTATTAAAAGTTTTTTTAAAGTGAGTAAGTAAATTCAGTATCCTATTAATTCTATCATTTATTTATATAAATAAACGATGGATCAAATAGTAAACTTTACCGTAGAGAAACTTGAAGAGTTAAAAAATGAGTTAACGGTCGAATTGGCTAAAATGAAAGGGAAGACGAATAAGAAAAAAATGAAATTAATTGGAAAATCAGTATTGAAATTTTTCCTTATAGCCGGTGGCGTGACCGTTGCTATATTTTTTCCTTCTACTGTTGTCATTGCCGTGCTCGGTGGGATTGTTGCGTTTTTAGACGGGAGGGCAATTAAGTCGATAAAAAAGTTTAGGGAAAACCAAAAGAAAAGGAAATCTGGTAAAGATGACTTGAAGGGGGTTGAAACTGAAATAACAAAGAAAAAAACAGTTAGGGAGTACTTACAACAACAGGCTCCGCCCCTTTATCCAAGAGCTTAAAAAAAATTTCATATACGTCATTGTATATGGAATTTACGAATCAAGGTCAGTATCAGGTGGTTCTTTCATTTTACGGCCATCTTCAACAACACGTTCTTTTACTACTTGCTCAGCTGTAGTAAACCCACCAGATATAAGTCCAATATGAGGAAATGTTGACACTATATCGCTAAGGATTTTTTTAACTTCCCTTTTAAATAATTTGTTTGCCTGTAAATTCTTTTCTAATTCATCAGGGTCTTGAAGTAATTTAGCCCGGTGTAGGAATTTTGTAAATTCATGAATTATCATATTTGAAAAAAGTTCAACTGTTAATTCTAATTGCTCCCGGTCATATTTTTTTATTTTTTCTAAAGCATTTCTACTTGCTTTTTGGAGGTATTTTGACGTATAATTAACTTTTTCTTTCTCAGATAACGAAATTAAATCACTACGTAAATCTTCAATTGGTCCTTCTTCAGGTTCATTAGGCGGTGGGTCAAAGTTAATATTAGGATCCATCGTTTATTAATATATGATTTTATGTGTGTAAGGGTGCGTGCGTAATACTTCTAACCTTGCATATTTATTATTTTTTAATTTTCCTATTATACTACGTTCTTCTTCTTTTGAGACGTCCAAACTTTCCTCTATAAACGTTTTCATATCACCTTTTGTTGGGTTATAGAACGTAACCATCATCGACGTGTTGTCCCTGTACGGTTTACAAACACTCGTTAGTTGTTGGGTAATAAACGTGCTGGTGCTGAACCTGTAGTGACGTGCGCTGAACGCGAGCCGGACCATTTCGCTCGTCCTGTTTTTGACGGACTGGCTGGGCGAACAATCGTCGAAGATAATAAGACTATTGGTACCGCTAAATTTATCTGTAATGTATTTTAAAAACGATTCGACGGCATCTTGATCGCAATGGATAGGGAAAAATTTTTTATCGTCTTTATGTTTCCATTCCTGGTACGTCTTGTTGTAATTATAGGTTGGGCAAATTAAAAAAATATAGTCAAAATGACCTTTATATTCATTTTCAATCATATTGAGTAGGTAGTATGTTTTCCCACAACCAGTCATACCAACAATAATCATATTAAAAGGAGTTTCCATAATTTATTTAATGAATTCGGAAAATGAATAACTATCAGTACCAACACGTGCATCGCCTACAACGTAAATGTAACAATTTAAATTTTCGGTTGCACCATCTCGTTCAATAGTTAACGTAATACCCTTTTGTGTATTTAGGATCCTTATTCCAGTCCCAACGACATTATTGTCGGGGAATGTTCGTAGGTCAACGACGAGTGCAAACTTATTACTATAATAATTTTCCATGGTAACAGTTCCAAGTTCGTCGTTTAAAAAGACTTTTTGCGCTTCGGCAAAAAACTCGCTCCTTTCCAACCCTCCGCTATAAACAGCATTTGGATTACCTTCGTACGAAACTTTTACTTTTTTAATTGGCGGGCAGACAAACTCTTCGCTGTCTGTGATTGCACTTTGTTTCTTAAACAGTAATACAATATATTTCATGCTTTCGTACGGTGCATTAACAGTACATGTAAAATTAGTGGTAGCACCTTTTTCCTAAGTGGTTAATTCTTCCATCGTAATATGGTTAAGCATTTACGTTCTTGACGGGAAAGAATTTAACACATCATTGTAAAAGCTTTGGTTTTGTATAGTTGTATATTAAAATTTTAAGTCATCTAATAAGTAGTTGGTGATGGATTGGTTGGCTTGTGCAACCATGATTTCTTCCGGTTTTGGTAACGTAATGATATAACAAATTTTTGCGTTGTCCATTCCGGCAGGGGGGTACAAACCGTGATTATTTAAAATCCAACCAAGTTTAATTTTTATACGTCCGTTTAATACTTCTACCATTGTATTATCGCTCGCATTGGATTTATTTGCGCTGTCGTCTTTAGACATGAGTTTCCGGATATTTTCCGACAGGATCCCTTCATTTTTCAAAACCGACCTTTGTTTTTCGGTCATCCACAAATCATTGTAAACAGCAAAATGGCTTTCGTCTACGTTATCGTATACAATTATTGTCTTAATTGTAATTTGTAAACTTTTTATTAAAAGTTTTCCAAGGTTGTTTCAAAACCATGACTTTGTGTTGTTCGATTTAAATACCCCTGTCAAGTAAAATGAATTTGGTACTAAACATTCACCAGCACCAAAGTCTGGTAATTTAATGTATAATTTAGCACCAGGGTTTGCTGATGCGGGGCTAAACGTATCGACGGTAAATAGTTTTTTCCGAACAACTTCTTCCGAAATTTCAAACTTGTCGTAGCCTGGAGTGACTTCGTTTAAATTAACTTGTTCCATCTTTTATTATAGTAGTATATTTTTTAGTCCCCGAGCCAACGGCGCGAAGCGCCGTTCCGGGCGTAAGCCCGGGGCGAGGGTTACTAATTTCGTATTAGGGGAACAAAGGCAGATTTCGTTTTGAGCCAATCAGAGCGTTGGTTTACATTTTCGCTCTCGACCAATCAAAATGCGCAAAACGCCAAAATGTAAACAAAAGGAGTGAGAAAATAGCATCGTATTCTAGGGCTTCGGTACCATTCGATAATTATTTTTACGATTCAAGACCAACAGATCCGAATAAAGCATGCTTTTTTCTCCAATTTCCTCGTCCGCATTTTTAAATTTCCAATTATAACACGAAATATCGATGTTTGAATAACCGTGTTTCGGCAGCCGTAAAATGGCCTCTATATCAACGAACCTAACTAAAAATGCTTTGAAAGATTTGCACTTTTACCACAAGAGTGCGGCATTCAACTATTCCGAGTCCCACAATAATATAATTTGCATATTTACCCAAATTTGCTTGTCGGAAGTTCGTCATCACTCTAATTGTCATATCCGGTAAGCGCTGTTGTTTGCAGAAGAATGCGATGATACGAGCTGTGCTGTTTGGAGTGTTTACTTATAAATCTACGAGGAGGAATTAGAATTTTTCAAAGAATTTATTGGTGTGGGGCGTCAGGCATTTTCCAAAGGCTAATTCGTTCCAATAACGTCGTAATTCTGTCGTTGGCATCGTTGTTTTCTGACTGGTCCTCGCACATATCATCATCATCGCTTTGATCGTCGTCACTCGTGTCTTCGTCTTGATCATCTTGATCGTGATCGCGTGGAGTGCTGTCAGTGTTAGAGGAAACAGCCTCGTTTGTTGTGTGGCCAAGAGTTTCGAGCTTCGTGTGCAATGTGGATTCACAAATGCGACAAACACTCAGATCAGGCAGGGTGCACTCGATGTGGAAAGAATGTCCACAACCGCGGAAAACCATCCAAAGGGGACTTTTCTTGTCGCAGTCGGGCAAATCGCATTTTCTACGATGGAAAACTTTCCAGTAAGTAACTTAGTTGCGTCGATTAAATTCTAGATTATTTGGATGGGTAAACTTTCTTTACGTTTTTTGCCAGGCAAAAATACACAGGAAAGTTCCGAGAGTATAGCCTATTGTTGTCTATGAACGTGGAGTGAGAAAAATCACTCATCCGTATTTGTCTGCCAGGAAACGTAAACAATCTTCACGCATCTGTTTGTTTTGATTCATCGCAGAAATTGACTGGCCTTTTAGTTCTGCACCAATGTTTATGGACTAATATTCCAAAATTATACCCTGTTATATTTATACTTAACTAAGCAAGTGCATGAATAATTTAGATCAGCAAATTTTACTAGATCAAACATTAATATGGCTTTGTATTTGAGTGAATATTCACTTCCAAATTTGCTTTAGGAATGGCCTCCCCCTGCTTATTTGTTTGCTGTTTTATATTTACCTGGTTGGACTTGGTGCTTGTTCCACTGATGTGTATCCAAGTGGAAGTACTTTATTGGTTACAACCCTATCACCAAACAAACTGGGTACCATTAGAAAATTCATCACCACTGTCCATGCCAATTGTTTGGCTTGGGGAGCTCAGGGTTATTGTTGTTGAATCACTCATTTGACTGTTGATTGTTTCAGGTTCATTCTGATGATCAGTTGACTGGCACAAGTTGTCCAAAATAGTTGACTTCTGTGAACTCTGGCTGGTTGTTGATGTGGCAGCTTCGCTTGGGCTTTGTTGTTGATCCTGATCAGGTGTTTGACAGGTGAATGTGATGTATGAATTCAAGTATAAATTTGCTGAGAATATAAATAGAGTATCTAGGGAAAGATCTAATGGGGATACTGTTTTATGCTTTTTGGTAGTGAAAACAAAATTATATTTTTCCTCCTCTAAACACTTTTAGATCTAACAACATAGTAGGTTAGATTTAGTGGGTAGGTATTCTCACCTGACTTTGTATTTTCTTTTCCAAGCCATCAGCATCGTTTTTTGGAAGAAATTTTGTGAATTGCCGTTTACTTAAACACGTTTTAAGGCAGGTGGTACAAAGATTATTGATCTTATAGCGGCACTTATCTAATTCCGCCTCGATGTATTTTTCGAAAGCGTACGCGACTGCCAAAAAACCATGGCGTTTAAGGTTAATAACCTTTTCACTGTCACGTTTTGCCCAAACCTGGTGAAGAGGATTGTTGCACGATCGTTGAAATCTAGGCATCTTGCCGCTTTTGCTGTTTTTGTGTTGAAGGATAGTGTTCTTTTTTCGCTTTGCTATTATTCCCGCCTTTTTCAAGTTTAAGAAATTGTATCAATCGAGTTCGAACCATTACGGGCAAAAAAGAACGTGAAAATAAAGTGCTCCGCGCAAGTTTTATTTGGCATAATACAACAAGAACCAACTTACAAGAACATCTGCGGCTTGTTCTTCGATAACATAGCACTTGAGTCGTGGAAAAACTACAAATCTTTTAAAGAATTAGATGCATTTTTAGTTAGGTTCGTTAATATGGAGGCCATTTTACGGCTGCCGAAACACGGTTATTCAAACATCGATATTTCGTGTTATAATTGGAAATTTAAAAATGCGGACGAGGAAATTGGAGAAAAAAGCATGCTTTATTCGGATCTGTTGGTCTTGAATCGTAAAAATAATTATCGAATCTAGAATACGATGTTATTTTCTCACTCCTTTTGTTTACGTTTTGGCGTTTTACGCATTCTGATTGGTCGAGAGCGAAAATGTAAACCAACGCTCTGATTGGCTCAAAACGAAATCTGCCCTTGTTTATTAGGGGAGTTGAAAGTCGTTGCTGGTGGTAGTTAGGTAGTAAAAATGGTATGTCATGACGTCATCCTCACTGATCTCAACAATATGGCGGACTATCATGAATGGCTAACACTGATTGGCCAGATTTAAAATTTATTGTTTATTTATTTATTTATTGATTTGTCACAATATCGCTACATAACTTTAACACTAAAATGGACAGCGTACATGCGAACAACAAACAGGTGTGACTGGGGAAAGAAACAGGATATGCATCCCTATTGTTGATTGATTAATTACGAATTCAAGTTATTCAACTGTCAGCAAATATTTAACTTTAGTTAGCTTTTTGCTCTATAATATTTTGCATTTTTGCAAAAAGTTTTGGGAACTTTAACAACAATTTATTGTTGAAAAATTAAATAAAAAGCATTTATCAGGTCAACAAATATGCAGTCAAGCAGGCAACGAAAGGAAAACGAGGAAGCACAACGTTTAGCAAGGCGAAACGAGCGTAGACGACGACAAAGGCTCGAGGAGACTGCCGAAGAAGATTGAAGAGAGATTAATTCGGGGAAAATACAGAGAAGCGTCAACAATTGACTATGGCGTAAAACACAAGGCAAGTTTGTTGATAATTCGTATTTATACTTGTGTTTTCATGCTTTATAAAGGCCAGCGTAGCCGTACTCATCCAGTCTATTCACTGTTTAAATTCCAGAGTAAGTTTATGTTTTGTAAATGCAAGACTGTCTTCTTATTATTAATGTAATTAATAGGTCGTAATTTATACCAAATTTAAGCTTACATTAGGCGTAATAACAGACCGATGACAAATGCTGTGCCATTTAAAAAAAATTGTCAACAAAAATAGGATTAAAAACTCAATATTTTGTCATTTTGAAAAAATATACAGAAAAAATAACAATTGCCGTGTTGCTATGACAACAACCTACAGAAGTACTTCATGTAATTCCGAAAATTTAGTCGCATGCTCTTAGTTAGTGGCGAGGGGTTGCCGCATGCATGTATTAAATTTTCTAGTAATTTTAACAAAAAAGTTAATCATTTCCATAACGTACCCGTTGTTTTTTCATCCAATTCGATTACGATTTGGTAGGCAAGCGGTCTATAATTTTCTGGTACGAGGGAAACGAGTCCGTCGACGTCCCTATTTAAAATAATTTGTTCAACTTGCTCGGTTAAATGTTTCGACCCTTCTTCTAAAATCGTTTCGTGCGAACACGGGTATACTTTTAAAAGTTGTAATTCAAATTTATAAGGGTGTAATCGGATAAATTCATCCAGGAACGTATTGTACTGTTCAGAAAAAAATCTTATAACACTGGTTACACTTGTTACACTTGTCATTTATTCTTATTGTAAATAATGTATGCCACTAATAAAAATAATGCCCATAAATTATTAGCTAACCATAATAGCGTGCTAGCACTAAACGTTAATAATTTCGATAAAACCGTTCCTAATGCAGAAAAAACGGGCCCGAGTTTTCTCCCAACGTTATACGTAGACTTTGCAAAAAATTTTAAAGCCCGGCCACCTTTTTAACAGCACTTTTCCCGCTCATAACAGCAGCTGTAATAATACCAGCTATTGAAATGGTAACAGCCGACAACCCGACAATATTCTCACTTACCCACCGTTTAAACCTTTTAAATTTCAAGAGAACGCTATTTTCAGTTTTGGTTTTTACTATTTCTTCCACCAAATCCGTTTCAGGTTTTAAATTTAAGTTTAGTTGGATTTGATCGGCTTTTAACTCTCCAACTTCTACAATCGTTTCGTAAAGTTTTTTTTTGCTCCGCTGTTTTTTGCAGCTTCTTTTTTCCAATCGTCAATTTCGATGTCTAATGCTTTAAGTTTTTCCCCTCCAGAATTTCCTCTTACATTTAAAATCCCTCTTAGTTCCCGAAGTTCGGTGCCCGTCATTTCTAGCCTTGCTACCCTATCGCTTATTTCATCATTAATTTGTTCGTCAACATTACTTAAAATATCTTCGACATCGTCTTCTTCGATATCGATGTTCGTATGTTCTTCCATCATTGCCGACAAACTTTTTTATGTTCGTTGTATACGCTTTTTTAAACCAATATTTTTTTCCCTTTATACGTGGCACCGTTAATTTTATTATTTTTCCCTGTTGTAATTTTCAATTTGTCAAATAATATTGACGCGTTAGGCCCGTCCCGTTTATTTACGTTAATTCCTAATCCTTTTTTTAAAAATTGTTTTTTATCGTATATGATATGCCGTCGTACCTTATTTAGAAACCGTAGACGGTCGATAGCATCTTTAATGGTCGGTAGCATCATTGATCTGGTTCCCAGATTCCTCTCGTCTCGATTAGACGAAGTTTTATTATAAATAGAAATTGTTTTGACGGTTTTCAGCTAGCTCGTTGTTAGCTCAGTCGTTTAGGCGTGCGATTTCTAATAGAATAGACAGGGGTTCGAATCCCACCCGAGGCTTTTTTATTTCTACGAGTCTACGGAATCTAAATTTGCGCCGTCGTATAACACCTACATCGCGTCCTACGTTTGGAATTTCTTTTGATGTTGAAGGTCCGTCTACCCGCGTAAAAACTGGGTTGGACCCGTCAATGATAAGAACACTTTCATCTTCAGGTTCGATAAAACTTGTTTCACCTTCTTCAACTTCAACTTGCGGTGTTTCACTTGAAATATCTTCTAGTTCAATGTCATCCATTTATTAATAAATGAATAAACTTACTGTTTTTATAGAGGGTAATAAAAGAACACTTTATTCAGACCCGTGCATTAACAAACAAAATAGGTCTGTTATGGTTTTAAAAAACCTAACAGTCTACTGGAAATTTAAAAATGCCGGTGGTTATATTTTAAGCGGAACTCAAAAAATTCCTTTCGAAGAGGGGTACTGGACGTTTGCAAAAATAAAAAAGCGGTTGGCTGGGAACAATATAAAATTAGAATTGGTCGGCATGAAATGTAAAATTTATTTGGAAACGGACCTAAATTTACGGGAAATTGGAAAATTACTTGGTTTGGGAAATTGGAAAATTACTTGGGAACTTACAAATAGCAGGACGTGAGAGACATCACCGGGCGAAGTGGACGTAAATAGAGGGTTGAGGTACATTACTATTAATTGCGACCTTATCGATTTAAACCAAAATTTTAATTCAAATGGTGCGAGGAGTTGTACGCTAGTAACGGTCCCGATTCCAACCAACCAACTTTTGAACGGGACAAATAGTTTTTATAAGGACGTCGACAGCCAAGTTGTAATTAAAAATGGAAGTATAAACAGAATATATTTTTCTATAGATTCCAACATTAGCGAAACGGTTGGTGTAGACGTGTTATTTGATTTGTACATAAATAAAAAATGGACGATAATGAATTTACTAACGAACAGTGGTTAAGGAATACATATTATTCTCCCTCTAGAGGTTACCAATCCAAAGAAAATTTATATCAAAAAGCAAAAGCTGGTGGATTAAAAATCAGTAGGAGACTCGTAAAAGAATGTTTGGAAGCGCAAGATACATATACGAGGCTTAAACCCGTTGTGAAAAAACATAAATTCCGAAAAACTTATGTAAAAAACCTTGCTGATCAAATTCAAATGGACCTCGTGGATATGGGGAGGTACGCGAGTAAAAACAAAGGGTACCGGTGGATATTAACAGCTATGGAAATCGTTAGCCGGTATGCTTTTACGGTCCCCGTTTACAGGAAGGATTCAAAAAATATGACCAAAGCTGTTGAACAACTACTAGATGACTTTAAAACAAGATTTGGTAAATACCCTAACGTTGCTCAGTTTGACGAAGGGAAAGAATTTTATAACGTTGGTGTTAGAGAAAAGCTTTAACATTAATTATTTTTCTATGCAATCTGATAAAAAAGCCGCTATCGTAGAAAGGTTTAACCGAACGTTTAAAAAAAAGATGTGGAAATATTTTTACAGTAAAGGAACGTATAATTGGGTTGACGTGTTAGACGGTTTTACAAAAAATTATAACAATACCAAACACAGCACCATTCATATGAAACCAAAAGACGTGAACAAGACTAACGAAAAGTTAGTATGGGTAACGTTATACGGACATGCTACTGGGGACCCACCGTTACCTAAATTCAGGGTCGGGGATACGGTAAGGGTTAGTAAATATAAAAATGTTTTTGCAAAAGGCTACGAAGCAAATTTTACAGAGGAAATTTTTAAAATATCAAAAGTATTTTGAGGAGACCCTACCGTTTACGAAATAGAGGACCATGAAGGGGAACCGATTATCGGGAAATTTTACGAACAAGAATTATCTGTCGTTAACAAAAAAGACGATACGTACAGGGTAGAAAAAATACTTCGGGAAAAGAACGGAATGGCGTTAGTAAAATGGTTAGGGTACGATAGTCGGTCGTGGATCCCGATTAAAGATACTAAGGATATTAAATCAATGGAAGAAGACTTTAAAAAGTACGAAACGTCTTATAGGAAATATTACGGTGAGAATTATAATAAAGTCTTAAATAACCTTAAGGCGACAAAAAAAAGTTAAAAGATGAATTTATAAAAAAATATCCGAACGCACATTTGAGCAGGTTTAGTTTTAACGTTATCTTATCGAAATCCGGTGACGTCACCGGGACGAGCGCTTCGTTTAAAGTCCGCGACGAACAATTTTTAGATATTACAACGAGATCGTTTGAAAACTTATACTCGGGAGAATTGTACTGGTCGCCAAGAATATGGGGTACGGGCGGCATGGTCCAACCGTTTACGAAAAACCCGACTAGCTTATTAAATGTAAACGCGTTTAAAATTTACGTCACAAACTAATTAGGATTTGATGTAGTTTTCCCACCGTTCGGCATAAAAAACAACGGGAACGAATACACAACCAGTTCATATTTAGCTGCGCTTTTTGCCGCTTACATTACAACGTATTCGTGCGGAATAAGCACAAAACATTTTACGTCGTCCAATAATATTATTTCAAGCATGGCACGGTACCACCTTTACTTTCACATGAAAAGGTTTATCAGACAACCAAACCAAATGGTAAGGTACATTACTCAAGAAATGAAATCCCTTATTATAGAAAATACACCCGAGGTTTACACATGGACCCGCGAATTCCATTCTGGACGTGAACAATTAAGTTATTGGATTTCAAAACAACCGAGAGGTACAGTTAGGAATGCGAAGATTGTCATGAGTAAAAACAATTCAGGTCAAGTTGGAATTTCGTACGAAAAAAGAGGCGCGCAAACCATAAAAAGTTTAGATGATTACAAAATCTTTGTTGCGGATAAGTCGAACGGGTTAACGAAAACAGGACAATTACAATTCCAACAAAGCGTAGAATGTTATATTTATTGCGTATTAGGTGCGCAAGCACAAACGCGGTGGCCGATCGTCGAAAAAGGAGCAATGTCAATCCAAACACAAGAAGTTTTTAAAAAATTAGTCACCGATACGATAATCCAAAGCGACCAGTCTATAACTATTGTGAATATGCGAAAAGCCATTACAGACACGAACGTTATTTCAAACATGGCAATTACACCAGGTATTATTTTAGTCCCGTCCGACATGATTATCCTTAAAAACAAGGTTGAAGGTTTTAACAACGTGCTAACCCTCGCTACCAACGCGATGACATTTGGAAAAAACAACAAAGTTAATTTTGTTAAAAGCGTTGAAAAAAGTAATGATGAAAAAATAATATCTGGTAAACCTGACCAGCCAGGGTTAAATTTACTTGCCACCACACTAGTCGGTGGCATTTTAATTGCAAAATTTATTTTGTAGCACCCTAAATAAATGTCAATATGTCCTTTTAACGAAGCTTTCAAAGAGTTTTCGAGGAATATGTTATGGATTGATGCTACAGGTCGTTATAGGGAAACGAAATATTTTAAAGAAGCTATTTCAAAATTAGTATTTAACATGTGTGAGTTGAACCCAACGAATAAGGTTGGGAATTTAATGCATGAATTTTTAAAAACCCATTTCTTTGAAAAACAAGAATACCGACAGGGTGTGTATAAACAAATCCGTTATGAAATCCTTCCAATTGTCTGGAAAAACCACCGGGCGATCGAACGGGAAAAAAACTAACCTACATCGTCCGGACCATTGTAAAACCTTACATCCGCGATTTAAATTTAAAGTGGAGTAAAATGACTGCGTTAAGGAAATGTTATTACGCAGGTAAACCGCAGGTACGAATTAAATAAATACGATGAAAAAAGTAACGTTTAACGATAACGTGCAAGTAATATACATCCCAACAGAACCACGATGTGGTACATGGGTAGCAGACAGGTGTAGGTTTATGCAACGTGTACGCGAATTGGAACGGTTGTAAATTTGTTGTAAATTTGTTGTATAGTTGCTATAATTTGTTTTTAAACAAATTATAACAAAAACCTAACAAAATAAGTTTGTTACAAATTTGTTGAATAGTTGCTAAAATTTGGTCTTAACAAAAACATAACAAATTCTTGACTATAATAAAGAATGGATTGTGATAAAACTGAAATTACTTCAAACAAGCCGGAAAAAAACCCAGCAAGGGTTGAAGCTGGAAGGAACCTAGCTAACTACAACAAGAGGGTAAAAGCTAACCAGCAGCAGCAACCACCACCACCGCCGGATGATAGCAGTAACAGTAACAATAGTGATAGCAGTAGTGAGGTCAGTCAGTGGCGGATCTAGCGTAGGTCAAAATAAATTACTACAGCTCATTCTTGGATATATTTACATTTTAAAACACCTTCAAAGCAATTTCATTGGTAAGATTTTATTCTTTGGAAATTCATAACCAATGACATTGTTATACAGTTATTTTGAATTTAAAATTGGGCTGCTATAATTTATTTTAACCCACGCTGGATCCGCCACTGAGGCCAGTTATATTGTCCCAGCAATTATCGCGGCTGGTATTGCATATTACTTATACTCGTCTTCAAACCCTCCGGAACCACCACCACCGCCGCCACCAAGTAAGGAAGAACCACCTAAAAATAATCTACGTAAATTTGATAATTAAATATACAAACTTACAAACTATATAAATAAAGGAACAATGACTTCAAAGAAAGACGTGATGAACGAGTTATACACTGCAGCCCTTATTACTGCAGGGCTTGTTGGAGTTTCGTATGCAAGCAAAAAGGTTACAAAGGATTCACTGGGAGTCCCATCATCGTTAAATGGACTTGCCAAACTCACCGCCGCTATTGGATTAAGTGCAGTTGGTGTTAAATTGCTCGAAGACAAAGAATATGTCCCAAAGGAAAATTCAGAATAAATAAATGGCAAGCGTAGCAGCGCCGGGAATATTTAATGCGTTAGCATTTGCAGGAGCCGGATTCCTATTTAAATCCATCGATAAAAATGGCACGAAGATGAAATGAAAAGGCATAATCAAGCCATGGAAAAATTAACGGCAGCAAAAGAAAAGTGGTACGAAAAACAAGTGGAGAATAAAAACAAAATTGATTTACTCCGTCAACAGTTATCTGACGCAAACGCAGATATTAACAAGACAAACAAAGTGTTAGACGATTTACAAAAACTTACATACGAGGACAAAACGTTTGAAAGAGAACCACACAAATCAGATTTCTATAAGCCATCAGACGAAATGGAAGAGTACCAGCACGTTGTTGTTGGACTGGCAGGACTGATCGGCGGGTGGGGGGTTTACAAATTAATTTAATTTCATAACTTATAAAAAGTTATGAAAACAAACTCTCAAACTTTTCTAGAGCAGTCATATTTGTCCACTTCCTGTTCATTCTTTTAAGATGTGGTTTGACAATAATTCTTATGACGTGTGTTTCTTGATATCTTCCATTATTGTCAAGTAAATTAGCTAAGTCCTCTAGTTTACGTTGTCGTTTTAATTCTATTTCCTTTCGTGATCTCCACATCTCTGGTAAAATTTCTTTTGTGAGAAATGTATAGGGTAGGGACATCATTATAAAATCCCTACCCTTAGAATATTTAACTATTGATGATATAAAAGATATACAAATAATTTCAAATTCTATATCCGATGGTACCACCTTTACAATGTACATAACACTATTATGGAGGTCTTCCTTAAAAACCGGAAGGCTGTCGTAAAACATAAACGTTAAAATACAATCAAGAAATTCAGGTAAGTTACGTTTAATAATTTCCTTGGAATCATAAACAGTTCTTTTTCAAGTTAATTGTCTGGTAGCCATTCATTATATTACCCTAAAAAACGTTTAATTTTTACAATAAAGAATGGATTTTATTAAAAAAAATTTGGTGAAGAAGAAGGGGTGCGGTTGTACAAAGTAGTCGACGATGAAATCAAATGGTTTAAATCTATATGTTTGTATTACTTGTGGGTCCGTGACCATGATGAAAGAAAGATGATATTAAAAATTGACGGTGGTAACGTTAATATTAGGATTACTTTTAAGAACCCAGATGTTAACCTTAACACCTACAAACCTTGGATAAGTAGTCTTTTAAAGGATTATGATGGTCACGAGTTCCACTTTACTGCAACAAAGGCTCGTGGTATTGTCGCGCCGTTTATGTTGAATGAAATTGAAGTTAAAACTACCTGGTGCCATCCTTTTTAATTTTGTAACATTAATAAAATTTGTATACGTTTTTCCGGACCCTGTATATTAATAAAGTAGAATGGAACAAGTTATGTTTAATTTAGTAAAAACAACTACTTGGGGAGTTGTTAAAAACGATAAAGGAGGTTATACCATCCCAATAGCCATTAACGATCAAAAAGTACAAAAAATTATAAGTGATCTAGCGGAAAAATATAATGCAAAAAATCCGCTTTATGGTTATGGTAAATCTAAAACACTTAATCCCTAACATAATCTAAAACATAAAATCCCTGTGTTTAAACACAAAATATCAAGGTAAGTTTTTTTTGCTAAATGTATTTACACATGGAACGGTGTTAATTATATTATTTTTAAAATTAATAAGCTCGGATTAGCAGGCAAACCTGAAGGTTAATTTTTATATTAATAAAGAAGATCATTTGGCTTTTCGTGTTAACACTCATCCTTCTATAACTTTTTGTAAGTTATGGAAGGAATTTTTTTGCAAAAAATATCGAACGACGTGTGCGGTGGTCACCGCCCAAAGTATTAATAAAGGGACGAGTGTTTTCCTCGAAAATACAACACCTGCTGTTGGGAGGCTAATTATTAGCACCAGCGGTGTTGGGAAAAAAGTTAATACCGTACTAGTGTGTAAGATGGTTAAAACCAATGCCGCTACGGGGGAAAATATAATCACAATTACGCACTTTAGAAGTAAAACGCATAGAATGTTCACCAAAGAAAATTTTGAAACAGAATATCCAATAAATGAAAGAAAAAATGTTAGAAAACCTCGCTAAGTACCAAAAACTGGGTAGCGGGTGGAGGCTCCATTCTATAGAAATGCTTGAAATATTTATTACAAAATTCACACCCCTAAACGGGAAAAGCTATGCCCCGTTCCCGAAAAAAATAATATCAAAAAAGGCCGTCATCAACATGGAGAACAACGACAACGAATGTTTCAAGTGGGCGGTCACGCATGCTTTACACCCCGTTGACCGCGATGCAGGACAAATTTCAAAACTTTTAAGAGAACAGTCAGAAAAGTACGTTTGGGGAGAATTCCCAACAAAAATGAAAGACATCGGCGTGTTCGAGCAGAAAAACAATACCGCCGTCAACGTGTTTTCCTACGATGACGACACGGGGAAAGTATACACGCTACGGTTAAGTAAAACTAGGTTTGACACTGTAGTAAACTTATTCTACTACGGTGAACACTATGGGGTTGTAAAAAACCTAAGTCGACTCGTGTCAGGACAAAAAAACAAAAACAACCACAAAAAGTTTATTTGCGAGCGGTGTTTGAATCATTTCGGGTCGGAAAAAGTACTCGAAGACCATTTAGAAATTGTGCGAAAACCACGACTACCAACGGCACGTCTACCCGAATGAAAATAATGACACGGCTTATTTTAAACAAATTCAAAAATTACATAAAGTCCCTTTCGTCGTCTACGCTGATTCTAAAAGTTTTATTAAACCCGTTAACCATAAAATCGGGAACGATACGACCCAATACCTACAGCATACGCCGAGCGGGTTCTGTTACACGATTACGTGTATGGATGAAACGGTTTACAAACCAAAAACCGTTTTGTATACAATGCAAAAAGAAGGGGAAGACATCGGACGTAAATTTGTAGAAATGTTTAGAGGATGACTTAAAAGGTGTACATAAGATTTTAAAAGTTATCCCGATTAATATGACCGACGAAGAAGAAGCAAGTTTTAATCCCGCAAGCAATTGTTATGCATGCGGGATGAAATTAGGGGGTGACCGTGTAAGAGACCATTGCCCATAGTAAATATAACCTCAGAATGAGGACCCCAACCTTCGTCCCGGTCCTTTTCCACAACCTCGAAGGCTACGACTCACACTTGTTCATTAAAAGTGTAGGAGGTAAAGTGAACTGTATCCCAAAGACCGATGAGAAGTATATCTCGTTTAGTAAATCTGTTGTGATGAAAACGTTCACGGACAGTAAAGAAAAGGAACGTGAAGAAACATTAGAAATAAGATTTTTAGATTCGTTGAAATTCACGTTAAAGAGTTTAGATAGTCTTGTAAAAGGGTTAGGCCAATTCAAACATTTAGAGCGGGGGTTCGGAACGAACGGACTGTTAATGAAAAAAGGTGTGTTCCCTTACGAGTTCATGACCGGGTTTGATAAGTTAGCAGTAAATAAGCTCCCACCCATAAAGGAATTTTACAGTAAACTGAACGGGTCCCATATCAGCTGTGAGGAATACAGGCGAGCACAAAAAGTCTGGAAAGAACTCGGATGCAAGACGATGCGTGACTACCACGACTTATACTTAAAAATGGACGTCCTGCTTTTAGCCGACGTGATGGAAAACTACCGCGACGTCTGTTATAAAAATTATGGATTAGACCCGTTGTGGTATTATACGGCACCGGGGCTTGCGTGGGATGCGGCTTTAAAAATTTCCAAGGTCAAATTAAAATTACTGACCGACCCATTTATACCTATGACTACAATCCCCAAGAAGAGTCTAAGTACATCCAATACCTCGATGCGATGTTGGGCGATGTCGCAACCGCTCCCCATCGACGGGTTCGAATGGATGAGCGAAGAGGAATTAAAATACTGGGATGAAGGAAAAGGGTGTATTCTAAAAGTCGACCTCGAATACCCAAAAGAGCTCCACGACAGCCACAACGAGAACCCCCTAGCCCCAGAACGATTAAGAGTCAACAAGGTTCACAAACTCATACCAAACCTAATCAACAAAGAGAAATATGTAATCCACCACGAAAACTTAACACAATATATTAGTTTAGGCTTAAAACTTACAAAAATCCATAGTGGGATTAAGTTTAACGAGCGGCCGTGGCTGAAAGATTACATCCAGTTGAACACCGACTTGAGGACGAAAGGCACGACCGATTTCGAGAAGGATTTTTTCAAATTGATGAACAACAGTGTTTTTGGAAAGACCATGGAAAACATACGGAACAGGATTGATGTACGGTTAGTCACTAAGGAGGAAGAACTTGAAAAACTGGTTAAAAAACCAAACTTTGACCGCGTCAATATTTTCACAATAAATTTGGTTGCCGTCCACATGCACAAGACGACAATTAATTTAATGAAACCCATTTACTCAGGAATGAGCATCCTAGATTTAAGTAAAACGCTCATGTACGATTTCCATTATAATTACATTAAACACAAGTACGGTGACCGCGCAAACCTCCTGTTTACGGATACGGACAGTTTGTGTTATGGGATTAAAACGGATGACTTCTATGAAGACATCTCCGACGACGTCCCCAAATGGTTTGATACGAGCAATTACCCAGAAGACCATAGTATCCAAAGCAATGGGAATAAAAAAGTTATTGGGAAGATGAAAGACGAAGCGGGCGGACGGCAGATTTCAGAGTTTGTTGGGTTACGTAGTAAACTGTACGCCTACAAGATGGATGAAGGTGGAGAAGATAAAAAATGTAAAGGGGTAAAGAAAGGGGTTGTAAAGAAAGAAGTATCGTTTGAGAATTACAAGAACTGTCTGTTTACCGGGAACGACCAGCATAGGTCAATGAATACCTTTAGGAGCAGGAAACACGACATCTACACAGAAACGATTTGTAAAGTTGCACTTTCGGTAAACGATGACAAAAGGATCATAACAAACGATGGTGTAAAAACGTTAGCAATAGGCTATTGGCGAGAAAAACACCCAAGCCTGTACACGACTGACCTTGACTTAGAAAAATTGTTTAAAAAAGACTCGTTGATGAACCTTGCGTATAATGCAATTTAAATCGAACTCAATAAAAAATATTTTTTTAATATATAAAAATGATCATTGTCAAGCCGAGAATCTTGAAAGTCAAATTTTCGGACGGGACGTCGACGTACTACGCGAGCCATACAAAGATGGTGGAAGCAATTAAGTCTTTGAAGACCTTGGGAAAGTTGAAGACATGAAGTTAATATGGCTAGGAGAACCAACCGACCCCATCCCGGAAGATTGGTAATTCCGATATTTTTTAAAATATCGGAATTCTTTTTTTTTTGCTGCGGTGGCCGGGTTGGATTTTGAGGAGGCGCTTATTGGAGTTACGCCAGAACCGGCAACCCTATACTACTTAGATTATTTAGAACGGCGCGATGAGAAAAATGCATTATTTTGCAATATAAAAAAGGCGACGGATTGTTTTATTGGCATGTAAAGTGACAAAGAACTCATGTAAGTAAAGCATATACAACTCTGTGCAAAAGCTCCAAGTAACTCGATGGCAAAACGAGTACAAGTATACAGCGATATTTGGACAGCAGCTTATTTGTATAGTAGGAAACCCGTTTGACAAACTGACGTGTGTAAAACATAATAAAAAATTTACTTCGATCCATTTCACTCAAATCCATTAACTTTCTTTGTAGATCCAACACGTTGGTTGATTTTGAAATGTTTTCTTGCTTTTCGTCCCCAACACTTTTCATGTTTCAAAATAAAAAAAATCAAAATAGAGAAGACTTAAACTGGTTTGACGAGTTATGTTTCAGCCAATCAAATTCGTTGTACACAGCAAAAAACCAACAACCTGTTCTGGCCTGATAAAAGCAGCATTGAACAATGATTTGCTGCCCAAATTGTTCAAGGTTGTCAACAATATTGTTCATCATTGTTACACCTGACCACAAGCTAATTCAGGCTCAACAGTGCCGAACAATATTGTCGAAAATCTTGAACAATGCTGGCAGCAAAACATTGTTTAAGCCCGTTTTCATCAGGCCAGAACAGGTTGGTCGTTTTTGGCTATGTAGCAAAGAGCATCGAGCCACTTTATGTATGCTAATTGTCAATATAGTCCTGGCGATTGCCGAGTTTCAATAAAAAAGTTTCCTTTTGCAATGAAAACATACTGATCAATGCAGTTGTATAATAATCAGGCTTATTGGATACTTTGTTGCACAATATCGCTGTATATTTTTACGAGTTCTGCAGCAATCATGTAGGTACATTCTCTTTCATCATTTTAAAATAATGAGCAAAATTTTTGTACTAATTTAAGTAATTTTTGTACTAATTCATTATTAATAAGCAGGATCATGTTAATATTATATTAAAATGTATCAAAAATGTGTGTCGAACATGATGCTTTGCGCGCTTAAATCATTGCGGCGGCCATTTTTGCAGAGAAATTCAAGAGAATCAGAAGTTGTACAGGTAATCCATGATAATCTTTGCAGTCCTAATTGATAATCAATAATTTATAATCGTTTTTGCTCATTGCGATTTTTTTTGTATTTTACATTATTGTCTATTTCAACAGATCTTACATGCAGCAAAGACTTTTATTTTTTTATTTGTGCATGCCTAATCATATTTTTTGATTTCCTGCAATCTGATTGTCTGCAGCAGCGAGCGGCTTTTTACGATATTTTGACTGTGGTCCAAAAGTGTTATTTATGAAACAAATCAAGGAGTGAAGCGAAATTTTAAAACTGAATAAAAGTTTCCAAAAGCTAAACCTCACTCAACAATACTAAAGGATAAAAATAAACCGTAATAACTTCATTGTAAACGAAGTTTACAGCCCGAAACGTACTTTACAGCAGCAAAAATGCGACAAAACGAATCTTTCTTTAACATCAAAACATTGTTGCGGTTTATATAAAAATGTAGATGAATATACACAGCCAAAAAATATACTTTAAACAGAAAATATATCGAAAATGTGTATTTTAACTCAAATTTATTCTTTTATGAAGAATACTATAACCAGTTGATTTATTACGTTTATAAGGATATCTCTGAGCTGAGTCTCGGCAAATAATTTTATTGTAAACGAAACATTTTCAGCAAAATATACGGGCGTCGGAACGTATATTTTAGGCTTTAGCCATGTTTTTATTGTAAAATGAACAGGAAGATAAAAAATTTTAATAGGTTTACCTTTTTTAACGACTTTGCAAAAGCCACAAGTTGGTCTTCATCTAGAAAGCTGGAAGAGGTTAGGCCTAGTGAAGTAACACCTTGCAGTGTTCTTCTCGTCAAATCTTTTTCGAAGTTCTGCATTTACTTTGTCTACAATTTCGTAAACATCTCGAACAAAGTCATCGAAGCCCACTTGTCCGAGATTCTCTTCGATATTAGCTTCCACCAAAAAATCCTGTAAAGCCGCTGGTGGTCGCCTGTTTCGCATTGGTCGCACATCGTCTGGTACGTAGATTTATGCGATCGGCAACATCTTCAGCTTCATCCCAAAACTGCTGGCATTTCTCTCGCGAGTGACAGACGTGACACCTAATTCCTTTTTAAGAGTTGCAATCAGGTCAATCGCGTTGGATAGGTCATTATATCATCAGTAGCGAAGCCAGCCCGTCAATTTGGTCATGCTATGCAAATTTAAATCATTATCATTATTCATTTCTTTAGAAATTGATCCTTATACGGTCTGTAAACACTGAAAAATTTGCATTTGCATGACCAAATGTCGGGCTGGCTTCGCCACTGTATATCATATATCATATAGTTTAATGAACTTAAAACTTGCAGCTACAAATACATGAGCTGAATTACGTTAAGTTTTACGTCAGATAATAAAGTGTATTAGCTATGTCGGAGACTTTCGAGTTTATTATTAAGGAACAGTAGACATTATATAATCATATAGAATTCGCGTATTAAGGCGTATATATAATCATCGAATATTATAATCATTAGTAGCATATAGATATGTAGTTAAATTAGCGTAAACGTGCATGATGTGGGAACGAAAATGCATCGTAATAATCTAGGGCCTTCGTAACCACACACAGACATGACATAGCAACAGATTATTTAAGGCGCAGTCGGAACTTATGCGTAGGGACTTGGTGAATTTGCATATTTTCCGTAGAGAACTTGCGTCAGAAACCACAATGACTGCTCAATAATTTAGTATAAATATAACCTGTAAATGATAGTTAAACACATTAGAACCAAGAACCATTAGACGAACCATTAGAAAAACCATTCGAGGAAGATCGTTGGATCAAACGCTAGCTTAGAACAACAGTTCGCTAGTATTTAACTCATTGATTGTAACCGGATACCGTATAACAGATACGGTATAATCTAATGTCAACGTGACCTGTGAACTTTTACAATACACGTATATTGTGTGATCGTGATTTTAAGTTGTTGGGCGAAACAAAAGGAGGCAATCCCCAACAGCTATTTTACACATTAATTTATTACTTTCATAATTTAAAAGCATATTACTGACTATTTATAATATCGATTCTTGATAAAACTATTCTTGAAAGTAGTATAGTAGGAGGTTTTCGAGCCCCTTTTTTGAGGCTGCGTGAGGTTGTGTGAGGCTGCGCGATGTTGCGCAAGTTGCGCCACACTAATTAGTATGCGAGAACGCCGCGCGCTGATTGGTCGAACAGCGTACGTACACCCCGTGACGTACGCTATAGCCGCGCTCTGATTGGTTAAACAGCGTACGTACACTCTGTAACGTACGCTATAGTCGCGCTCTGATTGGTCAAACAGCGTACGTACACCGCGTGACGTACGACATAACCGCGCTTTGATTGGTTAAAACAGCGTACGTATGCCCCGTGACGTACGCTATAGCCGCGCTCTGATTGGTTAAACAGCGTACGTACACCCCGTGACGTACGCTATAGTCGCGCTCTGATTAGTTAATGGCTGGTGGCATAAAACTATATAAATCCACTGTCGATTCGAGCATACATCAATGTTAGGATTACACTTGGTTTGGTGTCTTTGGTTCAGTCAAAAACCGATTATTATTCAACACGCTAGAGAAGGAGTAGAACGTCTGATAGCTATAGCCGTGCTCTGATTGGTCGAGCCACTGTGTTTTCTAGCGCTCTAGCCGTGCTCCGATTAGTTAATGGTTTGCGATATTAAGATCGTGTCTAATAATTAATTTCTTTACATTGTCTGCATTCTTTCAACAATTACGGGTTTCATATTTCATATGTCGTGTTTGTGTTGTGTAATATAGTCTAGCTATTATGTGTCGCGTTATATGACCGTGTATTTTGTTTGGTTATTTTGTCGCACAGTATTGTTTACGAAACGGGCAAAGATATCGATATCTTCGGATATTATTCAGAATATGTTTAGTACCTTAGTTAAAAATTTAAAGAAAGAAGTGCAGGTGATATTTGCGAGTAAGAAGGATTTATATCGTCATTTTAGTACATGCAGCATAACAGGCTCTATCACTATTGCATCATGTAGTTATGTGGTAAGGGATGGTTAAAGCATGCAATTAAGATTTTGAAGTATCCAGAGTCATCGGCGATGCACGGAGACTACTTTGAAACAATGTTTGATATGTCTTGTTTCACTTGGTTTCAGCTGTATTCCGAATCCAAAAGAACGGAGTGTTTTAACAATCTTATTGACTATATAAAGAGCAAGTGCTCATACCGTTTGAGCATGTGCTCATAAACATTTATTTCTAGACAAAAGTCCCGTGGAGGGACACAAAGTCCTGTGGAGGGACAAATTAAGTCCCGGGAGTCCCGTCACAGCAAAACGAACCCATGCCAGCCTTAGGATCTTAAAATTATTTGAATATGTAATGTAAGTGTTTAGGTCTCAAAGAACTATATATATTAATCTACCTTATGAGCAAATGAGCAAGTGCTCATGAGCAATTGTGAGCATATGAGCAAGTGATCATGAGCAATTGTGAGAATATGAGCAAGTGCTCATGAGCAATTGTGAGAATATGAGCAAGTGCTCATGCTGTTTGAGCATGTGCTCATAAAGATTTATTTCTTGACAAAAGTCCCGTGGAGGGACAAATCAGGTCCCGGGAGTCCCGTCGCAGCAAAACGCCCAAGCCCATGCTATTGCAATCCCAATAATTCGGATCGCATGAGTATATCAGGATGTGCTTAAGAGTTGTTATGAGCAGTTGTTATGATGCTCATCGCGCAGGACTTATATTCACTTATGCAATGTCTTCAAAAAAAATCATAATTTCTCGATTGAACAGCGGCAACCAATTGGTGATTTTGCTTATACTACAACCACAGAGAATATGCATAGTATATAGCAAGTTTTAAAATGATTTATAATACATCATACAGTTGATGTGAATTTTAATTTACACACGCGAATAATATAGTCAATAAGATTGTTAATACACTCCGTTCTTTTGGATTCGGAATACAGCTGAAACCAAGTGAAACAAGACATATCAAACATTGTTTCAAAGTAGTCTCCGTGCATCGCCGATGACTCTGGATACTTCAAAATCTTAATTGCATGCTTTAACCATCCCTTGCCACATAACTACATGATCCAATAGTGATAGAGCCTGTTATGCTGCATGTACTAAAATGACGATAATATATCCTTCTTACTCGCAAAATAGCACCTGCACTTCTTTCTTTAAATTTTTAACTAAGGTACTAAACATATTCTGAATAGTATTCGAAAATATCGATATCTTTGCCCGTTTCGTAAACAATACTGTGCGACAAAATAACCAAACAAAATACACGGTCATATAACGCGACACATAATAGCTAGACTATATTACACAACACAAACACGACATATGAATATGAAACCCGTAATTGTTGAAAGAATGCAGACAATGTAAAGAAATTTATTATTAAACACGATCTTAATATCGGAAACCATTAACTAATCGGAGCCACTGAGCTATACTATATATCTGGAGACTGCACTCCTTAATATTTTTGGTTAAAAAAGTGTAATCGAAAACATGGCGGATTGTGACGTAAAACGCGTCACTGTTCCCTATTTTTTTCGGATGATCGCTGACCAATAGGGGCTCAATGGATAGTGGGCTCGATTTCCACCCCCGTGATTTTATAAAAAGTTAAAAAATCAAAAAATCAGATCCGATCAAGATCCCACAAGTGTTGTAAGTATTTTCTAAAATTTTTTATTGAGTTAAAGACTGTTTCAGTTTTAATGTACTATATGTTTTGCATTAACTAGAGGTTTTGAAATGAAAGAGCTTATTCATAACATTTTTTGCTTATTAAAGTTACGAAGCGACTTTTTCTAATGCTGAAATTTAAATAGTTTTTATCGACCCTCACTGATAACTCAACATCGTTTATAGTATAACTTTAAATTAAAACCTTTTTATTATATTTTTTCTATGATGACAAAAGTAATTTTGAAGAAGATACACAAAACGAAGGAAAAAAGTAAGAAATTGTTTTTTAAAAATGCTCATTGTTCTTGTTTTATCATTAAACAATATGCTCAGAGCAATATGCTCGTAGATATATTTTTTCTATTGCTCAAATAAAAAACTTTGACGGAAAATTTTGTGGTTTTTTAGTGACAGATAGCAAACGAGAGAAAAAAGGTGAGATTTTTTTACATGTACGAAACCTTTACAAATGTGCTTACACACATACCTGTCAAATAAATTAAATATCAATATATTATCACAATCTGTTATCCTTTAGCAGACAAACAGGACGAAATGAAGGTGTTTCATCTACAGTATATTTCATGATCGGAGTTTTATAAAACAGTAATATGTTATCTATAGTCTGTTTATATCATATTACTAGCATGACTATCTATCTGTCTTATTTTCCAAGTATTTTTTTGTAATTTGTAGATGAAGAAAACTATGAAGGGGGAAATGGTAAAAATTATACATTTTCTTTTCTATTGACTATTATTGTAATGCACATGTTAAATATTCTTGAATTTCCTGATTTTCTATTATTGTGGGTGGTTATTGTTCACTTCATTGCAGGTAGTTATCTTTAGTCTGTTTATTACTTGCAGACATGTACATGTATCTTATTTTCCAAGTATTATTTTGTAATTTGTAGATGATGAAAACTATGAAGGAGGAAATGGTAAAAATTATACACTTTCTTTTCTATTGAATATTGTTGTAATGCACATGTTAAATATTCTTGAATTTCCTGATTTTCTATTATTGTGGGTGGTTATTGTTCACTTCATTGCAGGTAGTTATCTGCAGTCTGTTTATTACTTGCATACATGTACATGTATCTTATTTTCCAAGTATTATTTTGTAATTTGTAGATGATGAAAACTATGAAGGAGGAAATGGTAAAAATTATACACTTTCTTTTCTATTGAATATTGTTGTAATGCACATACCAAATGGTAATAAGGGTTAGGTTACCAACACATTCTTGAATTTCCTGATTTGCAAATCTTTATATTATTGTAATTTTTTAAATTAAAAATTGATCTTTTTATTTATTCCCATACAAGAAGCTGACCAGCCATCAGGGAAGGTTAAAGGTATGGTAATAGTAATTGTAGGTTGAATTGAGTTACAGTGTATTAACAGGGGTGTAGCCAGGGCCCTGACTTTGGGGGGGGGGGGCTCATTTTAGGAATGTTGGGCAACATCCCCACTGGGGAAATTTAAAATTCTATATAGGGTTTCTGAAAAATAGGGGCTCCCCCACTCTGGAAGTTTGGCCAAGAAGAATTTACGAGGCCATCAAGTTGATAGAAAATAGAAATGGCTTTTTAAGTAATTCTTATTTGCCTTAGATTGGAAATGCAAATAGTCGCTTCATTTGGCAAAAAATTCAAAAACTGGTCTTCTTTCACTATCAGGTAAACCCCCCCCCCACAACACTTTTCTACCGGGATTTCAACGTTTTGAAAAAAATAGTCTCTTGGACGATTGGGGGGCGGTCGCCTATTGGCGATATTGGTATAAAATGTGCAAATACAATTAACAACAATAAATAGATACGATTGACTTCTTTTTTAATTAGGGTGTTGTTGGAAATGTGGCCTAAAAGGCCACCAAATGAACAACTGCAAAGCAAGTATGTACAAAAACAGTGGCGGATCTAGCGTAAGTCAAAATAAATTACCACAGCTCATTCTAGGATATATTTACATTTTAAAATACCTTCAAAGCAACTTCATTGGTTAGATTTTATTCTTTTGAAATTCATAACCTATGACATTGTCATAAAGTTATTTTGAATTTAAAATTGAGCCGCTATAATTTATTTTGACTTACCCTGGATCCGCCACTGTACAAAAACAAAATAATTTTTATATACTGTGCTATGTCTATTAAATTTTAAATCATGATTTACAGGAATGATATGCTGGCTCTGCCGAGAAAAGGGGCACACAAGATTGGTGTGCCTCTTGCACAAAAGAAAAGGTGAACAGGGCACAAAAAATCCAACATTTTTACTAATTGTACTAATATTACACTTAATAACTAATTTTAATGAGTGTATATTTTGTTAATAGCTTTAATAATAATTTAATGTTCAATATTGTAATGTATTTGTTTTAATTGTTTGATAAATAAATAATAACATTTATTTAGATGAATTATTCTATAAACTGAAATGTAAGGGACTGGTCATAAAGTATTTGGGGAGGGGATGTGGAAATTGAGGGGTGGGTCAATAGGGTCATGAATTTTTTAAGTCACAATAGGGCTGGGTCATGAAAATTTTAAGGATACACTAGGAGGGGGGGGCATTATAATTTCCAGTGCCAAATAGGGGGTGGGTCATGTATATATATACAAAAATCAGGGGTGGGGCACACCCCCCACCTCCCTATACATTATGACCAGTCCCTAATCAGTATATATATTTTTCATTTTAAGCAACTTGTCTTACCTCAATTTTATGGGTGAGGTTAGTCTCCATGCACTAGATGTGTGTTATCTCTGGCTCCAGAGAGCATAAACATCAAATTGAACATAATAAAAAAGATGGCAGTTACACATTTTACCAGTATGCATAGTGGTCCAAAATCTTTTAAAAAGCAAATTAATGTCTTTTGAAGACAGACAGAACATAGTAGGTTATTTTCTTACTTATGCCAAAATTTCTGTCAATTAGCTTTGTGCAACTTGTCACCTTTTTTCAGCATTATTTATATTTGATGCTCCTAATGCATTCTGGTAAAATATACATCATTATGATCAATTGTAATTAAATACCAGAGCTAACTTACTCGCAACAACTAGTAAACAGACTATTGTACATATTAGGAAAATCTACTTGCTAACTTCCTTCATTTATCTGCCATAATTTTCCTATATTATGACTGTGTTGGACACACAACCCCAAATTATTACGACAATGTTGATACTGTAAACTGCGTTAGACGCATAATGCATATACAATAAGCAAAATGTGTCTTAATTGTTCTGACAACTTTCCTTGGTTCCGCTGTTCATTGCACACTATGTTTTAATTCATGAACGTACCAGCGAGCCATCTCTGTAATCAGTAATATAATATATTGAGTAAAATAACCAGCATTTCCTGTGATTCCAGTGATATAGTATAGTGCTTTAGACACACTATTTCAAATAATACAATAGCTCAATACTTTCTTGGTCTACACATATATAAGAAAAAACATACTCCGAAAAACAACATCTTGTAAACTCAAGATTCAAGCTTTTAAAAACAAGACAACAATTTTGCGGTGATATTTCGACTCTATTACAAAGTCATTGTCAAACCAGAATAAGCTATTTACAAACTTGCTATCTTATTATATACAAAGAAACAGGAAGAGATGACGTATTAGAAACATTACACTATTGACATATGATGATGCTTAGGAAAAGACCACGAGTTCTTTAGACGCTCTCAATCCATTATTTAGCACGGGATTTCTATATTTATATTGAGAGCGTCTAAAGAACTCGTGGTCTTTTCCTAAGCATCATCATATGTCAATAGTGTAATGTTTCTAATACGTCATCTCTTCCTGTTTCTTTGTATATAATATGATAGCAAGTTTGTAAATAGCTTATTCTGGTTTGACAATGACTTTGTAATAGAGTCGAAATATCACCGCAAAATTGTTGTCTTGTTTTTAAAAGCTCGAATCTTGAGTTTACAAGATGTTGTTTTTCAGAGTATGTTTTTTCTTATACCTACACATATATGCCAATGACATTCCAGTGGATCCATAAACCATCTGCGATATCTTCCTGGAATTAGAAAACGTCAATAAATTTACCATTTTAATTCACTGTTATAAATATGTACATTATGTTATATATAAAACACAATATTGGTGAATGTGTTGCTATTTAATATCCACTGCATTACTGATGGATAATGGATGCCTAGGTATTCAGGGCTTCAATTTGCCAAGCCAGCCTGCGGAAGGCACCACTCTCAAAAAGCCTGGCTTGCGAGGTATGTTTCCTGGTTAGTGTAAGGGGAAAATAAATTAAAGAAACAAAAACCAACACTCAGCCTGGCTAGAAGGATTTCTAAACCATGCATACCCGTTGCTGAAGTACTACCACTATGTGCATGCTGGTATGCTAGAAATCATACACTAACCATAACAAGTGATCTCCACGTTATAAGTTGTATTGTCAGTACTGACATCACATTCAATAATATATCATACACATATACTTTAAGAGAGAGGAATAGCAACTCAAAATATGCTCAACTAAACGTTTATATTTTAACCAAATTCCAATCATGACCATTACCAAAATGTCCTCAACTATAACCTGGCAGGTACTTTTCATTGGGAACATTATTGTGTTTAACTCTATTATTTTTTGTATAAAAACATGTAAAAATGCAAAATAATGTAAAACACTTCAAGCTAATCTATGTTGGTATACGCGTAGTTTTTGGGTGAAAAATACTGACCTGAGAATGCACTTCAAATATTGTTGGTGTCGCTTGCCCGCTATGAAGTTCAGGATTTTCAAATATTCTTGGCACAGCATTTGATTTCAATACTGCTTTCTCGCCAAGCAACCCATTTTAATTGTCAAACATTTCAGAACTGAAATGCTCCGAACAAACTCGGCTGTCTTGCACAGGAACAATTTCAACTGGTGAACAGCTGTTTAATCCTTGAACCATTTCCTGTACAGTTCTGGACTTTTTATTTCATCTGGAAAACTGTAATTAGATCAAAAAACAATTGTCTGTAAATTTTATAAAGCATGTCGACCTCTGCATGTCGACGTCGTGTGTATGAAATCGGCTTCCGAAGAAGCACTGTAAATCATTAACTATAGTTTGTATAGGACTTAAACCACAGTAAGCTATTAAGAGGAGAATTTTTTCTATGTCGCGTAATTCCACTGAGCTTTACTAATATATCTGGAGGAGCGGCTCCTATACTTGCTTCAGTAATCGGAGTGTCGCCAAAAACATGGCGGATTTCGGCCTCTGCTGACGCCAGATCCACGCCATATGGTTCCTCAGCCTAAAGGTATTTGCCACTGACTGGGCTCAATTGTAAAGCAGGCTCATCTTTTACACCCCCCTTTTGTTTTTCTTTTCAAAAATTTTTTGTCTTAGTTTTTGCTGTAAATTTTGGGGGTTTTAAAAGCTTTTTTCACATTTGCTGGACGCTTCACCAACTTTTGAAAAACTTATGCGCAAGTTTTACAAGTTATCGCGGACAGGAAAGGACAAAAAACCTCGAAATATATTGGTAAAAACAATATTTCAAGAGACAATTGGATTGGTATAAAACCGAAAAATTTGCAGTTCTCATTCACGAGCAAAAAACAAAATATTTCCAGCTAAAATTGTTGCCCAGTATAACGTATTTTTAGGAACGAGCATTTTTGGCTTTTAAGTCCGCTTTGTTGTACATCAACATTTGTTATATGGTTATGTTTGTATGCCTGGTTTTTACAATAATGCTTTAATGTTTTTGCCATCCGCATCTTGTTTTGATGTGAACGTTATATAAATCAAGGCTTTTTGTTTTTCGTAACTGTCTTGCATGTTTATAGTTTACTGTAGATAGTAGAACTGAAAGTCTTGCATTTTACAAATATTTTGCAATTTACATACACGTTTTTGTGTCTCCTATAGTATTTTCTGCAAATAATATTGTATATAATTTTGCTCACAACGTTCAAGCATATAGTTCAAGTATGCTTGCTTGAGTCAAGCTTTCTCTCATTTTTCCCCCTATATTTAAGCTTGTGTTTTCTTGAATAACCAGTATATAATCTGACTATTATACTTGTTTACCTCAAAACCATTCCACAACAACACAGCTGAAAGATGTATTATTTGTTTAAACTATTTGAATTAACTAAGGTATAATTTTTCACTACCAACACTCCACAGAGATAAATACTCCACACAAGAAATGAGTACTACCTGTAATATGTATGATATGGAGTGAGGGAATTGACTGCTGACAATAAAAGTAAGGATGAAGCTCTCATCTCTCCATTATTCATGCATTTTGTGCATTCCCCCTCCTTTTCTCCTTATGATTTCTACTGATTTTAAATTTTGTTAACAACTTATTAAATAATGTATTCTTGTTTACTACAAAACTAATCCACAGTGATACACTTCTTAGTTATATTAAAGTTTATATTTAAAGTGAAAAAATTCAAGGTTTAGTAATTATTAAACTAACAATGAGTCATTGAAGAAAAACACCAACTCCACATTTAGCAAGAGTAATCCTAACTCCACTTGAGCAATGTATGCTCCCTGTAGTGGCATGAGGAACTATATTATGCTGATACTACAGTAAAAATGCTAAATCATCTGATGGTTGAGAGGATGACGTGAATCTCCCATCTCTGCATTGGTGGTGCAGATGTTTTCTGAAATTACAATAATTCCTAAAACTACATTGTACACTATTATGACTATGACATAACTGTCATTGTGTTGTCCAAATGGGCTTTTACTTCTGATCTCTTCTCAATTTTGATGTGGTATTGATAATAGATTGTTAGCGCAACATTTGAAGAAAACAGTTGTACTGCACAAAATATTACACATAATATGACATATATCCATGTTGACAGTCATGGTAGAACACATAATAAGTTAGGGTGGGAGTGTTTTGCTCTAGTTCTTGGTACATTTCATTAAAATCTGCAATAAAATGAGAAACAAATTTACCACCTTGTTTGTGTTTAATTGATGTATAGAAACATGCAAGGCAATAATTAAAACCACTGAGTGTGCAGCACTCCCCATGATGAATAACCATCAGGTGTTGGTCAGTAAAATAAGAAATGAGGTTCATGATGCATCTTACCAAGCACATTACTCAAAAAAAGGAAAAAAAAACAACAGTAAAATGTAAATTTTATAGGGTTTAGAGGCATGACCCAAAATGTTATCTTATGCACCACTGACACTACATTGCATTTCAAAAACAAGCTTAGTTAATTGCCTGTTTATCTACACTTCAATCTACAATTATTACTATGCAAACAGAGGTCACAGAGGCATAGATGTTTTTATCAGGCAAAGAGAGATTGTTCCACACTGTCAAGTGATATAATTTACTTCAGTATCAAACTGCAAATGGGCAAATATTAAATCATGGATACATGACCATAAGCATTCATCAAGGAAAACTTGTTGTCTATATAAATAATATCAAAAACAGCTCTATTGAAGTAAAAGTCAGTGCCTGATGCTGAAGACAGAAATGTTTATACCGATATACCCAATAAATAAACAGAATTTGCATCAGCGTTTGACAAAAAATTTTTACGCACTTCTGTAAACTTCAGGAATCAAAATGCAAACTTAGCCAGTAAAACGGTATAAAATTAAAAGTTTCGAGACCCTTACCTGCTAGAAGAAACATTTCCACATTATTTTTAGAAATCCTTGCGTTCACGAGCGAAAAACAGCCTATTTTATCCTTGATTTTTTCCCCGAAAACAACCAAGCCATAAAAGTTTTTGCAAAAAACAGGGGGGCGAAGGTCTTTTTAAAAGCTCGGGATCGCGGTTGGTCAGTGGTAAATACCTGTAGCAAAGAGTAGAGACTACAAAGAGGGACCACTTCAGTCAAAAAAGCGTAAGGTGCTGTCGTGATGATTCGTCATGGGCACCATGTTCCTAGCCAGTGCCCTAAATAGAAGCATTTCCCCGGTATTAGTACCCATTTTTAATATTTCAGGGGGAAAATGCTCCTGTTTAGGGCACTGGCTAGGAACATGGCGCCCATGACGAATATTGAATGCTTGTCTCCCCCTGAAATATTAAAAATGGATACTAATACCGGGGGGAAATGCTTCTGTTTAGGGCACTGGCTAGGAATATGGCGCCCATGACGAATCATCACGACAACACCTTACGCTTTTTTAACTGAAGTGGTCCCTCTTTGTAGTCTCTACTCTTTGCCTGTAGGCTGAGGAACCATATGGCGTCAGCAAAGGCCAAAATCCGCCATGTTTTTGGCGACACTTTTTCATGCCGAGCCGCTCCTCCAGATATATTAGTAAAGCTCAGTGCGTAATTCGCGCTCAATACCCATGACGTCGTTATCAATGAATTTTTCCAACATGGCGGCTGTTAAAGAGCGGTGTTCGTTTTGTTCTACTATGAACATTTAAAAATTAAGACGTATATGGTAATTTATATGGAAAAAAATTGAATTAATTAATAAATGTGTTATATTAGGATACTGATTTATTATCGATAGAGAAAGGGAAATAAAAAATTGCGTGAAATTGGCTCGATATTCGACGACGCGATTTAATAAGTTCAGTCATTCAGTTCACAACACGCGCGAAGATTTTAATACCTACGATGGACTTACCTCGGGACTTTGGAGATGATCAAGGTAAGATATACTGTTAATTTTTACTTGTATTTTGTTCTTTAATTAAAAATTTTATTTCTACTGAACTACTGACAATCTATACATTGCAAGCCAGGGGCAAGCTATTGTTTTATCTTATTGCCCTACTACACTAGTTTTTTCAACAATCACCTACGCTTATATTTGTAATATTATGAGGAAAAAGTTCTATTATGCAAATGTGTATTGGAAATAAATATCTATTGTCCTGCACACTTGGCAGTTGGTCCACTTGACACTTGTTAATTGAGATTGAGGTATATGCCCTCAATCCTCATTATTCCCTTTTTTATGTGTTTGCTCTTATTTCTCAATCTTAAAATGTCTTTAAAAAGTAAAATGACTTCACAAACTACATTCAGCTTAAATCTGAAGTCATTCGGAAGTGGACGCCGAAAAGAAAATTGACTTTGAATCCAAGCATTGTTCAACTCATAATATAATGCAATATTTGCAAATAACTTTCCATTATTTCAATTTTTGTGTGCCTGGATGTCTTTCTCAATCCTAAAATCCATTTCAAAATCAAAATGACTTTACAAACCACATCCAGTTCAAATTTGAAGTCATTTGGAAGTGGACGCCGAAAAGAAAATTGACATTGAATGAAAGCCATGTTACTGTTATGATGTAATATTTGCAAATAACCTTCCTTTATATCTATTTTTTGTGCCTGGATGTCTTTCGCAATCCTAAAATCCATTTCAAAATCAAAATGACTTTACAAACCACATCCAGTTCAAATTTGAAGTCATTTGGAAGTGGACGCCGAAAAGAAAATTGACATTGAATGAAAGCCATGTTACTGTTATGATGTAATATTTGCAAATAACCTTCTTTTATATTTATTTCTTGTGCCTGGATGTCTTTCTCAATCCTAAAATCCATTTCAAAATCAAAATGAATTTACAAACCACATCCAGTTCAAATTTGAAGTCATTAGGAAGTGGACGCCGAAAAGAAAATTGACATTAAATGCAAGCCATGTTACTGTTATGATGTAATATTTACCATTTGTGTTACATTGTATTGTATTATTTTATTACTTTCACAGTGACATTTTACAAATGCCATAAAGTCCAGCAGTCTTGGAAGAGAATTGGAACTAAGCATGAACTAGAAAAGGTATTTTGAACTCAAACCATTATTCATTGATTAGGCCGTTTTTTATGATTTTTAAAACCAACCAAATTATGTCCGAGTGCTACCATTAACAGGTACTGTCCACACCAACAATCATGACTCATGTTCCTTTCAAATTAATTTGGTCATTGTATTTTAAATGATAAAAACACATTTTAAACACATGAAAATAAACACATGGGTGGGTGGGACCTAATTATTGGAAGTCTGCCTGGCCAGGCATAGTTTAAATCATGCATATACAGTGTATCATAATAAATGTGCAAAAATATCAGAATTTCTAAGAAGATCTTTTCTTGCAGGCTATTAAAGAAAACAAAAAATGAAAGATGAAAATGAATATTTATTAAATCACAGATTATTATTTATGATACAATCTATTCTTGTGTGAATATAATGAAAATGTTCATAACTTTATAATAGTAATATCACAGACATCTATAAAAAAATACTTTCATGGTTACCTAGTAGAGGAATTGATTTACTTCAGGTTACGGGGGGGGGGGGGGAGGGGGGGGGGAAGGGGGTCTGAGTTAATCCCCAGGCAATTGTCAAAGAAAAAAAATATCTGGCCCTTATGACCATATAGGCAATTTTGTTTTGATGTCAACATGCTTGGCTCCTTGAGCCTGTCTGGTGTCTTTGCTCATAATGCATGCTGCCTCAGTTGACTGTCAGGCCCTGCTTTATGACCAGTCCTGGTTCAGCAACCTTCCTACCAGATTGTTGCATCCATGATGCTGGTGTAATTCAAAACTTTACAGTAAACATATGACTGAAAATTTTATTTTCATTCCTAAAAAGGGCGTTTCAGATTATGTAGCGTATGGCATGAAGTTGTACACTGAATGCCTGTAAATGAGTAAAAAACCGAATGCCTGTAAAATCAGTAAATTGAAGTAAAGGGATTTAAAATTACAAATACTCAAATCTTCCTTAAATACAAAATCCTTTAACGTTTTCCATGTACTTATGTTATTAACGAGTTGTGAACAAGCTGATCATCATTCAGAAGACGAAAGCAGTGGCTTTCAATCAGTTTTATTATTAATTTAAAATAGCAGGTAATTTTGCAGCTAAAATATGCTCACTCCTAAGTCAGATACGTGTGCACATTAACATGATAATAATTCAAATAACGTCCATTAAATACGATATTACACTTACCACGTTATCCTTCTTTATATTTAGCAATGTTTTGCCTCATGACATAACCAAAAATCCAGTAAAATTCTGTTTTTCTTCGCAAATATTTTTGGAAAACTTTCAAAAGAAAGGCACTAGATAGGATCGAGTAAAACCACGGCGAGCCCGCAATAGGTTAATATTTCATACATTTGACAGCGGTGCTTACAAGCACGGTTACATAAGCAGTATTAATTTAGTTTTTAACGGATAATTTTCGATTGGCCGCATTAGCACAGTGGTCTAGGTCCCGCGCTCTTGACCTGTTTGTCCCGGGTTCAAGCCCAGTTACGCGCTTATGTTTTATACTTTTTTTTCTTAATTTTTTGAATACTTTTTTTTCTAATATTCTTATATTTTTTTCTTATTAAAACTATTCTCACTCACTATTCTCACTCACTGGGACTGTATCTACTTCACCAAATTTAGCTAAAGCGCGAGCCCGAAGGGCGAGTAAGGACTCGGCCCGCCGTGGTTTTACTCGATCCTATCTAGTGCCTTCCCTTTCAAAACAGAAAATGGCGGCAGAGCATTTTTTCGCGAAGGCTTGGTCGCTAAGTTTTGAGCGGTTTTCGCAAGAAATACGCGACTTTCTAAAAAATCTCCTCTTAAACTTTCACGAAAACAGCTCAGCTTTTGAAAGTGTCGCACCCAAAGCTGTAAGTTCTTTGCATTATACAACTAAATTTCGCTTGCATTTGTCGGGCCTATTCCTAATAATTGCAAATTTAAAAAGCAAAAACAAGCTTGTATAGAATCATGAAAAACAAACATCGTCTTACCACATATTCAGCTGAAAAAATACAGCAAAATTTTTGATCTCGTCAAAACATGTCGAGATGCAAAATAACTGAGTGACGAACGCTTCGCGTATAAAAGAAATGCGTATAACTATGGCACAAATTAAATATTCAGGAAATCTTACCAGGGAAAAGATATTCCTTTTCTCTTTCAAGAGTTCTTGCACCAAAAAACGGAACAAGGACGAGGCATGTTTTGGACAAAGTGAGTCGCAGTTTAAAAAATTTCATTGAAAATTTAGGCAATGATCCAGGGGGAAGAAAAGCTTTGGACTGTTTTTCTGGTCAGCGATCATCCGAAAAAAATAGGGAACAGTGACGCATTTTACGTCACAATCCGCCATGTTTTCGATTACACTTTTTGGACGGGAATGCGATCTCCAGATATATAGTATAGCTCAGTGATCGGAGCACGGCTAGAGCGTTAGAAAATGCAATCGCTCGACCAATCAGAGCACGGCTATAGCTATCAGACATTCTACTCCTTCTCTAGCGTGTTGAATAATAATCGGTTTTTGACTGAACCAAAGACAACAAACCAAGTGTAATCCTAACACTGATGTATGCTCGAATCGACAGTGAATTTATATAGTTTTATGCCACTAACCATTAACCAATCAGAGCACGACTATAGCGTACGTCACGGCGTGTACGTACGCTGTTTGACCAATCAGAGCGCGACTATAGCGTACGTCACAGGGTGTACGTACGCTGTTTAACCAATCAGAGCGCGGCTATAGCGTACGTCACGGGGTGTACGTACGTTGTTTGACCAATAAGCGCGCGGCGTTCTTGCATACTAATTAGTGTGGCACCCTGTGGAGGCTTGCGCAACCTCGCGCAGCCTCACGCAACCTCACGCAGCCTCAAAAAAGGGGCTCAAAAACCTCCTACTATACTACTCTTGAATCTGTTCGTCTTAAAATTAGGCCCTTGCAATTTCCACATGTTCCTAAGTGGAAGATCGCTATTGTTCTCGGGCGGTAATAAGGCTCTTAATTTATTCTGATCATCAGTAACAATGTCACTAAATAGTTTCTCAGTAAGAGTTTCTCTTCTATCGTAAAGTGTCGGAATATTTAGTAGATCTAAAACTTCTTGATAATGCAGCTCGGGGAAAATAATCCGAAGCGCTCGTTCCTAAAGTTTCTCATATTCATTTGATAAGTATTGAGGCAGGCAATTATGAAACACCTGACACGCGTATTCAGTAACCGGGCGAATACAAGTTGTATAAAACAGAACAAGTTCTTTAGATGGAACTTTGACACGTTTTAGTTGCCTCAGGAATCACAGGCGTGAAGAAGCCTTTTTACAAATGTCCATGACATGCAGATTCCATTTGAGATCTTCACTAATTGTAAGACCCAACAACTTTACAGATGGCACAACGTCAATGCTTTTATTGTTAATTAAAATGGGCTGGAACGACCTACAAGGTTTAGAAAAATCCACGCGAAACTCCTTACATTTTGACTCCTTTAACTGCAAACCATCAGACTGCGATTTTGTCACAAAATCATCCACATGATGTTGTAAAAGACTTGGGACGTTCTTGGTCAGTGAATCAGACAGAATGGTATCGTCTACGTATTTCCACAGGGCATCAACGCCAGACGCTGTTAAATCGTTTATCATAATGATGAACAACCAGGGACCTAATTTAGTACCCTGCGGTACACCCGCAGGAACAGAACCCCATTCAGAAAAACAGTCGTAACTCAATTTTACCCTCTGTGTACGATCCGTTAAAAAATTCAAAATCCAACTGGTAATACTTTTGGGTAGGTTATACGTAAGCAATTTCTGAGCTAGAATGTGATGGTCTATTAGATCGAACGCCTTACGAAAATCAAATAGGACCACTCTTGTAGTTGAACTATTCTCGTCGGTGTCTTTCGTTCAAGTATGATGCATACTAATGAGCGCGTGTGTGGTTGACGAATTTGGGATTGTGCCGAATTGTTTATCATCAATTTTTTCCATAACCGCTGGTCTCACGTAGTTGTTTACTACGATTTCCTCCGCCAATTTAGATATGATAGGGGTAAGAGAGATAGGACGCAGATGATTGTTGATATCTTTAACTGGTTTCTGTTTCGGAATGGCCGCCACGTCAGCCTTTTTCTAAGAAGTGGGGAGGCAACCTTCACGATACGAACAATTGATAATGTCAGTTATTGGTCCAGCCAGCAAGTCTGCGTTCTCTTTCAAAAGCCAGGACGGAATACCTTCTGGACCTTGAGCCTTTTTAGGATTTAATTTAGGGAGTTTAAGATAAATAGAGTCTCTCGTAACCGTAATTGGAGTTTCTATATTTCTGGCAATACTGTGAGAAAAGTTCGAGGGAGGAGGTACAAAATGCCGCATAGGTGATAAAAACGCTTTATTAATATCATTAGCTAGGCGCTTTGTCGATGTATCGGCAGGACTGGCATTAGATTTCAACGACTTTAATATCTCGGTGTTTGTTGCACTTCCTGGTTTCATTCCACTAAGCTTTTTAACCTCACTCCACCAATCAAAGGATTACATTGACGGAGATGATGGACGCTAGTAAGGTAAAACTTTGATCGACAAGACTTCTGTTCCCGGTTAACTTGGTTTCTGAGACGTTTGAATTCCATCATATTTCCCACCCTAAGCGCTTGTTTTTGCAGTTAACCATGGAGGATTGTTTGAATGTACTGTTTTATGACGAAATGGGCAAATAAAATCCAAGCTAATCTTAACAATGGATTCGAGAAGAGAAACTTTCCCTTCACATGATGGCATTTCATTGATAAGACTCGGAACATCTACCAGTTCGAGATAACGACGAATTGCAAGACGAGCAGATGGACGTAAATCTCTTGTTTTCACTTTGACCTTTGACACTGCCGGGAGTTGGGAACGATCCTTAGCTTTAACTTCGATCGACATATGATCCGAGAGCCCAAAAGGTTAAATTCTGATACGAGAGGCGTAAAAGGAACTAAGGTTGGTCAGAATTAGGTCAAGAGTATTACTACCCTGCGTTGCGAATTTAACAATCTGTTTAAGATTGTAACTTGAGCACAGAAGTGTGATGTTCAGTTTGTTGAAGTCTCCAAGGAGGTTTATGCCCCTGTTGGAAAAGTGCGATTCAATGTAGGATAAAAAATTCGATAAATAATCCAACTTGCTGCGTTATCCGATCTTGGAGGGTGGTACACAACACCACCACAAGATTACTAAATCCCCGAGGTAATCTCCTCAAGTGGAGATGAACCCATAATGCTTCAAAGGAAGTATCCGCAAGCTCATTTATTGCCGTATAATGTATAGAGTCTTTGATGTAAATACACACTACCCCGTGTAATTTGTTTATCCTGTCCCTACGAACAATGTTGTAACCACCAAGACTGACAACATTATCGTGAATATGTGGCTGTAACCAGGTCTCAACGAAACAAATGAAATCATAATGGGTACATTGTATGACCTCAACCACTTCATCAATTTTTGGAACAAGCGACATCACGTTCGACAGCAGAAAGGAAGGGACATATGCTAATTTAATTTTAGATTCGTTATTTGGTTTCCTGTTAAGGAGGATTTGAATTAAATTGTTACGGTTGCGTGGTAAATTATTCACTTTAAATTTACGGCGACGACTAAGTTTAGTTTGTTGAATGTGGAAATGAACATCTTGAAAGTAAGTTAAACTAGGGTAACCTGTAATTGTGCCTGGCAAGGTGGCGGTCTGGTTAGGGCTGAAACTAGGTTTAGATAATGTTTCCACGTATTGTTCCGATCGTGTAATGCTGTTATCCGAGAAAACCTATTCTGTTTTTTTTTCAAAAATTTACGTCCAAGAGACGGGTTTGGACGAGATTCAACGGGCGACATTTGCCTAGATTGATGTTGTTTAGCCCGATGTTTATTTGTATATTCTTTAAGCTGACGTACGAAGCTTATATCTCTCGAGGGGTACTCATCATGGCGAGACATACAGCTGAGCTCATACGCAAAAACCCTGCTTTGTTTACGGCGGATCCCTGTATTTGGTCATTAGTGCATTTCCTCTTATTGTTGGAATTGAATGGTAATTGATCATCATTTTCCACTTCTATTCGAACTTTGGTGTTTATCATATGGTTATTATTATACGGTTGTTGAATAACATTGTGATGACTATTTTCTTTTACATTCAAAAATTCTTGTTTCCTGTGTGTCCGTTGATATAATTAAATTTATCAACAACGATCATCAAGAATTGTGTTATGTTTACCTGGGTACTATATTATACTAAAGTCAGCGTTTGATGCATCAAATTTCTTAGAGCGACCTCCGAACGACCACCATTTCCCTAGCATGCAAAAAGCAGATTTGATGAAAACTTGCAATAATGCATAATCTTTGCACCATTTAACTCTCGTTCCGTCATAAGCAATGCTCTTGGACTTAATTGACTCAATTATAATGCTAGAATCCCGACTGGAAGTACAATTATTAACGTTTATATAAGAGCTTTCAAAAACACTCCCTTCCGCCATCAGCATATAGTTATTAAGCATTGGTTGGCTTCTGCAACATATCTGAAGCAAACCTCGCTTTTTCAATATGCCTGGTAACAAAAAGATACCGCACAAAATGGCGATCCATCTGTAATTTAAATCCATTTGCATCGACAACACGATCGGCATCAGTGTCATTGTCAATGATTTCTTCCAAGACTTCGTGAACAACTTCGATCCTTTTGGCCATTGCACTTAACTGTTTAGCCTGGCATGCCCAGACGTATTGCCAATTTCCATTCTTTTTAAGCCATGGATTTCCTGCGCTCTCTTCCATCGAACATACACGGTGCTGTTACCAAGAAACGAATGTATTTTTTTAAAGAAGAGCAATCATACTTGCCACGCATGTGATGGAATTTACCACATCAACAATTACAAGATTTAATCTGTGACAGTAGCAATGCACGTAATAAGCCATTTCACAGAACCAGTTTTTCTCGAAGTTTCTTTTGCACTCCGTTCAACCGACCAGCAACCACTGATGCCCCATCACAGCCTTGTACAACACAGTTCTTCATTCTAGCATCGATTCTTCTTAACTGGCTGATAACGGTATCAGTTAGGCCATCGGCATCCAAGCTTTGTGCTTCAGCTATTCCAACAAACTCTTCATGAATACCGTTATTAAGACAGTACCGCACAGCGACAACAACCTGCTCCTTTTTGCTGGTATCTTTAGACTCAGCAAGAAGTGCAAAATATACAGCATTGCGAAGTTCTTCCCGTATCTGCTCCAGAGTCATGTCCTTCATGATATCTAACAAAGCATTCTGGATCGGTGTATTTTGCATTTGTAGGTCCGTACTGGATTCTTTTAGCAATAACCGGGTCATGTCTGGCATCAACAGAAAGAATAGCTAGAAAATTTCCACAAGATTGCCCAAACGTAAGTGATAGTCTCATGATGGTCTTAACGCGAAACGATCTTCCAGTCTCTCGCTGGGCAATTTTCTGTTGGGCAGTGAGAAGATGAACTTCAGCTACAGTGCGCAAATAGTGTCTGCTATCCTTTATCAACCTCCCGTGCTCAGCATCATGAAGTTTAGCGACAGATTGGAACTTACCAGTTTTGATATACAGATAGTGAGCGTGAGCCGCAACAGATTCCGTGTGCTGAAAGCTGGTGTGATGTTGAAGCAATTTGTTGCTATTTGGTTTTGTTCCATAACATCTTTTCCAATTCCGTATACCATTGGTAACAAAGGTCGGCTCTTTCCTTTCAATGGAGAAATGTCTGCAGTAAAAGCAGTACACAGCGTCTTCACATTCTGAGCATTCTAACCATACATATTTATTAGAGAGAGAGAGGGGTTGAATGATTTGTACTGATGACCAATTATATGAGAAGGGAACTTAATCTTACGAGGTTGCACTGGTTCGTAATCTTTCGCCAAAGAGATATCACTTGGTCCTGATGAATTTGTTGCTTGATTAAACCCCTCACGTACACCACAGTTACTGCTTTGTTCATCAGATTTTTTTATTCTATAATACGAAAAAAATTAATATCGAATATTGTAACCGGAATTTTGTAACTCTTTTATAAACCAAAATTTGTTATGGAGGTGTAATACATTGTCAAATTTATATCCTATGTCAATGATTAAAGTATGTAAATGAACGCACACACGTATTTATACGTATATAGCCATTATGCGCAGGCTCACTAGTGTGCTAGTTTGAGATGACATAGTTGATGGTGCGGACTGTAGCCACTGCGGTTATGCGAATACACATATATTTACATATACCTAAACTCATTCTCTAAGACCAGCAGGATCGGTATCATCTGACATTTCATCACCAGAGCTACAATCCTGGACAAAAATAATAGCACACCTCAAATATGAAGACATACACTCTCTATTCCCTCATGTTTTAAAGATATTGACTCCCCCCTTCCCCCAATCAATGTTGCACATGATTTGGGCGAATGTTAACTCGCTACCACAACATTGTGTGGGGGGAAGGGGGGTCTAAACATCATGCTTTGAAAACAGCGAAGGCATATATGTGCGTTGCTTTAAATACAAGCTAATGAATGTGTGATTTTTCCCTACGTGTGCCAAGGATTTTTGTCCAGGATTGTCTGAATAATGGTTTTCAATATTATAATTAAAATTACAAGTCCAAAAGTTCTGCAGTTGTTTGTAAACGTCTTTCAGTATATTATACAACCTTGTGAGTTTAAACCATGAGCGAGAATGTTAGATGCGCGGAACCTGATACATCAAAACAATTATGATGATATGACTAATCGAGTACACTTAACACGCGCTAATGCGATATCACTAAATAAGTTGAATTACTAATGCGTGCGCAGTTATTTAAATTGAAATCTTTGACAAGCTATTTTCAAACGGTTTAAGTTGATTGTTTCAACACACTTACATAGTTACACAAACAGTATGGATATGTTGGGTACGCGACAGCAGAGAATTGTCTATTTGTTAACTTATAGCAGAGTGGATATCACTAAAATGCCTTCTAAAAAGCGCTTTGCAGAAGCCGTACTAAATGGCTGGGAAAAGTTTGGCATAGAGATAAGTCATTGGGTAGTGGCAGTTGAAAAACATAAAAATCCTGGCAGCCCTGAAAGCCTTGAATCAAGTGATATTCACTTTCACATGGCCATTAAATTAAAGAAACGGGGACGATGGCTAAGTGTGCGCAATTTCTTGGATGAAGTTTACGGCATCCAAGTAAATTTCAGCGCCAACCATAATACGTACTACAGTGCATACAAGTACGTAACGAAGGAAGATGCCGAGCCGTTGTTGTCGTCTGAGCATCCAGACATCTCAAACGATCCTCCCCGTACCGAGAAGGCAATTTCAAGTAAGAGGAAGAACGCCAGCGAGGCAAAGAAAGCAAAAAAAGGAAGAAAGGGAGTCGAGAGGCTTAGTGTGTATGATGTGACGCAAATAATTCAGTCCAGAAAAATCGAAAGCAGACTTGAACTGGTCGCGTTAGCAGTTACACAGAGCCGAGAGGGCAACGTGGCATTGGCTAATTTCGTCGCTAACAGGGGGCAGAAGGCTGTTTCTGAAGCGCTATCCTTAGCCAAGGAATTTTCTGAAGCAGAGGAGAGACTTGCTCGATCAAAAAAGTCTCGCGTTCAAATCTTGCGAAGTGCTTATCAAGGAACCTGTACACAAGGATGCCAAGGGGAATGGTATCTTTCAGCAGTGAGGCTTTTGGAAGGGCATGGCATATTGCTCACAACGTTTGCCACAGCTATTTACACGGCGTTAGAAAAAGGGAGGGGAAAGTATCAAAACATTTATATCCATGGCCCCGCGAACACTGGTAAAACATTTATTTTATCGCCCTTAAAGGAAGTTTATAATGCCTTTTGCAATCCTGCAACAGGCTCATTTGCGTGGATGGGAGTGGACGATGCAGAGATCATCCTCCTGAACGATTTCAGATGGAATCCAAAGATTATTGCCTGGGCAGATTTCCTCCAAGCGCTTGAAGGTGACATTGTGCATTTGCCTGCCCCTAAGAACGTCTGTGAACGTGACATTGAACTCAAAGCAGACATTCCTTTCTTTGCCACCTCTGATGCCCCTATACTGCTTATAAAGGGCGGTTCAATCGACAGGGACAACACAGACATGATGAACGTTAGATGGCACTTTTTCCACTTCTGGAAACAACTTCCACGGTCGGAGCAGAAGAACTTAACTGCATGCGCTCATTGCTTCGCCAAGTTGATTTTAGACAACAAAATGTAATTCTATCTTGTTAGCGGCTGGCGGTAGACAATTGAAACAATGATATACTATTACACTAGCTACAATGACAGATTTAAGACGCCATAACGTCATAGATCCACACAATACTCCATTGGTAAATTGATTATAAATACTACAGATTTGAGATATTTCATTATATAAACTTATCCAAGTACGTAAAATTACTATTTTTAACAAACTACCGTAGAAACATGGTAATCAGGCCACGTTCTGAGCTATCTTGGACAGTACTCCACACTTCAGTAAAAGACAGGAAAAATTCCTCGATGTCTTTCTATAATTATCTGTGGAGTACTGTTCGTTTAGTGTGAAAATTGATATATATAACATCATAAATCATATGAGCGCAGTCAAATCGTACGCACGAATAAGTAAATCATCGTAGAGACGCAAAAAGCTAAATAGTTTAAGAATATTTCGCGCATGTTTAGTGGAGTATTGTCAGTATGATAGCGTTCCTGGTCCATTGGAGTCATGCTGACTTGACCTGTCAATGTACTTAAGCATTTGTTAATTGCAATTACCTATAAATATGCACGACAACACAGACATATAACTATAATGTTGAAAGACAGCATGTTCATATAAGACTATACAATGTCCACAATTAATATATATGTCTATGTTCGTTCTAGTATTTAATGCGATTCCCTTTAGATTTTAAGACAGCTTCTACGCGCTTTGAAAGGCTTGCAATAGTGCGATCAACTACGGCAATTGAAAGGTTGTCAAATGATCTCAAAACTCGCTCAGTAAACTGCTTGAAAGTTTCAGAAGTTATACTCTTTGCTATTGCTTCATGTTCAAGATTTTTCTTCACCAAGTGGAAAATGTTTTCGATTGGATTCAAGTCTGGTGATCGGGCTGGAATTTTATGAAACTCGGCTTCAATATCTTCCATTGCTTGTCGTGCAGCTTTACTTGTTTGTGAGGGGTCGTTGTCCATGAGAAAAAGACGACGACCGTTCTTTTTAGGTCCACACTTGGCAAAACAAAGGTTAAAATTCTGCCTGACGAATTTTTCAAAGAAACCACCACTCATTTTCTCATATGGAACTTTGAGAACCACACCTTTACCGTAGGCGATGGCAACAATCAAGTGCAGTCGCTTACCGCCGGCTAACTCCTTCGAACCTCTTCCTGTCATCAGTAACCCTTCACATTTCTTTCTCCAAATTCTTGCATTCGGCGCATTCGCACTATTCAATGGATTATGTTTATACACAAAAGAGACACCATCTAAGTAAAACGCCACTTCATCTTTCCAAAAATTTGGATTCCTCTTCATGTAATGTTTCATCAGCCGTGCATATTTTCTGCGTAGTTTTTTATCTTTTTCATTCATCAACCCCTTTTTGCGCACCTGAAAGAACCCGTATCCATTCTCGTTTAATCTTCGTGAAAATGTTCGTCGATCAGCCAGTTCTAATGATAGACCACTTTCTGTCACCAGTGTTTTAACTGTCATGTTAGGGTTGGTTTTCCTTGCGTTAGTAATGCATCTGATTAATTTCCTAACACTTCTTTCGTCAAGTTTTCTAGGCCGTCCTCTCTTGTTTTTTACTCCAACAGAACGTTTGTCTTTTCGTTCACCTTTACAAATCCTTGCTGCAGACGATGCGCTCATGTTACATTTTTTTGCTATTTGTCTATAGGAGTGGTGTAACTCCCTCCTATAATACAACGCCATGGCCTTTTGCTGTTCAGATATTTTTCTCGTGTAAGCCATAATTGAGCATTGCAATATTTCAAAAATCTATATACTTTTGAAATTTGTCTCTTAGCCCTATTTTATACTCACGGAACGCGTGACTTACATCACCGCACATTAACGATGACATCACAATCAAGAAAATTCTTTCGCACACCCTGTATTTAATCTAGAATTATTCTAACGTATACTTAAATCCCGGCTATAAGTAGGAACAGCATGTAATAATGATTTGGCAAATTCTGAGTAAAAATAATGAAGAAAAATACATATAATTATGGATATATTAATTCAGACAATCCTGGACAAAAATAATAGCACACCTCAAATATGAAGACATACACTCTCTATTCCCTCATGTTTTAAAGATATTGACTCCCCCCTTCCCCCAATCAATGTTGCACATGATTTGGGCGAATGTTAACTCGCTACCACAACATTGTGTGGGGGGAAGGGGGGTCTAAACATCATGCTTTGAAAACAGCGAAGGCATATATGTGCGTTGCTTTAAATACAAGCTAATGAATGTGTGATTTTTCCCTACGTGTGCCAAGGATTTTTGTCCAGGATTGTCTGAATAATGGTTTTCAATATTATAATTAAAATTACAAGTCCAAAAGTTCTGCAGTTGTTTGTAAACGTCTTTCAGTATATTATACAACCTTGTGAGTTTAAACCATGAGCGAGAATGTTAGATGCGCGGAACCTGATACATCAAAACAATTATGATGATATGACTAATCGAGTACACTTAACACGCGCTAATGCGATATCACTAAATAAGTTGAATTACTAATGCGTGCGCAGTTATTTAAATTGAAATCTTTGACAAGCTATTTTCAAACGGTTTAAGTTGATTGTTTCAACACACTTACATAGTTACACAAACAGTATGGATATGTTGGGTACGCGACAGCAGAGAATTGTCTATTTGTTAACTTATAGCAGAGTGGATATCACTAAAATGCCTTCTAAAAAGCGCTTTGCAGAAGCCGTACTAAATGGCTGGGAAAAGTTTGGCATAGAGATAAGTCATTGGGTAGTGGCAGTTGAAAAACATAAAAATCCTGGCAGCCCTGAAAGCCTTGAATCAAGTGATATTCACTTTCACATGGCCATTAAATTAAAGAAACGGGGACGATGGCTAAGTGTGCGCAATTTCTTGGATGAAGTTTACGGCATCCAAGTAAATTTCAGCGCCAACCATAATACGTACTACAGTGCATACAAGTACGTAACGAAGGAAGATGCCGAGCCGTTGTTGTCGTCTGAGCATCCAGACATCTCAAACGATCCTCCCCGTACCGAGAAGGCAATTTCAAGTAAGAGGAAGAACGCCAGCGAGGCAAAGAAAGCAAAAAAAGGAAGAAAGGGAGTCGAGAGGCTTAGTGTGTATGATGTGACGCAAATAATTCAGTCCAGAAAAATCGAAAGCAGACTTGAACTGGTCGCGTTAGCAGTTACACAGAGCCGAGAGGGCAACGTGGCATTGGCTAATTTCGTCGCTAACAGGGGGCAGAAGGCTGTTTCTGAAGCGCTATCCTTAGCCAAGGAATTTTCTGAAGCAGAGGAGAGACTTGCTCGATCAAAAAAGTCTCGCGTTCAAATCTTGCGAAGTGCTTATCAAGGAACCTGTACACAAGGATGCCAAGGGGAATGGTATCTTTCAGCAGTGAGGCTTTTGGAAGGGCATGGCATATTGCTCACAACGTTTGCCACAGCTATTTACACGGCGTTAGAAAAAGGGAGGGGAAAGTATCAAAACATTTATATCCATGGCCCCGCGAACACTGGTAAAACATTTATTTTATCGCCCTTAAAGGAAGTTTATAATGCCTTTTGCAATCCTGCAACAGGCTCATTTGCGTGGATGGGAGTGGACGATGCAGAGATCATCCTCCTGAACGATTTCAGATGGAATCCAAAGATTATTGCCTGGGCAGATTTCCTCCAAGCGCTTGAAGGTGACATTGTGCATTTGCCTGCCCCTAAGAACGTCTGTGAACGTGACATTGAACTCAAAGCAGACATTCCTTTCTTTGCCACCTCTGATGCCCCTATACTGCTTATAAAGGGCGGTTCAATCGACAGGGACAACACAGACATGATGAACGTTAGATGGCACTTTTTCCACTTCTGGAAACAACTTCCACGGTCGGAGCAGAAGAACTTAACTGCATGCGCTCATTGCTTCGCCAAGTTGATTTTAGACAACAAAATGTAATTCTATCTTGTTAGCGGCTGGCGGTAGACAATTGAAACAATGATATACTATTACACTAGCTACAATGACAGATTTAAGACGCCATAACGTCATAGATCCACACAATACTCCATTGGTAAATTGATTATAAATACTACAGATTTGAGATATTTCATTATATAAACTTATCCAAGTACGTAAAATTACTATTTTTAACAAACTACCGTAGAAACATGGTAATCAGGCCACGTTCTGAGCTATCTTGGACAGTACTCCACACTTCAGTAAAAGACAGGAAAAATTCCTCGATGTCTTTCTATAATTATCTGTGGAGTACTGTTCGTTTAGTGTGAAAATTGATATATATAACATCATAAATCATATGAGCGCAGTCAAATCGTACGCACGAATAAGTAAATCATCGTAGAGACGCAAAAAGCTAAATAGTTTAAGAATATTTCGCGCATGTTTAGTGGAGTATTGTCAGTATGATAGCGTTCCTGGTCCATTGGAGTCATGCTGACTTGACCTGTCAATGTACTTAAGCATTTGTTAATTGCAATTACCTATAAATATGCACGACAACACAGACATATAACTATAATGTTGAAAGACAGCATGTTCATATAAGACTATACAATGTCCACAATTAATATATATGTCTATGTTCGTTCTAGTATTTAATGCGATTCCCTTTAGATTTTAAGACAGCTTCTACGCGCTTTGAAAGGCTTGCAATAGTGCGATCAACTACGGCAATTGAAAGGTTGTCAAATGATCTCAAAACTCGCTCAGTAAACTGCTTGAAAGTTTCAGAAGTTATACTCTTTGCTATTGCTTCATGTTCAAGATTTTTCTTCACCAAGTGGAAAATGTTTTCGATTGGATTCAAGTCTGGTGATCGGGCTGGAATTTTATGAAACTCGGCTTCAATATCTTCCATTGCTTGTCGTGCAGCTTTACTTGTTTGTGAGGGGTCGTTGTCCATGAGAAAAAGACGACGACCGTTCTTTTTAGGTCCACACTTGGCAAAACAAAGGTTAAAATTCTGCCTGACGAATTTTTCAAAGAAACCACCACTCATTTTCTCATATGGAACTTTGAGAACCACACCTTTACCGTAGGCGATGGCAACAATCAAGTGCAGTCGCTTACCGCCGGCTAACTCCTTCGAACCTCTTCCTGTCATCAGTAACCCTTCACATTTCTTTCTCCAAATTCTTGCATTCGGCGCATTCGCACTATTCAATGGATTATGTTTATACACAAAAGAGACACCATCTAAGTAAAACGCCACTTCATCTTTCCAAAAATTTGGATTCCTCTTCATGTAATGTTTCATCAGCCGTGCATATTTTCTGCGTAGTTTTTTATCTTTTTCATTCATCAACCCCTTTTTGCGCACCTGAAAGAACCCGTATCCATTCTCGTTTAATCTTCGTGAAAATGTTCGTCGATCAGCCAGTTCTAATGATAGACCACTTTCTGTCACCAGTGTTTTAACTGTCATGTTAGGGTTGGTTTTCCTTGCGTTAGTAATGCATCTGATTAATTTCCTAACACTTCTTTCGTCAAGTTTTCTAGGCCGTCCTCTCTTGTTTTTTACTCCAACAGAACGTTTGTCTTTTCGTTCACCTTTACAAATCCTTGCTGCAGACGATGCGCTCATGTTACATTTTTTTGCTATTTGTCTATAGGAGTGGTGTAACTCCCTCCTATAATACAACGCCATGGCCTTTTGCTGTTCAGATATTTTTCTCGTGTAAGCCATAATTGAGCATTGCAATATTTCAAAAATCTATATACTTTTGAAATTTGTCTCTTAGCCCTATTTTATACTCACGGAACGCGTGACTTACATCACCGCACATTAACGATGACATCACAATCAAGAAAATTCTTTCGCACACCCTGTATTTAATCTAGAATTATTCTAACGTATACTTAAATCCCGGCTATAAGTAGGAACAGCATGTAATAATGATTTGGCAAATTCTGAGTAAAAATAATGAAGAAAAATACATATAATTATGGATATATTAATTCAGACAGTCTGAATAATGGTTTTCAATATTATAATTAAAATTACAAGTCCAAAAGTTCTGCAGTTGTTTGTAAACGTCTTTCAGTATATTATACAACCTTGTGAGTTTAAACCATGAGCGAGAATGTTAGATGCGCGGAACCTGATACATCAAAACAATTATGATGATATGACTAATCGAGTACACTTAACACGCGCTAATGCGATATCACTAAATAAGTTGAATTACTAATGCGTGCGCAGTTATTTAAATTGAAATCTTTGACAAGCTATTTTCAAACGGTTTAAGTTGATTGTTTCAACACACTTACATAGTTACACAAACAGTATGGATATGTTGGGTACGCGACAGCAGAGAATTGTCTATTTGTTAACTTATAGCAGAGTGGATATCACTAAAATGCCTTCTAAAAAGCGCTTTGCAGAAGCCGTACTAAATGGCTGGGAAAAGTTTGGCATAGAGATAAGTCATTGGGTAGTGGCAGTTGAAAAACATAAAAATCCTGGCAGCCCTGAAAGCCTTGAATCAAGTGATATTCACTTTCACATGGCCATTAAATTAAAGAAACGGGGACGATGGCTAAGTGTGCGCAATTTCTTGGATGAAGTTTACGGCATCCAAGTAAATTTCAGCGCCAACCATAATACGTACTACAGTGCATACAAGTACGTAACGAAGGAAGATGCCGAGCCGTTGTTGTCGTCTGAGCATCCAGACATCTCAAACGATCCTCCCCGTACCGAGAAGGCAATTTCAAGTAAGAGGAAGAACGCCAGCGAGGCAAAGAAAGCAAAAAAAGGAAGAAAGGGAGTCGAGAGGCTTAGTGTGTATGATGTGACGCAAATAATTCAGTCCAGAAAAATCGAAAGCAGACTTGAACTGGTCGCGTTAGCAGTTACACAGAGCCGAGAGGGCAACGTGGCATTGGCTAATTTCGTCGCTAACAGGGGGCAGAAGGCTGTTTCTGAAGCGCTATCCTTAGCCAAGGAATTTTCTGAAGCAGAGGAGAGACTTGCTCGATCAAAAAAGTCTCGCGTTCAAATCTTGCGAAGTGCTTATCAAGGAACCTGTACACAAGGATGCCAAGGGGAATGGTATCTTTCAGCAGTGAGGCTTTTGGAAGGGCATGGCATATTGCTCACAACGTTTGCCACAGCTATTTACACGGCGTTAGAAAAAGGGAGGGGAAAGTATCAAAACATTTATATCCATGGCCCCGCGAACACTGGTAAAACATTTATTTTATCGCCCTTAAAGGAAGTTTATAATGCCTTTTGCAATCCTGCAACAGGCTCATTTGCGTGGATGGGAGTGGACGATGCAGAGATCATCCTCCTGAACGATTTCAGATGGAATCCAAAGATTATTGCCTGGGCAGATTTCCTCCAAGCGCTTGAAGGTGACATTGTGCATTTGCCTGCCCCTAAGAACGTCTGTGAACGTGACATTGAACTCAAAGCAGACATTCCTTTCTTTGCCACCTCTGATGCCCCTATACTGCTTATAAAGGGCGGTTCAATCGACAGGGACAACACAGACATGATGAACGTTAGATGGCACTTTTTCCACTTCTGGAAACAACTTCCACGGTCGGAGCAGAAGAACTTAACTGCATGCGCTCATTGCTTCGCCAAGTTGATTTTAGACAACAAAATGTAATTCTATCTTGTTAGCGGCTGGCGGTAGACAATTGAAACAATGATATACTATTACACTAGCTACAATGACAGATTTAAGACGCCATAACGTCATAGATCCACACAATACTCCATTGGTAAATTGATTATAAATACTACAGATTTGAGATATTTCATTATATAAACTTATCCAAGTACGTAAAATTACTATTTTTAACAAACTACCGTAGAAACATGGTAATCAGGCCACGTTCTGAGCTATCTTGGACAGTACTCCACACTTCAGTAAAAGACAGGAAAAATTCCTCGATGTCTTTCTATAATTATCTGTGGAGTACTGTTCGTTTAGTGTGAAAATTGATATATATAACATCATAAATCATATGAGCGCAGTCAAATCGTACGCACGAATAAGTAAATCATCGTAGAGACGCAAAAAGCTAAATAGTTTAAGAATATTTCGCGCATGTTTAGTGGAGTATTGTCAGTATGATAGCGTTCCTGGTCCATTGGAGTCATGCTGACTTGACCTGTCAATGTACTTAAGCATTTGTTAATTGCAATTACCTATAAATATGCACGACAACACAGACATATAACTATAATGTTGAAAGACAGCATGTTCATATAAGACTATACAATGTCCACAATTAATATATATGTCTATGTTCGTTCTAGTATTTAATGCGATTCCCTTTAGATTTTAAGACAGCTTCTACGCGCTTTGAAAGGCTTGCAATAGTGCGATCAACTACGGCAATTGAAAGGTTGTCAAATGATCTCAAAACTCGCTCAGTAAACTGCTTGAAAGTTTCAGAAGTTATACTCTTTGCTATTGCTTCATGTTCAAGATTTTTCTTCACCAAGTGGAAAATGTTTTCGATTGGATTCAAGTCTGGTGATCGGGCTGGAATTTTATGAAACTCGGCTTCAATATCTTCCATTGCTTGTCGTGCAGCTTTACTTGTTTGTGAGGGGTCGTTGTCCATGAGAAAAAGACGACGACCGTTCTTTTTAGGTCCACACTTGGCAAAACAAAGGTTAAAATTCTGCCTGACGAATTTTTCAAAGAAACCACCACTCATTTTCTCATATGGAACTTTGAGAACCACACCTTTACCGTAGGCGATGGCAACAATCAAGTGCAGTCGCTTACCGCCGGCTAACTCCTTCGAACCTCTTCCTGTCATCAGTAACCCTTCACATTTCTTTCTCCAAATTCTTGCATTCGGCGCATTCGCACTATTCAATGGATTATGTTTATACACAAAAGAGACACCATCTAAGTAAAACGCCACTTCATCTTTCCAAAAATTTGGATTCCTCTTCATGTAATGTTTCATCAGCCGTGCATATTTTCTGCGTAGTTTTTTATCTTTTTCATTCATCAACCCCTTTTTGCGCACCTGAAAGAACCCGTATCCATTCTCGTTTAATCTTCGTGAAAATGTTCGTCGATCAGCCAGTTCTAATGATAGACCACTTTCTGTCACCAGTGTTTTAACTGTCATGTTAGGGTTGGTTTTCCTTGCGTTAGTAATGCATCTGATTAATTTCCTAACACTTCTTTCGTCAAGTTTTCTAGGCCGTCCTCTCTTGTTTTTTACTCCAACAGAACGTTTGTCTTTTCGTTCACCTTTACAAATCCTTGCTGCAGACGATGCGCTCATGTTACATTTTTTTGCTATTTGTCTATAGGAGTGGTGTAACTCCCTCCTATAATACAACGCCATGGCCTTTTGCTGTTCAGATATTTTTCTCGTGTAAGCCATAATTGAGCATTGCAATATTTCAAAAATCTATATACTTTTGAAATTTGTCTCTTAGCCCTATTTTATACTCACGGAACGCGTGACTTACATCACCGCACATTAACGATGACATCACAATCAAGAAAATTCTTTCGCACACCCTGTATTTAATCTAGAATTATTCTAACGTATACTTAAATCCCGGCTATAAGTAGGAACAGCATGTAATAATGATTTGGCAAATTCTGAGTAAAAATAATGAAGAAAAATACATATAATTATGGATATATTAATTCAGACAATCCTGGACAAAAATAATAGCACACCTCAAATATGAAGACATACACTCTCTATTCCCTCATGTTTTAAAGATATTGACTCCCCCCTTCCCCCAATCAATGTTGCACATGATTTGGGCGAATGTTAACTCGCTACCACAACATTGTGTGGGGGGAAGGGGGGTCTAAACATCATGCTTTGAAAACAGCGAAGGCATATATGTGCGTTGCTTTAAATACAAGCTAATGAATGTGTGATTTTTCCCTACGTGTGCCAAGGATTTTTGTCCAGGATTGTCTGAATAATGGTTTTCAATATTATAATTAAAATTACAAGTCCAAAAGTTCTGCAGTTGTTTGTAAACGTCTTTCAGTATATTATACAACCTTGTGAGTTTAAACCATGAGCGAGAATGTTAGATGCGCGGAACCTGATACATCAAAACAATTATGATGATATGACTAATCGAGTACACTTAACACGCGCTAATGCGATATCACTAAATAAGTTGAATTACTAATGCGTGCGCAGTTATTTAAATTGAAATCTTTGACAAGCTATTTTCAAACGGTTTAAGTTGATTGTTTCAACACACTTACATAGTTACACAAACAGTATGGATATGTTGGGTACGCGACAGCAGAGAATTGTCTATTTGTTAACTTATAGCAGAGTGGATATCACTAAAATGCCTTCTAAAAAGCGCTTTGCAGAAGCCGTACTAAATGGCTGGGAAAAGTTTGGCATAGAGATAAGTCATTGGGTAGTGGCAGTTGAAAAACATAAAAATCCTGGCAGCCCTGAAAGCCTTGAATCAAGTGATATTCACTTTCACATGGCCATTAAATTAAAGAAACGGGGACGATGGCTAAGTGTGCGCAATTTCTTGGATGAAGTTTACGGCATCCAAGTAAATTTCAGCGCCAACCATAATACGTACTACAGTGCATACAAGTACGTAACGAAGGAAGATGCCGAGCCGTTGTTGTCGTCTGAGCATCCAGACATCTCAAACGATCCTCCCCGTACCGAGAAGGCAATTTCAAGTAAGAGGAAGAACGCCAGCGAGGCAAAGAAAGCAAAAAAAGGAAGAAAGGGAGTCGAGAGGCTTAGTGTGTATGATGTGACGCAAATAATTCAGTCCAGAAAAATCGAAAGCAGACTTGAACTGGTCGCGTTAGCAGTTACACAGAGCCGAGAGGGCAACGTGGCATTGGCTAATTTCGTCGCTAACAGGGGGCAGAAGGCTGTTTCTGAAGCGCTATCCTTAGCCAAGGAATTTTCTGAAGCAGAGGAGAGACTTGCTCGATCAAAAAAGTCTCGCGTTCAAATCTTGCGAAGTGCTTATCAAGGAACCTGTACACAAGGATGCCAAGGGGAATGGTATCTTTCAGCAGTGAGGCTTTTGGAAGGGCATGGCATATTGCTCACAACGTTTGCCACAGCTATTTACACGGCGTTAGAAAAAGGGAGGGGAAAGTATCAAAACATTTATATCCATGGCCCCGCGAACACTGGTAAAACATTTATTTTATCGCCCTTAAAGGAAGTTTATAATGCCTTTTGCAATCCTGCAACAGGCTCATTTGCGTGGATGGGAGTGGACGATGCAGAGATCATCCTCCTGAACGATTTCAGATGGAATCCAAAGATTATTGCCTGGGCAGATTTCCTCCAAGCGCTTGAAGGTGACATTGTGCATTTGCCTGCCCCTAAGAACGTCTGTGAACGTGACATTGAACTCAAAGCAGACATTCCTTTCTTTGCCACCTCTGATGCCCCTATACTGCTTATAAAGGGCGGTTCAATCGACAGGGACAACACAGACATGATGAACGTTAGATGGCACTTTTTCCACTTCTGGAAACAACTTCCACGGTCGGAGCAGAAGAACTTAACTGCATGCGCTCATTGCTTCGCCAAGTTGATTTTAGACAACAAAATGTAATTCTATCTTGTTAGCGGCTGGCGGTAGACAATTGAAACAATGATATACTATTACACTAGCTACAATGACAGATTTAAGACGCCATAACGTCATAGATCCACACAATACTCCATTGGTAAATTGATTATAAATACTACAGATTTGAGATATTTCATTATATAAACTTATCCAAGTACGTAAAATTACTATTTTTAACAAACTACCGTAGAAACATGGTAATCAGGCCACGTTCTGAGCTATCTTGGACAGTACTCCACACTTCAGTAAAAGACAGGAAAAATTCCTCGATGTCTTTCTATAATTATCTGTGGAGTACTGTTCGTTTAGTGTGAAAATTGATATATATAACATCATAAATCATATGAGCGCAGTCAAATCGTACGCACGAATAAGTAAATCATCGTAGAGACGCAAAAAGCTAAATAGTTTAAGAATATTTCGCGCATGTTTAGTGGAGTATTGTCAGTATGATAGCGTTCCTGGTCCATTGGAGTCATGCTGACTTGACCTGTCAATGTACTTAAGCATTTGTTAATTGCAATTACCTATAAATATGCACGACAACACAGACATATAACTATAATGTTGAAAGACAGCATGTTCATATAAGACTATACAATGTCCACAATTAATATATATGTCTATGTTCGTTCTAGTATTTAATGCGATTCCCTTTAGATTTTAAGACAGCTTCTACGCGCTTTGAAAGGCTTGCAATAGTGCGATCAACTACGGCAATTGAAAGGTTGTCAAATGATCTCAAAACTCGCTCAGTAAACTGCTTGAAAGTTTCAGAAGTTATACTCTTTGCTATTGCTTCATGTTCAAGATTTTTCTTCACCAAGTGGAAAATGTTTTCGATTGGATTCAAGTCTGGTGATCGGGCTGGAATTTTATGAAACTCGGCTTCAATATCTTCCATTGCTTGTCGTGCAGCTTTACTTGTTTGTGAGGGGTCGTTGTCCATGAGAAAAAGACGACGACCGTTCTTTTTAGGTCCACACTTGGCAAAACAAAGGTTAAAATTCTGCCTGACGAATTTTTCAAAGAAACCACCACTCATTTTCTCATATGGAACTTTGAGAACCACACCTTTACCGTAGGCGATGGCAACAATCAAGTGCAGTCGCTTACCGCCGGCTAACTCCTTCGAACCTCTTCCTGTCATCAGTAACCCTTCACATTTCTTTCTCCAAATTCTTGCATTCGGCGCATTCGCACTATTCAATGGATTATGTTTATACACAAAAGAGACACCATCTAAGTAAAACGCCACTTCATCTTTCCAAAAATTTGGATTCCTCTTCATGTAATGTTTCATCAGCCGTGCATATTTTCTGCGTAGTTTTTTATCTTTTTCATTCATCAACCCCTTTTTGCGCACCTGAAAGAACCCGTATCCATTCTCGTTTAATCTTCGTGAAAATGTTCGTCGATCAGCCAGTTCTAATGATAGACCACTTTCTGTCACCAGTGTTTTAACTGTCATGTTAGGGTTGGTTTTCCTTGCGTTAGTAATGCATCTGATTAATTTCCTAACACTTCTTTCGTCAAGTTTTCTAGGCCGTCCTCTCTTGTTTTTTACTCCAACAGAACGTTTGTCTTTTCGTTCACCTTTACAAATCCTTGCTGCAGACGATGCGCTCATGTTACATTTTTTTGCTATTTGTCTATAGGAGTGGTGTAACTCCCTCCTATAATACAACGCCATGGCCTTTTGCTGTTCAGATATTTTTCTCGTGTAAGCCATAATTGAGCATTGCAATATTTCAAAAATCTATATACTTTTGAAATTTGTCTCTTAGCCCTATTTTATACTCACGGAACGCGTGACTTACATCACCGCACATTAACGATGACATCACAATCAAGAAAATTCTTTCGCACACCCTGTATTTAATCTAGAATTATTCTAACGTATACTTAAATCCCGGCTATAAGTAGGAACAGCATGTAATAATGATTTGGCAAATTCTGAGTAAAAATAATGAAGAAAAATACATATAATTATGGATATATTAATTCAGACAATCCTGGACAAAAATAATAGCACACCTCAAATATGAAGACATACACTCTCTATTCCCTCATGTTTTAAAGATATTGACTCCCCCCTTCCCCCAATCAATGTTGCACATGATTTGGGCGAATGTTAACTCGCTACCACAACATTGTGTGGGGGGAAGGGGGGTCTAAACATCATGCTTTGAAAACAGCGAAGGCATATATGTGCGTTGCTTTAAATACAAGCTAATGAATGTGTGATTTTTCCCTACGTGTGCCAAGGATTTTTGTCCAGGATTGTCTGAATAATGGTTTTCAATATTATAATTAAAATTACAAGTCCAAAAGTTCTGCAGTTGTTTGTAAACGTCTTTCAGTATATTATACAACCTTGTGAGTTTAAACCATGAGCGAGAATGTTAGATGCGCGGAACCTGATACATCAAAACAATTATGATGATATGACTAATCGAGTACACTTAACACGCGCTAATGCGATATCACTAAATAAGTTGAATTACTAATGCGTGCGCAGTTATTTAAATTGAAATCTTTGACAAGCTATTTTCAAACGGTTTAAGTTGATTGTTTCAACACACTTACATAGTTACACAAACAGTATGGATATGTTGGGTACGCGACAGCAGAGAATTGTCTATTTGTTAACTTATAGCAGAGTGGATATCACTAAAATGCCTTCTAAAAAGCGCTTTGCAGAAGCCGTACTAAATGGCTGGGAAAAGTTTGGCATAGAGATAAGTCATTGGGTAGTGGCAGTTGAAAAACATAAAAATCCTGGCAGCCCTGAAAGCCTTGAATCAAGTGATATTCACTTTCACATGGCCATTAAATTAAAGAAACGGGGACGATGGCTAAGTGTGCGCAATTTCTTGGATGAAGTTTACGGCATCCAAGTAAATTTCAGCGCCAACCATAATACGTACTACAGTGCATACAAGTACGTAACGAAGGAAGATGCCGAGCCGTTGTTGTCGTCTGAGCATCCAGACATCTCAAACGATCCTCCCCGTACCGAGAAGGCAATTTCAAGTAAGAGGAAGAACGCCAGCGAGGCAAAGAAAGCAAAAAAAGGAAGAAAGGGAGTCGAGAGGCTTAGTGTGTATGATGTGACGCAAATAATTCAGTCCAGAAAAATCGAAAGCAGACTTGAACTGGTCGCGTTAGCAGTTACACAGAGCCGAGAGGGCAACGTGGCATTGGCTAATTTCGTCGCTAACAGGGGGCAGAAGGCTGTTTCTGAAGCGCTATCCTTAGCCAAGGAATTTTCTGAAGCAGAGGAGAGACTTGCTCGATCAAAAAAGTCTCGCGTTCAAATCTTGCGAAGTGCTTATCAAGGAACCTGTACACAAGGATGCCAAGGGGAATGGTATCTTTCAGCAGTGAGGCTTTTGGAAGGGCATGGCATATTGCTCACAACGTTTGCCACAGCTATTTACACGGCGTTAGAAAAAGGGAGGGGAAAGTATCAAAACATTTATATCCATGGCCCCGCGAACACTGGTAAAACATTTATTTTATCGCCCTTAAAGGAAGTTTATAATGCCTTTTGCAATCCTGCAACAGGCTCATTTGCGTGGATGGGAGTGGACGATGCAGAGATCATCCTCCTGAACGATTTCAGATGGAATCCAAAGATTATTGCCTGGGCAGATTTCCTCCAAGCGCTTGAAGGTGACATTGTGCATTTGCCTGCCCCTAAGAACGTCTGTGAACGTGACATTGAACTCAAAGCAGACATTCCTTTCTTTGCCACCTCTGATGCCCCTATACTGCTTATAAAGGGCGGTTCAATCGACAGGGACAACACAGACATGATGAACGTTAGATGGCACTTTTTCCACTTCTGGAAACAACTTCCACGGTCGGAGCAGAAGAACTTAACTGCATGCGCTCATTGCTTCGCCAAGTTGATTTTAGACAACAAAATGTAATTCTATCTTGTTAGCGGCTGGCGGTAGACAATTGAAACAATGATATACTATTACACTAGCTACAATGACAGATTTAAGACGCCATAACGTCATAGATCCACACAATACTCCATTGGTAAATTGATTATAAATACTACAGATTTGAGATATTTCATTATATAAACTTATCCAAGTACGTAAAATTACTATTTTTAACAAACTACCGTAGAAACATGGTAATCAGGCCACGTTCTGAGCTATCTTGGACAGTACTCCACACTTCAGTAAAAGACAGGAAAAATTCCTCGATGTCTTTCTATAATTATCTGTGGAGTACTGTTCGTTTAGTGTGAAAATTGATATATATAACATCATAAATCATATGAGCGCAGTCAAATCGTACGCACGAATAAGTAAATCATCGTAGAGACGCAAAAAGCTAAATAGTTTAAGAATATTTCGCGCATGTTTAGTGGAGTATTGTCAGTATGATAGCGTTCCTGGTCCATTGGAGTCATGCTGACTTGACCTGTCAATGTACTTAAGCATTTGTTAATTGCAATTACCTATAAATATGCACGACAACACAGACATATAACTATAATGTTGAAAGACAGCATGTTCATATAAGACTATACAATGTCCACAATTAATATATATGTCTATGTTCGTTCTAGTATTTAATGCGATTCCCTTTAGATTTTAAGACAGCTTCTACGCGCTTTGAAAGGCTTGCAATAGTGCGATCAACTACGGCAATTGAAAGGTTGTCAAATGATCTCAAAACTCGCTCAGTAAACTGCTTGAAAGTTTCAGAAGTTATACTCTTTGCTATTGCTTCATGTTCAAGATTTTTCTTCACCAAGTGGAAAATGTTTTCGATTGGATTCAAGTCTGGTGATCGGGCTGGAATTTTATGAAACTCGGCTTCAATATCTTCCATTGCTTGTCGTGCAGCTTTACTTGTTTGTGAGGGGTCGTTGTCCATGAGAAAAAGACGACGACCGTTCTTTTTAGGTCCACACTTGGCAAAACAAAGGTTAAAATTCTGCCTGACGAATTTTTCAAAGAAACCACCACTCATTTTCTCATATGGAACTTTGAGAACCACACCTTTACCGTAGGCGATGGCAACAATCAAGTGCAGTCGCTTACCGCCGGCTAACTCCTTCGAACCTCTTCCTGTCATCAGTAACCCTTCACATTTCTTTCTCCAAATTCTTGCATTCGGCGCATTCGCACTATTCAATGGATTATGTTTATACACAAAAGAGACACCATCTAAGTAAAACGCCACTTCATCTTTCCAAAAATTTGGATTCCTCTTCATGTAATGTTTCATCAGCCGTGCATATTTTCTGCGTAGTTTTTTATCTTTTTCATTCATCAACCCCTTTTTGCGCACCTGAAAGAACCCGTATCCATTCTCGTTTAATCTTCGTGAAAATGTTCGTCGATCAGCCAGTTCTAATGATAGACCACTTTCTGTCACCAGTGTTTTAACTGTCATGTTAGGGTTGGTTTTCCTTGCGTTAGTAATGCATCTGATTAATTTCCTAACACTTCTTTCGTCAAGTTTTCTAGGCCGTCCTCTCTTGTTTTTTACTCCAACAGAACGTTTGTCTTTTCGTTCACCTTTACAAATCCTTGCTGCAGACGATGCGCTCATGTTACATTTTTTTGCTATTTGTCTATAGGAGTGGTGTAACTCCCTCCTATAATACAACGCCATGGCCTTTTGCTGTTCAGATATTTTTCTCGTGTAAGCCATAATTGAGCATTGCAATATTTCAAAAATCTATATACTTTTGAAATTTGTCTCTTAGCCCTATTTTATACTCACGGAACGCGTGACTTACATCACCGCACATTAACGATGACATCACAATCAAGAAAATTCTTTCGCACACCCTGTATTTAATCTAGAATTATTCTAACGTATACTTAAATCCCGGCTATAAGTAGGAACAGCATGTAATAATGATTTGGCAAATTCTGAGTAAAAATAATGAAGAAAAATACATATAATTATGGATATATTAATTCAGACAATCCTGGACAAAAATAATAGCACACCTCAAATATGAAGACATACACTCTCTATTCCCTCATGTTTTAAAGATATTGACTCCCCCCTTCCCCCAATCAATGTTGCACATGATTTGGGCGAATGTTAACTCGCTACCACAACATTGTGTGGGGGGAAGGGGGGTCTAAACATCATGCTTTGAAAACAGCGAAGGCATATATGTGCGTTGCTTTAAATACAAGCTAATGAATGTGTGATTTTTCCCTACGTGTGCCAAGGATTTTTGTCCAGGATTGTCTGAATAATGGTTTTCAATATTATAATTAAAATTACAAGTCCAAAAGTTCTGCAGTTGTTTGTAAACGTCTTTCAGTATATTATACAACCTTGTGAGTTTAAACCATGAGCGAGAATGTTAGATGCGCGGAACCTGATACATCAAAACAATTATGATGATATGACTAATCGAGTACACTTAACACGCGCTAATGCGATATCACTAAATAAGTTGAATTACTAATGCGTGCGCAGTTATTTAAATTGAAATCTTTGACAAGCTATTTTCAAACGGTTTAAGTTGATTGTTTCAACACACTTACATAGTTACACAAACAGTATGGATATGTTGGGTACGCGACAGCAGAGAATTGTCTATTTGTTAACTTATAGCAGAGTGGATATCACTAAAATGCCTTCTAAAAAGCGCTTTGCAGAAGCCGTACTAAATGGCTGGGAAAAGTTTGGCATAGAGATAAGTCATTGGGTAGTGGCAGTTGAAAAACATAAAAATCCTGGCAGCCCTGAAAGCCTTGAATCAAGTGATATTCACTTTCACATGGCCATTAAATTAAAGAAACGGGGACGATGGCTAAGTGTGCGCAATTTCTTGGATGAAGTTTACGGCATCCAAGTAAATTTCAGCGCCAACCATAATACGTACTACAGTGCATACAAGTACGTAACGAAGGAAGATGCCGAGCCGTTGTTGTCGTCTGAGCATCCAGACATCTCAAACGATCCTCCCCGTACCGAGAAGGCAATTTCAAGTAAGAGGAAGAACGCCAGCGAGGCAAAGAAAGCAAAAAAAGGAAGAAAGGGAGTCGAGAGGCTTAGTGTGTATGATGTGACGCAAATAATTCAGTCCAGAAAAATCGAAAGCAGACTTGAACTGGTCGCGTTAGCAGTTACACAGAGCCGAGAGGGCAACGTGGCATTGGCTAATTTCGTCGCTAACAGGGGGCAGAAGGCTGTTTCTGAAGCGCTATCCTTAGCCAAGGAATTTTCTGAAGCAGAGGAGAGACTTGCTCGATCAAAAAAGTCTCGCGTTCAAATCTTGCGAAGTGCTTATCAAGGAACCTGTACACAAGGATGCCAAGGGGAATGGTATCTTTCAGCAGTGAGGCTTTTGGAAGGGCATGGCATATTGCTCACAACGTTTGCCACAGCTATTTACACGGCGTTAGAAAAAGGGAGGGGAAAGTATCAAAACATTTATATCCATGGCCCCGCGAACACTGGTAAAACATTTATTTTATCGCCCTTAAAGGAAGTTTATAATGCCTTTTGCAATCCTGCAACAGGCTCATTTGCGTGGATGGGAGTGGACGATGCAGAGATCATCCTCCTGAACGATTTCAGATGGAATCCAAAGATTATTGCCTGGGCAGATTTCCTCCAAGCGCTTGAAGGTGACATTGTGCATTTGCCTGCCCCTAAGAACGTCTGTGAACGTGACATTGAACTCAAAGCAGACATTCCTTTCTTTGCCACCTCTGATGCCCCTATACTGCTTATAAAGGGCGGTTCAATCGACAGGGACAACACAGACATGATGAACGTTAGATGGCACTTTTTCCACTTCTGGAAACAACTTCCACGGTCGGAGCAGAAGAACTTAACTGCATGCGCTCATTGCTTCGCCAAGTTGATTTTAGACAACAAAATGTAATTCTATCTTGTTAGCGGCTGGCGGTAGACAATTGAAACAATGATATACTATTACACTAGCTACAATGACAGATTTAAGACGCCATAACGTCATAGATCCACACAATACTCCATTGGTAAATTGATTATAAATACTACAGATTTGAGATATTTCATTATATAAACTTATCCAAGTACGTAAAATTACTATTTTTAACAAACTACCGTAGAAACATGGTAATCAGGCCACGTTCTGAGCTATCTTGGACAGTACTCCACACTTCAGTAAAAGACAGGAAAAATTCCTCGATGTCTTTCTATAATTATCTGTGGAGTACTGTTCGTTTAGTGTGAAAATTGATATATATAACATCATAAATCATATGAGCGCAGTCAAATCGTACGCACGAATAAGTAAATCATCGTAGAGACGCAAAAAGCTAAATAGTTTAAGAATATTTCGCGCATGTTTAGTGGAGTATTGTCAGTATGATAGCGTTCCTGGTCCATTGGAGTCATGCTGACTTGACCTGTCAATGTACTTAAGCATTTGTTAATTGCAATTACCTATAAATATGCACGACAACACAGACATATAACTATAATGTTGAAAGACAGCATGTTCATATAAGACTATACAATGTCCACAATTAATATATATGTCTATGTTCGTTCTAGTATTTAATGCGATTCCCTTTAGATTTTAAGACAGCTTCTACGCGCTTTGAAAGGCTTGCAATAGTGCGATCAACTACGGCAATTGAAAGGTTGTCAAATGATCTCAAAACTCGCTCAGTAAACTGCTTGAAAGTTTCAGAAGTTATACTCTTTGCTATTGCTTCATGTTCAAGATTTTTCTTCACCAAGTGGAAAATGTTTTCGATTGGATTCAAGTCTGGTGATCGGGCTGGAATTTTATGAAACTCGGCTTCAATATCTTCCATTGCTTGTCGTGCAGCTTTACTTGTTTGTGAGGGGTCGTTGTCCATGAGAAAAAGACGACGACCGTTCTTTTTAGGTCCACACTTGGCAAAACAAAGGTTAAAATTCTGCCTGACGAATTTTTCAAAGAAACCACCACTCATTTTCTCATATGGAACTTTGAGAACCACACCTTTACCGTAGGCGATGGCAACAATCAAGTGCAGTCGCTTACCGCCGGCTAACTCCTTCGAACCTCTTCCTGTCATCAGTAACCCTTCACATTTCTTTCTCCAAATTCTTGCATTCGGCGCATTCGCACTATTCAATGGATTATGTTTATACACAAAAGAGACACCATCTAAGTAAAACGCCACTTCATCTTTCCAAAAATTTGGATTCCTCTTCATGTAATGTTTCATCAGCCGTGCATATTTTCTGCGTAGTTTTTTATCTTTTTCATTCATCAACCCCTTTTTGCGCACCTGAAAGAACCCGTATCCATTCTCGTTTAATCTTCGTGAAAATGTTCGTCGATCAGCCAGTTCTAATGATAGACCACTTTCTGTCACCAGTGTTTTAACTGTCATGTTAGGGTTGGTTTTCCTTGCGTTAGTAATGCATCTGATTAATTTCCTAACACTTCTTTCGTCAAGTTTTCTAGGCCGTCCTCTCTTGTTTTTTACTCCAACAGAACGTTTGTCTTTTCGTTCACCTTTACAAATCCTTGCTGCAGACGATGCGCTCATGTTACATTTTTTTGCTATTTGTCTATAGGAGTGGTGTAACTCCCTCCTATAATACAACGCCATGGCCTTTTGCTGTTCAGATATTTTTCTCGTGTAAGCCATAATTGAGCATTGCAATATTTCAAAAATCTATATACTTTTGAAATTTGTCTCTTAGCCCTATTTTATACTCACGGAACGCGTGACTTACATCACCGCACATTAACGATGACATCACAATCAAGAAAATTCTTTCGCACACCCTGTATTTAATCTAGAATTATTCTAACGTATACTTAAATCCCGGCTATAAGTAGGAACAGCATGTAATAATGATTTGGCAAATTCTGAGTAAAAATAATGAAGAAAAATACATATAATTATGGATATATTAATTCAGACAATCCTGGACAAAAATAATAGCACACCTCAAATATGAAGACATACACTCTCTATTCCCTCATGTTTTAAAGATATTGACTCCCCCCTTCCCCCAATCAATGTTGCACATGATTTGGGCGAATGTTAACTCGCTACCACAACATTGTGTGGGGGGAAGGGGGGTCTAAACATCATGCTTTGAAAACAGCGAAGGCATATATGTGCGTTGCTTTAAATACAAGCTAATGAATGTGTGATTTTTCCCTACGTGTGCCAAGGATTTTTGTCCAGGATTGTAGTTACTGATCCCATTTTAATTGATAAGCCTTGTTTCGATCAAAATTCTGATTTTATTGAAGAGGAATTTCCTGATTTTTATCCTTCGTGTGTTGTTACTCGAGCAATGGCTAGAGCTAAAAATGATTCTACTCAAAATGATCAACATGCCAACGACATCGATTTGGCCGATTCGTACCTTCCAATTTGTTTACAAACAAAATTTTATCGCAATCGATTTCGAAATCTAATCTTATGACCGAGCAACATAAAGATCCAGAAATTTCGACACTGTTTGAAAAAGCCGTTGAAGAAAGTGAATTGTCTAAAAATCCGGTTTGCTATTTCGTCCAAAACGACATTTTGATGAGAAAATGGAGACCACCAGATGTTTCTGCGGAAAACGAGTGGGCAGTAAAACATCAAATTGTGATTCCAAAAGTTTACCGCTATGAAATGCTTAGCTTAGCGCATGAAATTCCGTTAGCGGGACATTTAGGTTCAAAGAAAACGCTACACAAAATTTTGGAATATTTTTATTGGCCGTCGATGAGAAAAGACGTTACTGAATTTTGCCGAACATGTCACACCTGTCTGCTAGTCGGAAAACCAAATCAAACGACTCCTAAGGCTCCGTTACATCCAATTCCGGTATTTGAAGAACCATTTAGCCGAGTTATTATTGATTGTGTCGGTCCTCTACCAAAAACTAAATCAGGTAATCAGTATTTTTTGACGATAACGTGTGCCTCAACAAGATTTCCAGAAGCGATTCTTTTGCGAAACATTAAAACTAAAACCATTGTCGACGCTTTAATAAAAATCTTTTCATTGTTCGGATTACCTAAGTGGATTCAGTTTGACCAAGGTTCAAATTTCATGTCCGGGATTTTCCAACAAGTCATGCACGAACTGAAAATTAGGCAGTTTTCGTCTTCAGCTTACCATCCCGAAAGTCAAGGCGCTTTAGAGCGGTTTCATTAGAAAAAAAATTATTCACTTGCCGGCCATGAGAAACAATTGATTATATTTGGCTGATAATAATTTCTTACGACCTAAGCTAAAATTTGTCAATTTTATGTCAATTTTATCAGTATGCCATATAGGAGAAAATTTCATTTAGGTTTTCACTGAGTTCCCAACGGTGGAAATATCCAAATTTGACCAGCAAATTCAATCTGATTCGTATTTGCTTAATTTTTCCAGAAATTTTACAAAAAATATGGTGGTCTTTTCAGCTGTGAAACCATTATTTCTGTACATCAATTAAAACATTTAGTATGCAATAGTACGTGTAGAGTACTTCAAAGTTCGATACATTAAACTTCGATACATACATAGAATTATAACATGAGTATTGTGGTAAGGGCTTTATCTTTCGGGCTGAGTGGATTTTTTTAAGAACGAAGCAATCATACAAGTTGAGTTTTGTGCGCGGATCCACTAATTCAGCACAGGGAAATAAACTAGTTTCTAATATTAGTGTGCGATAACCGCTGACAATATAAGCCTCCACGAGTGGGAGAAAATTAAGCAAAAGTGACCCACGTGCTTCCAATTAGTGCAAATATCAGATCAGTGGTGTTGAGATCATTCGTTAAGCCTGATTTCCACTAGGCGGAATTTTGCGCGCGCAGCGGCATTTTCCGCCAAAATTGTGCAGCCACAAAAGTTGAAAGCAGTTCAACTTTTTCAGTCGCCCCAAAAATGTCGCTCCGCGCGCAAAATTCCGCCTAGGGAAGACAGCCTTAAGAGTTTAAGTCGATTTAAGACGAGCCTCTAAGTCGATTAGTAACTTATTAAGGGGTGTTGTTTATCAATTGGTCTCATTTTTAATTGTGAGGTGAAGTAACAGAACATTGTGTGTTTTAAGCTCTTTTATTAATATACATATATTTATGCGTGTTTTACCGTCAACTAAAACACTCGTATTTTCTATATTTTCACTGATGAAAATATGAAAAAATATTGTTTTCACCACTCGAAAGTAATATTCATACATTCACGCCATTGTGTAATATCCTCTATATATAATCATCACACTATTGAAAATTTTAGATGTCATCGTGATGCATGCATTTCACTTTTGACGAGTAATATGTTACGATTGGAAATTTCTAGATGTTTGCCTACCTGATAATGCAGTTTGCCAGAAAAGCAAAAGTGGCTGCGAACAGTCTGAATCAAAGGTGCGCGCCTTCTAAGATAAACTTAGTATTCACTCAACCAAACCTACCGTATACATTGTAAATTGTAATGTAACTTTTCTAAGCGCATGCGTGGCCTGCTAACTTAATTGGAAAAGATCTTGACTTGCCTAGTCACGTTGGTAACAAGGCAAGAAAAATCAAGAGGCAAGATAGGTCTAGAAACTGCATGTGATAGGAAATGTGTCCTCACTAAATCAATACATTTCAGCTTTCTAACGACATTACTGGGTAAGAAGCTAAGGACATAATATACCTTTATTATTTGTGAGTGGGATCGACTAAATTGTCCTAGCTATACAATCAACGGTAGACGTCATTGTAAAATTTAAATTACTCATCCTTATTGTGTGTATACAATGTATTTGAATGGTTACGGTGTAAAAGGCCTTGACCCCAACTCAGTTTTCTGAAATTATCCTCCCATGAAATATTGAATTTTTTCACATCTGTACACTCGTTATCTCACTGGATATAGTTTTTCTTAGGAAAAATCAGTGTAACGGGCATTATAAGTTGATAGTGAATATTGCTACCAGATAGTAGAAGAGACATTGATGAAATATACAGCTATATCATTTATTGAAATCAGTGGGATTTCTTTTACATTTTCCTCCCCAAAAAGTTAATGACATGGAAAGTCTTGCAGAAAATATATAAATTATGTATGTAGCTAACTAACATGATGTCTGCATTTCAAGCAGTGTTACACTTCAGGGATGACAACAATTACAATTGTATGTTTTAATAAGATCAGCGCATAATAACCAACAAAAGTGACAAAAATGATTTTGTTCAAAATGTAATTTACAAAAAATTTTAATTTTTTCTTATTTACTATACATCTATGCATATGACATCTATCCATATAACCTTTTTCTGTGACGCAGTATACACTACCTGGGACTCTTCCTTCTAATGGATTGTACGATTTGGGAATTCTCTTGCCAGCAAAAAGGATAAAAGATGGCAGCATTGCTCACATGCAATAAAACATGGTAAAACTGTGATGTTTTCTTCTGTGCCCGTTACCACTCGGTATGGTTTTTCTTTTACAGCTGATGGATCCAATATCTTATCGGCTGTATCTTGCAGTTCAAACCCACTTCATCACCATCGCAAATTTGGGATGGGCGTTAGCAAATAGCAAGGCCATTATAATGTATGAATTTTTCATGTCCAACGAGCCATTCATTTCGTGCAGAATAATATATTTCACTGTATACGATTTTTGCTTTAGAGATCACACAAAATATTACTGCAAATTGCAATCCCAGATTCAATAATGCAATATAAGCACAATATATGCTCTCGTCGTGGTATCATCACATCGTGTGAGCACAATAAAATGCTCTCGTTTAGGTTCATGCCATAGTGATAATGTTGGTTGATCGAAAAATTGAAATCGTAGTTTTGTGGCTGAAGTCTTGATGCACAGTAATGTTCGGTCATTTCCCCTTCCGCTGAATCACAACAAAATACGCGTGTGCGAACCAGCCGCCCAATTATATAAAGACCCTGGCAATATTTTGATGTATTCACAACCGGATAATTTTACTATTTTACTTATTCTGAGACTTACATGTAGTAGTTTCATACATTGAAATATAACACAAGCGTTATCTAATATCATCGTAGACCTTGTATGCATGCTATTAATATTTATATACACATGCATAGACTACAGTTCAAAATGCTTATCAGTTCCATTTTGTAAATTTATTTTGTTTGGTAAAAAAATCAAAGACATATGGTCTACGAATTTCTTAAGATCATAAGAGTTTATACAGTACAAATCAACGGGGTATCTATTGTAGCTGTGCCAGACAGTGGATCTGATACAGTAGCGAAGCCAGCCCGACAACTTGGCTATCCCATGCAAATTTAAATCATTATCATTATTAATTTCTTTTGAAATGGATTCCTTAGACGATCTATGTACACAGAAAAATAGAAAAAAATTTGCACTTGCATGACCAAATTTAAAATGTCGGGCTTGCTTTGCCACTGATCTGATACGAAACAGGCACCGGAAATGAAGATTAAAGCTACGAAAGTCAAACTTAAAGCTCTAAACTATCAGTAATCGGAGAAGTCGATGTTGAAATGTCAAACGAAACGCGAACTGTATATACAAGTACTAGAAATACATGCATGCATGTAAAACCCCTCGCCTTAATATATCAAAGATGCAACTATATTTTCGGAACACGAAGTATTCTTCGATTGTTGTCATAGCAACACGCCGACACGGCAGTTTTTAATAATGCGTCTCATATTTTTTAAATGACTGTGAAAATAATGAAAGAATTACGAGTTTTAGTGACAAAATACTTAACTTTTTAAATGTCTGTGGTCTGTTTGTCATTATGCGTAGTGTGAACTTTGGTACGGTATGAAATACAATTAGCCTTTCGCACGACCTGCGAACAGGTGCATGTCCGCCATGTTTGGGTACCGAGTAGCGCGAAGAGCGAGACGACGGAAAACACAACAAAAGTTGTTTTTTAAAAGCAAACTACAATGTTGGAGTTGAAGTTTTAAATGGTTAAAATTAAGCAGGCAGTTTGATCTTTCGTTGGTAAGTAAAAAGTACAGTTACTTTCATCCTGCCGCCTACTGCAAAGATTATAATTGCTGGCGTTATTACTACAAAAGCCCGTTTTCGAATGTCTAAAATTTCGTACACTTACTCCTAAAAATGCAGATTTATGACTAAGTAAGCAGGTAATTTATAGTATTTTAACGAAGGAAAGTCAGCAGCCTTGTTTATTTCTATTTTAGTTTTGTTTTTGTTAAGTTTTAGCTAATATGTACTGTAGCCAGAGTCAAATCATCACGAAATTTGTTGAGTCAATACGGCCGTGTCGCGATCATGTTTTAAAAACAACAAAAACCCTTTAAATTTTTGTACTAGTGTCTTGCTTTTACCGAATCCAGATGCGGAAACGGTCCATGATAACATGTGCCAAATTAAATGACCTTAGGTGTAGTAGAATTGACATAGCTCGGATTTGAAAACCCAGCAATTGAGTACAAAAATGTTCTCACATTGAGTTGGCTCCTCGCTCGTTCAAAATCATTTTTCTCTTTATATTTTGCAAGCTTGACACCAGAATTTCTCCAGGATGAAAGTAACTGTACTTTTTACTTACCAACGAAAGATCAAACTGCCTGCTTAATTTTAACCATTTAAAACTTCAACTACGCACCCCCATATATGCCTCTACCGACGAGACTTCCACCTCTTATGTCCGTACCAACAAGACCCCCTACCCAATGAGTAACGAAAATTATTTATATAACACACAATCAGTAGTGATGACAAACCCACAGCCAGTAGTGAAATTTCCCGTAAAGAATTCTAACAAAATACCGGTGCGAATTACAAATCGGTCAAAAACAATCACTAAGCCTAGACGCCTTCCTCAAAATCTAATTCCGAACATAACCGTTAAAAATCTTCTGTCAGGCATACCGAAGTTAATGTTAACGAATGTTATGTCTCTTACCCCCAAAATTGACGAGGTAAGAGAATTTATTATTCGAAATGAAATCGACTTAGCTCTAATATCAGAAACATGGTTAAAAGAATCTGTATCTGACACTGTTGTGGATATTCCAGAATTTACTTTATTACGTAGAGATAGGAAATCAGAAAATCATGGAGGTGTATGTGCCTATATTAACGCGTCACGGTATAAATATAAGCTATTGAGTAATCTGAACTGTTGTAATGATCACGAGTGTCTGTGGATCCATTTGAGGCCAAATCGTCTACCTCGAGGAATATCATGTCTAATTATAGCGATAATTTACCACCCACCTAGTGCAGATGAAAAATTGATGCGAGACCATCTTTTTCAAACACTTACACTAATAGAATCAGAATTTCCAAATTGTGGAGTTATACTAACTGGTGATTTTAATCGACTTAATATCAATCGCTTGCTGAACCATTTTTGCCTGAAGCAAATCGTGAAGATACCCACCAGAAAGGAAGCCACCTTAGATCTGATAATAACAAACATGCACAAGTATTACAACTCACCCCAGGGCTTCCCAGCCTTTGGTTTGTCAGATCACAATACTATTGTAGCCTTCCCAAAAAACTTGTCACAAAGAATTAACACTAAGAAAGCAGTAACAATACGAGATAAGCGAATAAGTCGAAAAGCAGAAATGGGAAGATACTTAGCTGCGATAGACTGGTCTTCATTGTTTGCATCTTTAGACACTTGTGAAGACATGTGGAACGTTTTCCATGCCGTTGTTCAATCTGGCCTTGATATCCTTATGCCGATAAAACAGATTCGTATTCACCCAGATGATGCTCCATGGATGAATCAGAGGCTTAAATCTTTCATTCAAAAAAGGCAAGAGGCCTTTAATATATATGGTGTGAATTCTATTCAATTTAAACAACATAGAAATTTAGTAAACAGAGAAAGAAAAACGTGTAGAGCAAAATATTACGAATCTAAAATTCAACAATTTAAAGGTGTAACCCCAAGAAAATGGTGGCAGGAGGTCAAGCGTTTGAGCGGTATGAAGTCAACAAATGTCAACGTAATTAATCAAATAGATATTGAGGACTTTTCAAACCTTACTTTACAGGAACAAGTAAATTCCATAAATGCAGCCTTCCTATCTCCACTGGAGGAATACCGAATGTTAACTCCTCTTGAACGTCATCCATTGGAGGATTCACCGGAATTCTTAAAAGTTACCGAGGAACGTGTGCAGAAGGTTCTAGAAAAACTTAATCCTAATAAGGCGTCTGGACCAGACAAAATATCCAACTGGTTTCTGAAGGAATACTCGTATGTTATCGCCCTTCCCATTATGAAAATCCTTAACTTGTCCTTTTATGAACAGTCGATACCTACTGCCTGGAAAATGGCCGATGTAGTTCCTTTGCAGAAAAAGAAGCGTGTAAATGTATTAGAAAAAGACCTAAGACCAATTTCGCTTACTCCATGCGTTTCAAAGGTAGCAGAGGAGTTCATAGTAGATGACTATGTAAAGCCAGCCGTTTTAGAAATGATCGATAAAACTCAGTATGGTGCCATTCCACATTCATCAACCACTATGGCATTAATAAATATGTTACATCACTGGTATTTAGGGACTGATGGAAATGGGTCGACAGTAAGAACAATTCTATTCGACTACAGAAAAGCGTTCGATTTTATTGATCATGAGATTCTAATTAATAAAGTGTGTAGACTGAATATACCTCGGAGCATAATCAACTGGATTATCGATTTTTTAAGTAATAGAATACAGAGGGTCAAATTACCCGAAGACTGTTATTCTGAGTGGGGATCAGTCCCTTCGGGTGTGCCACAGGGAACAAAGTTGGGGCCTTGGTTGTTCATCCTAATGATTCAGGACCTGGATATTGACTCACCATATTTATGGAAATTTGTAGATGACACTACTGCATCTGAACTTTTGCCCAAAGGAAGTGTTAGTAAAGCCCAAAATATAGTGGATCGTGTCATTCAGTGGTCAGACGAAAATAGAGTTCAATTACATCCTGACAAATGCAAAGAATTGAGAATAACGTTTTCCAAGAACCCGTCTGTTTTAGACCCACTGATCGTTAATGGGAAGGAAGTCGAAACCGTCGATAATGTGAAACTACTAGGAGTTACAATGTGCAGTGATCTCACATGGAATGCGCATATTGAAGAAGTTATTAAAAAGGCGAACAAGAGATTATATTTTCTAGTTCAGTTAAAAAGAGCGAAAGTACCACTTAAGGAACTAGTATTATTTTATACAACATGCGTTCGATCGGTGATAGACTATGCCATACCTGCCTTTTATCATGCTCTTCCAAAGTACCTAAAGAAGGAGCTGGTGCGCTTGGAGAAAAGAGCAATTGCAATTATGAACCCAGGAACTCATTATGATGTGGCAAGTGAAGTTTTGAACATGCGATTAATTGAGGATCATCATGATCTCCTATGCAGTAGGCTGTTTAACAGCATGATGAGAGACGTTAACCACAAACTTGCAGACTTGCTTCCACCGTTGTATTCTTCACATCATCATCTTAGGAATGAACGTAAATTCAATGTCCCTTGTACTTTTACTAACCGGGCTAGAAATTCATTCGTAGTTGCGATGGCTGCGAAAGTATAATCTTAGATTATAAGGTTGCAAGCGTAATTTTAGATTATAAGGTTGTTATATATATCCATTTTTAAATTTACATATAGCAGTATAATTATAATATATGCACTTAAAAGAACTTATAGTGATTATACTTTATCGTAGAATTTTAGCATTTTATACTGTGTAAATAATTGTAGTGTAGTTATAAATTTTTTGTAAAGATTACGTAATTCAGCCTTCGAGCTGCGAAGTAATTCTGAATAAACTATCTATCTATCTATCTATCTATCCAACATTGTAGTTTGCTTTTAAAAAACAACTTTTGTCGTGTTTTCCGTCTCGCTCTTCGCGCTACTCGGTACCCAAACATGGCGGACATGCACCTGTTCGCAGGTCGTGAGAAAGGCTAATAAAATAAATACTGATTAAGCTATAAAATATTAAATAAACTATTAAATTTTTGTTTTGCAATAAAAACAATTTCAAGCCATGCATTTTTTATTAAAATAGCTACGGTCATATTTTTTACCTGTAAATTATTTTCACACTTACAATAAAACTACAGTCTTGCTATAGGCGGCCCAATTCAGTGGGTAGTTTCATACAGAAATCAGTAGCGAGCGGTAGCGTATCGTTTACATATATAAAAAATACATAAGTTTGGCAACTAAATTTCACCTGACAAACATATGACTTTTGTTAAACACAAAATACATCGCTCGTGAAATTAAAAACAGGCAAAAAATTATAACTCGTTAATCTCCAATAATTTTGCTATACATACTCAATGAAATTTGTCTTCAATGTTTCCAAATGGCTGCAAAATTTGAACATATTTTTCATGTATTGACAAAAAATTTCTTGTCCCAATGCGGGATGCCAGAGGTTATGCCACACGTCAGCATTTAAAAAGCATTTATACCCTCCTATTGGTGCACTTTTAACGAAGTATTCATTTAAACCATTTATGTGTTTAACAAAAGTCATATGTTCGTCAGGTAAAATTTAGTTGCCAACCTCATGTATTTTATATATGTAAACAATACGCTACAGCTCGCTACTGATCTCTATGTGAAACTACACACTGAACTGGGCCGCCTATGGTCTTGCTTTTACAAATCAAAGAAACGTAAACTTCGAAATTAAAATGTGGAATCATTACCATTGCTGCTACGGAATAGTCTGAATATGGTTACCTTTTATGTACATTTCCGTTATTGTTTCCTTCTGTTGGCGCGTTTTTCGTCGTCTTTTCCGTATTTTTGATTTATTCTTATTGTTTTTTAATGATTTCGATTTGTTTCCCTACAGATTTCATGACATTTATCTTTAAAAACCCTCGTCAAAGACGTCAACTAAAAGGTTGAACGTCCAAACCAAACCAAACCAACGCATAATGGCGGATGACTTTCGCATCTAAGAATTAGTAACCCTCGCCCCGGGCTTCGCCCGGGCAGCGTTTCGCGTTGCGGCTCGGGGATAATCGTTATGAAAGGAAAAATCGACTTGCCGCCATGTTGCTGATTGACGTGACCGGGAGACAATAAAATCCCAAACAAAACTAGCCTGATCACAGACCTACGTTTCGCCGCCTGATAAATTTTTGACGTGGTAATGCAAAACGTACCGCCCACTTGTATTTTGTATTAATGAACACAATAATCGATACATTTTTAAATGTGTTAAAGCACTAAAATAGCAACGACGAATGTAAATAAGTATATATAATAAATCGCACTTTTGCGATAATTATCGCTAAAACGTTTTGAAAATCATTCAAAACACTTCCTTGTAAAGCGGACAAGACATATGCCTGTACATTTATATTAAACGATCTAAAAATTTGAAACCTTGAAGAATTTGAGCTTCGCGATTGTGTAATATAATGTCAGTCTAGCTAGTAGGTAGTATATAAGCTATTAGGTTAAACTTTTTTGACAATTTCAAAATTTAACAAGAAACTCAGCAATCACAACCCATTTCCCTGTGAATTAGCCAATCAGTTTTGTCCACCGCCAGACGGTTGACTTACAGTCACTTATGACAACATTTCTATCCCGCCCAAAAATTGTCAGGCGGTGAAGCGTAGGTCTGTGATCTGGCTATAGGTTAAAACAGTTATAATAAACAGCAGAAGACAACCGAACTTGATTACATCTTAGACAAATAACAACAGAGATTCACGGGCATCGGAAAAGCCACGCAAGACAGGAAAGAAATACAAATAACTGTACAAATTAAATAGACAATGCAACCCCAATTGCACAAAAACCTCGACGAATTCCATACCAGTTGACCAAACCATTGAAGCAAAGACTAGTAGAATTGGAAGAAAATGACATAATTGAGCCAGTATCAGAACACGAAGCCATTGCACTAATTGCATGGTGCTCTGACCTGAACCATGGTTACCATCAATTTTCGCTCGATGAGAAATCCCTACGCAATACCGATTCAAACGACATGCATTTGGAGAAATTAACTACCAAGACCTCTTTGACGCAGAGATTGCAAAGATCATATCTGTGCGAAAATTGAATTCATTCCATGCAATACTTTCCCAGTCACAAGCCGTCAAACATGGTGAAAATGCGTTATTTTGTGGTCAAATTATCGCGCGGTCAGATGGTGTCAAAGGTCATTGATGACGTATGCATTGATGACGTATGCATGTTGTACATTGTGTAATGGTATAGTTATACTAAAATGCTACGAGTATCACAAATAAATACTTTGCAAACAAACTAGAGGATTCTGTATTTAACAGTTATTCTACGAACTCGAGTCGTATATGAGCTGATACTCATATTCAAATTCGTTGCATTTTTCGACCTATGCAAAGACTTTCGACTTTTTTCCGCTTTAAAGACCGCATTCCTTTAAGTTTAAGATCGCGCATTGTTTATAAATACAAGTGTCAATGCTGTAATGCATTGTATGTTGACGAAACCGTTCGCCATTTTCATAAGCGCATTTCTGAACAATTGGGAATTTCGGGCTCTACTGGTAAACAACTTTCAAAACCTCCTTTCTCTAACATTCGTGATCATCATCAGTCTTCTGGTCATCCTATCTCTCCTGATGATTTCTCCATTCTGTCCTCCTGCTCTTCATCTTTTAAACTTTTGTTAAGGGAAACTTTACTTATCTCTAAACTTAAGCCTTCACTTAATGCCAACCTTAGTTCTGTACCTTTAACCTTGTATAATTAATCTTACCTTGCATGACCTTTGTATAGTAAACTGTAATATTATATGTTCTTAGTTTTGTTACTGTTAAATCACTATGATTTGCCTATTTTAAATCTGTAACCGTTTTTTGTAACCTTAGAATTTTGTGCTTTATATATAAGCTTTTGTACATATTATAATACCTTAATTGCTCTGAAGATGTTGCAAGTAAAGCAACGAAACGTTAGCTTCATTAAATATTTTTCAAAAAATTTGTTTTGTTCAGTTATGTTATGGCTCTATTTAAAACTCTAAGATTATCGACCAATCTGCAGATCAGTGGTCTTTACTGCTTTTTAAAGAATCGCTTGTCATACGACGGTTTAAACCTAAAATGAATCATGGAACTAAAGCTTCGAAAGAACTTATTATATCAATCAGTTAATGTACACTTACGCATGCATGTTCCAAAATATAAGTATATGTAATTTATATTATGTATCCAATTACGTTATAATCTTCACTATATAAGTATCACTGTTATGTAACTAGCGTCATTCTTCATGATGACTGAAATATATTCGAAAGCTAGAATAAATTCAAAACGTTTATTTTCAGAGTTACCGTTGTTTTCCACCACAGCGAAAACCTTCAAGCAGTGCTACAGTGAATCGAAGCTCATAATCTTACGGTACGGAAAGAGAAATGTAAATTTAGAAAGAGAAATTTGAATTCGGGAAAACTAGTACTACCTTTCACGGCCAAATGTCATCGCAGATGGACTAAAGCCAAGCCCCGACAAGTCCCAAGCCTTGCAAGATCGAAAATCACCAAAGACGCGCGACGAGCGAGTATCATTCTTGCAAATGGTAGCATACCTATTCCGCTACATCCACTTCTACTCGAGCTTTTAGCGAGCAGATCGCATTTGATGACCTCAAGAAAGCAATCACGTCTGCGCCAGTACTGATGCCTTTCTACCCAGAGCGAGACACACTCATTGTCTGTGATGGTAATCCAGTCGGACTAGGAGAACCGCTTTTCCAGAAACCAACCCGTACACTATGTAAGCCGCACACAGATTTGATCGTTTGTTAGATGATACTGAGATTGAATGAGTTACGTAGTAACCAAGGTTAATATGCCAGGAACCAGCGCGCGACCTGGGTCTGAGTGACCCTCCTGCTGAGCTGGATATATACTGTAAGAGCGTCAGTCGTGCAGTGGGAGTGGGAATTTATTTTTTGCTGACTGACATATAGCCTAACTTTGTGCGTTAACTTCCATCGAACTCAGTTCTGTGTGATAAGCTGCAGACGTTTCGGTGGTCAGGCCCCCGCCAGACTTTAACTTATAAGGAAGTGTACGAGTTTTAAAAGATGTGCCAAAATAACAACTACAAACACATTAGTGAAAGAAATTGGTAGACAATTTACATTATTTACAATAATTATTACTCAAAGCTATGAGCAGCGATTTTTTGCCGAAAGGAAGAAAGTGATTTGCTTTCCTAATATCTTTTGGAAGAGAATTCCAATGTTTTGAGTACCCGTCATACATGTATCTATTTTTCATATTTTCAGGACGAGGCTTTGGTAAACATAGACTACATGATATGTCTCGAAGATGATACTCTGATGACTTCTGTATGAAAATAATTTAGTGAGAGATTGAGGATCCATTTAATTTAATATTTTATACATCATTTTTTCTTTAGCCTTCTTCCTTTCGGACCAATGATTTACAGCATTGGTCATATTGAGTATAATTCTTGCAGCTCTATTTTGTAGTTTTTAAAGTCGTTGTGATTGTGTTTCACCGAAAACATTCCATACCTCGCAGCAATAATGAGGTAAGGGCGGACAAAAATAAAGCGTTATATACGGGAAATAAGAGTTTCTTTGTTGATATATGGTTTGACTTGACGGATAGCGGAGACCCACCACCAATCTTTTTGCAAATATTTTCAGTATTACTCTTCCAGGTTAAATGCTGGTCAACTTTAACCCTAAGAGTTTTGCATTAATAAACTTGTTTAATTTGTTCGTTTTCAATGTGAACATCCAGATGAGGATCAGAGATCTTTTTGTCGTTTGCTTTGAACCAATTAAATAAATTCAATTTTGGCAACATCAAGGCTAAGTTTGTTAGCAGCTAACCATTTTCTAGGACTTTCTGAGTCAGAATTTACTGCAGCCTGGACGTCATGTACAGAATCTCCTGAAGCTGTCAGATTTGTGTCGTCAGCAAACAAACAAGGTTTCGTTTTATTCAGACATTGAGATAAATCATTTATATATACTAAAAAGAATAGCGGTTCTAAAATAGAGCAACATTTAATCAATCGCTCTGACGAAAGGGAGTTTGTATTTGGCATCTCTGATTTCGATTTGTAAGATAAGATTCGAGTGAGGTTATAACTTGCTCTTTTATTCTGTATAGTTCCATTTTCCTTAATAGAATTCGCTTATCAACAGTATTCAATGCTTTTTTAAATCAATTAAAACTACAAAGTTAAACATTTTTCTATCTAGATTCACATACCAATCATTAGTGCTATTTAATAATGCAGTGGCTGTATAGTGGAGTGTAGTGAAATCCCATTTGATAATTACTGAGAAGCTCATGTTTAATAGCTGTACAGTTGATCATACAGAATACGTTCCATAATTATGTTAATGTCCGGCAAAACTGATATTGGCCTGTAGTTTCCAGGAATGTTTCGCTGGCTATTTTTATATAGAGTTATTACTTCAGCTGTTTTTATTCTTCAGGAAAACAAGATAGAGTAATAGATTGGTTGAAAAAAAGCGTCAGTGAATCTGAAATGACAGGTGCAACTAATTCAATGACTTCAGAAGAAATCTTGTCAATGCTTTATTGCTCGAAAGCCCAAGCAAAAGCCGGTGTATATGACTGACAACAACAGGTTTAAATGCAGAAAACCTGATTTGTTTAGCATGTTTTACATAGCCATAGGTTTCAATATTGTAGTTTAAATCTAGTTTGTAGTTTTTTATCACAGAAATTTTCCTTATTGCAAATACTAAACTACGATCGCTTATAACTGTGTGAATGACACCAGAATCTGAGGGGTTTTTTCTGGTGTATTAACAATATATGGTCAATTGGACAGCTTGTTGACATAGTTATTGAAGTAGATGACATAGTTTTTCGGGCTGCGTTTTTAGCGACTCATTACAAAGACGAATGGCGATAAAGAGCCTTCGAAGCTTAGAGTTTCAATTGATGGTTGGCATTTAACGTAACTGCGACTATGTTAATGGAGGTATAACACAAAAGAATATGTTGTTACTTCCCTTATTGGATCCACCCAGCGTGGGTGGCTGACATTGTCTTCCGCTTTCCGAGAAATTGATTGCAAATCAAGAACAGAGCAAGAATAGTCTATTCACTGCTTTCCGATGGCATACTACGAAACCCGGACTCGGACTCAGACCCGTAGAAAACCCGAACTCGACAAAAACCTGGACCCGACACTCGGACTTACCTTTAGAAAAAACCGGACTGGATTTTAGAAAACCCGGACTCGATAGATTTTAAGACTGCATTCGAAACTGCATGGATTCATTAAAAACAAGTTATTAAAAACTCTGCCACTCAGTCGGCAGAAAATTGAAGCAATTTGACCATGTTCTATTAAACTATTTGCTATAGCAAAGAGATAAGAATAAGAAGATCAGATAAGAAGATCCCGGAAGAAGCTTATGATTTGGTGATTGTTGGAAAAATGAGAAGAAAATATTGGAAGGATGGAGTGGAGATGACGTTTTCTAATATGTCAAACGTCTATTACCACTTAAATCCGAATTGCGCCGCACAACAGAACACCTTTGTCATCCTCTCATTGATAAAGGTTCCAGAGGATTTAAAGCCATTTCTGAACTCGAGCACCGCGAATTACTACGAGATAGACTGAATGTTACGGTTTAGAGATACAGTGGAGATTAAATGACAGACAGGAATAAAGTACAACAGTGCTATATTGCTGCCTCTTTTAAGTATTTAATATAGCAGGACTATTGTTTCAATATAAACGTAGTTACGGTATGTTATGTTTTGTAAACAGGATGTCGAGAATGTTGCCTCCAAACAGTAGTCTTCGACTAAATGACTCACTTGATAGTTTTAAAATGTATTCATTAAACTACACAAAACAATAGCGCAGGGGCTTCACGTTACACACTCACTATCTAACTCTCCTTACACACTGATCTCACATCCTTACATACAGAGCCGTGTCGAGGCTCCTACGTCGTATATGGCTGTGTTAAACGTCAACTAATTAACTAAATAAACCGGATATATATCAATTACAATTAGACATCAGTCTCCAACACACTCCCTCGTATAGTTCATGTATGATCTATATGACCAGTGAGACTGAGTTCGAGAACGTTCGCTTGACGCTGTAAACAAAACAAGTAATCTATAATAAACTATATACGTTATGCGTTCTATTTATGTTCATTCATGCAGTATACTTAGCTATCATTCAAAGTTCATATAATGTTACTGTTCATCGTTTTTTGCGATATCTTGCATGCGTAGTTTTGCTGCGGCTGCTGCGTCTCTCGTTGCTCGTGGGACAAATGTGGGTGCCGTGGGATTGGGTTTCTTGAAGTTCTCTACGTCGCAGGCTAGTTCTACGGGGTAAAGGTATTGAATTGGTCTTTCAAGCTCCCCGTTCGCTGTTTTGACTCTCGCTCCTCGTACAATCCCGTCTTTTCCTTTGATGGTTTCTCTCACAACTCCAAGCTTCCATGTGTTCCTGTTCTTGTTCTCGTCCTTGCTGATCGCAGCTGTTCCTCGTCGTGGTGTGATGGTCTGCTTACCTCCCCCGTTCACGTGACGTTCACGCAGACTTTTGACGTACTCCCGAGACCATCGATTCCACACTGATTCCTTGCATTTAATCATAAACTTCGCACGCTTCCGTAAATCTCGGTTGTCAATATGCTGGGGTTTTAACTCAGGCAGAACACTTGGGTTAATGTTCAGCATGGAGCTAGGGGTTAGTACCGGAAGTTCAACATCGTCCTCGATATAACTTAAAGGTCGGTTGTTCAAAGCAACTTCGACATCCAGTACCACTTCTGAGAACTGTTTCCATGACAACGTATTGTTCCCGATAGCCTTGCAAAAGGCTCGTTTGAAAAGGCCGATTAGCCTCTCAAACTGTCCTCCCCACCACGGGGCTCGACTTAGATTGAATCTCCAATGGATCGGACGACCTGCAAGAAACGCGTGGAACTTTTCGTCTTTTCGAACCTTGTTGAGCCACCTTAAAAGTCGCGGCGTTGTCTGAGTAGATAATTTCTGGGCGACCACGTCTCGCGATTAATCTTTGGAGGCTAAGCAGGAATTCTTCGACTCCCAAAGACTGTAAAACTTCGAGGTGGACTGCCCGCGTTAAACTACAACCGTATAGCACCAGATATACCTTTTTTGGGACTCTCGTTTTTGATTGGTAGCGAATTGGACCTGCGAAGTCTACCCCCAGGACCTGGAAAAGCGCCGAGCCTTCTGTTCGCGTAGCTGGTAGATTTCCAGGTGGTGGTTTTTCGTACGCTTAGCTTCTAAATTTCACACAGCCAAAACAATCACTTCGAGCCTTTTTCACCATTCGACGTAACTTTGGTACCCAATATCGTTCTCTGACTTGTGCCATGGTTGAAGTCACTCCACCGTGGAGTGTTGTGAAATGAGCTTGTTCTACGACTTTTCTCGTAAATTCGCTGTTTTCTGGAAGAATTATTGGATACTGCTCCGCAATTCTCCCTCTACACTCGAGGACTCCCGTTTCGTTAGGTTGCAGATTTAACAGCACTTTCACGCCTTCGATCTCCCCTCTTTTGTCTGCTTCATGCTGCACACGTTTGATCCACCAAGTCGTTTGGTGTCCAATTTCATTTGTCTTCAATGGGGCATATTCACGCTCAGCACTGAGACTTCTACAGTTACGGATGAGACGTTGTATCCACGCTCCGATTCTGAGCACTTTTCGCAGTCGATATGATTCTAGTAACTCGTCGCGTTGTGGGCTTGCTGTTACCAACGCGTGAACTTGGCGTGTGTGCTTCAATTCGCCGGTTGTTTCCTTGCTTGGCTTTAATGCTATTTCTGGTGGCCACTTCGTTTTATCACTCAACCAACACGGACCATGTTGCCACAACTCGCTGTTGGTAACGTATCCGCCACGACTTTCGAGATCAGCCGTGTTCTGATCAGTCGTTACACGATGCCATTTTACTCGTTCGTGCTCGCGGATCTTCTTCACACGGTTGGCCACGAATTGACGGTACTCGCCCTGACCGTTGATCCAGTACAAGGCTACTGTAGAGTCAAGCCAGCTGTGCACCTCAGTAACTTTCTCAACTCCAATCGTTGCTTCAACATTTGTTACGAGATTCACCGCCATATGCCCTGCTACAAGTTCCAACCGTAGAATAGTAAGGGTTTGTTTTGCTAGTCGAGCCTTAGCACACACCAGACCTTGCGTAGTTGCTTGGTCTTGTTCGACGACAGTGTAAACAGCTGCGGAGACTCACTTTTTGGCATCACCAAACGCATGTAGATTTATTGCCTTAACAGGTTGTTGATGAGGGACCAATGATCGCGGTATTTCGAACCGTTGTGGTAACTGTAGACACCAGTCTCTCCATTGTTTTGCGATTTCTACATTGGTGTCTCAGGAATGGTGAGCTTCACAGATTTTACGATAAAGGACTTTTCCAAGTAGCGTTGTTGGAGAAATCAACCCGAGAGGATCATACACACTGGCGAGCTGCGAAAGGGCACTTCTTTTCGTTGTTGCTGGTTCTTTGTTTACCGTATCGACGCTTAATCAAGGTGTCCTTTTTCTTGTTCCAAGAAAGTCCAAGCAACTTTGTTAATTCAACGTGTCTCGGTCCAAGTCGCTGCTTAGCAAAGGTGGATTGGTAGTCGTTTATCGCGTTCTTCGAATTACGTTCGTCACTTTCGAGGGTTTCTACATTGGAATGCCATTTGTGCAATTTGAACGTTGCGTCTTCAAAGATTTAGACTGCTTTTGTCTTCTTTTCTCTCACTTCGGTCGTGGTTGTTCCTCCTGTCATCAAATCGTCGACGTAAAGCCCTTTCTGGAGTTCTTCTACGAGATGTGGGTACCGCTCTCTCCATGATTTTAAATGTTCGTTCAGGACTCCACCCAGCAGAAATGGAGAACACGTAAGACCGAATAACGCTCTTGTGAACCGATACACGACCGTGTCATCACTTCCGGGGGACTTCCAATGAAACCTCAAGGCATCACGTTCCTCTTCTTTGATCTCGATCAGCAGGAACGCTTTCTCGAGGTCACTATTGAGCAGAATGGGAAGGAATCTTGCACGGACGAGTATGGACCAAAGTGAGTTTTGAAGCGTTGGACCAGGATTGAGGCAATCGATCGTTTAACGACGGTTGTGTGTTAGATTCTTTCGCTGATGCGTCGTACACAATTCGCAGTTTTGTACTCTCTGCATCTTGTTTTGCGACTCCTTTATGAGGAATGTAAATCTCTTTCTGTATTGGATTTGTATGATAGGTTTGACGCGCCCATCGCGTTAAATACTAGGGAGGTTTAGCAAAGAGACGTGACGTCATGCGACGTAAAATGCCGTGATTGTCCATCTCCAGATTTGCTCACGGCATTTCCACATCGTTTTTACCTCGCTTTGGCGTTGTCAAAGGCGTTGTGTCGTCTTTGCTAAACCTCTCTATTAATGAAAGGGGGGAGCTGCGACTCCCTTGGCTCCCCCCTGGCTACGTCCCTGCTCATACACCGTGTCTTGGTTCTCTGAGGTGTCAGCGAGACCTAGGATGTCCAGACGACAGAGATCTTCGAAATCAGCGCGAGAAGTTTGTGTGAACAGCATGGTGCCTTTGTCAAACTCGGCTCCAGGGCTCATAATCGACCACTCGAACTTCGTTTCTTCCGCGACAGGTTCCCCAGGACCACCCACGAGAGGTTTTGAGCATGTCTTGATCCGTGCGTACTCGCTTATACCAAGTATAACGTGAATTGGCAACTTATCCTTCGTATCGTTGTCGTCCATTCGAACAGCGTTGAGATGTTGATATCGTGCAATTAAAACATCATATTCCGGATTATTAATTGTCAAAAGTTCACTTTTGCTGACTTTAGTTAATTTCGCATCTAATTCAAAGTTTCCGTCTATCGAGCTAATTTTAGCGTCAAAAATTTCGATTAGTGCAGTTTTCGAGCTCATTAACATGTCAATTCGCTGACGCTTAGTCCCGCTTGGTTTTATCTTGATGGTTTCAATTAACTTATCAGATACATAAGAGCTCCCGGCGCCTGAGTCAGTTAGTGCTCGACACTTAAAGCCATTAATTTTGACAACTACCACCGGGAAAATGCCGTCACCACTTACACCATCCGTCATCAGCTTCGCATTATCATGAGATTCATCATTCTTCTGCTCGCAAATGGAAGTATGATGACGTCTGCTGCAATGGCCGCAGGACATTTTGCTAGAACATTCCGAGGCACGGTGCTTTTTAGTTGCGGAGTTAAAGCAAAGTCCTTTTTTGCTAGGATCCCTTTTCGCGCTTTTACATCAGTGAGTTTCACGCATTGGTTTTGCTTTATGCCTCACGTCTCCACAATAAACACAACACCGGGGTTTAAAATCACCGTCTCTGGTATGGAATAATTTTTTTCCGATTCAGCTCGTCCCGTTCATTGACGGGTATGGGGCTCCTTTTCACCCATTGTTTCAAAGCTTCAGTTAGATTTATAAAATCCCAAGTCTCCCATTCAGGTTCAGTGCGCACGAGATCTCCCCGAATTCCTGACAGTTTATCCAAGGTCATCGACACGTTTCCGCTGATAAGGTCTAGTTTTCCTATTGTCTCAAGGGCTTGAACTGAATGAGAAAGTTTTTCGTAAAATTCCGCTATTTTACGAGGGTTGGCACTAGTTATATTCGGTAATTCAACAATCTCCTTCACGTAACACTTTACTATCTCGGATTGTTTACCATACTTGTCTTCGAGAATGGCTTTCGCACGATTATAGCCTTCGGCTGTGAAGGGCAGGGTTTCAACACTAGGTTTAACTTTGGGTTCAAGCAATTCCAACAAGTACGGTAATTTACCAATCGGAGCGATAGAACTTCCATCAATTGCCTCAGAGAATTGACCCCAAAGTCTGGGCCAATCCAAGAAAGATCCATCGAGTTTAGATATCACAAGTTTTGGCAGTTTGGCGACTCTATTATCAGATGTTTCGCATTCCACGGTTTCCGGATTTTTTTTTAAACACGCAAAGTTCTGCTTGCATCTTCAACTTTTTCTCATGCATTTCTATTTCTAATTTAAACAACTCCTTTTGTGCCACAAACTTCTCATTACGTTCGGCATCAGTTTGCCATTGTTTTAGCCGCGTCACTTCTTTATCTGCGATTTCTAGTTTGGCTTCGATTTCAACGTTCCACTCATCGATTTTTGAAATATCTTCTTTATCGTTAATTTTTCGCTTCAACAGTGCCTTTGCACTGGTTAGCTTCTTTAATGATTGTTTTTAGCGTTTCGAGATGCCGTTTAATGTGTCGGAAACTGACAAATAAGTCAATTACGTTGATAAATAGTTAATCATTGAAGGTCTATAATGCATGCTTTAAATACATAGAACGTTTTGTGTTGTTGAACAGAGTTGAGGAGAGACAGCTGTGAGAGTGTGACCTAGCCCGAGCGCTATTCCAAGTGAGATTTAGTATAATAATTTTTGTTTATCCGTATTGTTGGTAAATGAATTCTATAAAACCTACGTGGTGATTATTTTTGTGACTTGTCGAGGACCACAGCTCTGGAGGCAACATTCTCGACATAGTGGCACCTCCGAGCGGGACGTTGTGAAACTTGTTGAATAGATCGCGAAAGAGCGAGAGAAAGGCCCGATATAGCCATGGATGAAACTAAAGACCTGGCGGACCTCGAAACGAAGCTGACGCAGTTGGATCTGGCAGTGGGAAAATCGAAAACACTGCTGAGCGCAGGTAAGAGATTAACAATCAAGCGACACCTCCAGGCGTTACAAAAAACAGCTAACGAGGCGAATGAGTATAGACGCAAAGCCGAAGCCTTTAAAATTGGTAAAAAGGAAGAGATTTCAGCAATTCAGGAATGGAATTCAAGCTTAGACTTAAAACTAGATGCCGCTGACGTGGCAATAGAAAAGCTACAAAAATTTCTTGCATATGCCGAGAAGGCTGAAAAGTTTGAAACGCACGAGGAGGGGTTAAGGTGCGAGAGATCGTTTCATGAGAATCGATTGAAAATACAGGCTGAATTGTACACCACGTCCCTTACTAACACGGACACGAAGGAGCTTAGTTCGTCTTCGACAAAGACAGCTAAGTTACCGAAACTAGTCATATCTCGATTTGGGGGCTTGCTTACCGAATGGCCAAAATTCTGGGGGCATTTAACTGAGGCGATTGACAAAAGTTCTATAGCGGCAATAACAAAATTCACTTATCTTCTGGAGTTGCTTGAACCGAATGTAAAGCGTTCTGTCGAGTCACTACCATTCACCCTCGAGGGTTATAACCGAGCCAAAACTATCTCAGAAACTAAATATGGTAAAGAATCTGAAATTGTTTCGTTAAAGAGATTTTGGATTTACCAGACATTTCAGGGGCAGATCCTCATAAAATAGAGGAATTTTGCGAGAAGTTAACCCACTCAGTTCCAGCACTCGAGACGATGGGAATGCTTAATAACGTCAAGGGTTTTTTTATGACACTAGACAAACTCTCGGAAATACGGGGCGTTTTAGTGCGTAGTGACTTGGGACTTTGTGCAATTGACCGAAGCCTTAAACCAGTGGCTAAGAAGAAACCCAGTTACACATTCCCCAAGGAATCGGGAGGAACTCAAACGCAAAAAGCTTTTCAGTGCCCAAAACGACAGTTCCAGGCCCCGAGGTTGCGTTTACTGTGAGGATTTCAGCCACAAAGCTATTTACTGCGAAAAGGTTACGGAAAAGGCTTGTGTTTTAACTGCGCAACAAAACAACATCGCGCCGCAGAATGCACCAGTAAATCTGCCTGCGGCAACTGTCACCTCCGTCATCACACTTTAATTTGTGATCGAAAGAACGAGAACCAGAATGATAAACATTCTTCTGGAGATAAAAAGCTGATGACAGATGGTACAAGTGGTGAGGGCATATTTCCTGTGGTCGTAATTAAAGTAAATGGGATCACTTGTCGGGCGTTGATAGACTCTGGCGCCGGGAGCTGCTATGAGTCCGCTAATTTGATAAGTACTTAAAAATAAAGCCCAGCGAAGTTATGCGTCAACAAATTGACATGTTGATGACGTCACGCACCACTAACATCGAATTTTACGATGCAAAGTCTCCTCGAGTGATGGTAGCAACGAAATAAGCACGCGTTTAAGTAAGATTGACAAGGGTGAACTTTAGTCGGTCAATAATCCACAATATGGCTACCCGATAAAGCGTTATCAACACCTAAATCCCGTGCGAATGATTGATACTGATACTAAGAGTCAATTACCTATCCACGTCATCCTCGGAGATTACGCGCGAAAAAAGACCCCTAGGAAGCCTCTTATTGGACAGGACGGGGAACCGGTTGCCGAGAGGACAAAGTTCGGATGGACAATCCTGAGTCCTGGTGTAGAGTTTGACCGGAAGAAGATGATGCTGACCCAAAAGTCTCAAGTCGATTTTGATCAACTTTGTCGTTTAGACGTCCTTGGTTTGGCCGACAGCTCGGAGAACAACCAGAGTTTGGTGCATACGGAATTTCGAGAGCAATTAGAGAGAAACCCAAAGGGGTGGTACGAGACCGGGTTACCATGGAAACCTAACCACCCACCACTTCCAACAAACGAGATGGGGAGCCGACAAAGACTAAAGAATCTCGTGAAACGTTTCAAATCTAGTGACCGTTACCATGACTACCATGCAATCATTCAGCAACAACTTGACGAAAGAGTGATCGAAGTGGCACCAGTCGAAGCAACCGGTACAGAATTTTATATTCCGCACAAAGCAGTCGTGAAGAACTCTGCAGAGTCGACGAAACTCCGTATCGTTTACAATTTGGTGCAGCTAAATTATTTAAAATTTTATACATGAAAATTGATTTCAGAAAGTCTCGCCTTTTTCTAAGGTTTCCCAGGCAAGTGTCTCGAAAACGTCAGCCGTCCTTATATCATAAGTTGCTCCCGTTAATATTCGTGCTGCTCGATTTTGATATTTTTGTAATTTTTCTTTGAGTCCTATCCCACAGTTGTCCCAAAGAGGGCTACAATAATCGAAATATGGTTGGGCTAGAGCATTATAAATTACTTTCAGCATCTCGGGAGGTACAAAGGGTTTTACTCGCTTTATGGCTGCAATGCCAGCGGCTACTTTTTTACAGATCATTTCAATATGACTGTCCCAACCCAGTTTATCATCCAAATTTACTCCTAGACACTTATAGTTGGTAACCCTAGGAACAGGTGTACTGTTAATTAGAATAGGCTCATTACAGATATTATTTTTTATATTATAAGAGGATCCTATGAACATGTATTTTGATTTTGTGGGATGGATTTGTAGCTTATTTTTTCTCATCCACCAACTCAAATTTTTTAAATCTTCGTTTAATTTGGAGATGAGATCACTACTGTTATCAGATGATGCATAAATTTCAGAATCATCAGCATATAGGGAGGGAGTAGTGTTATTCAGACTATCCGGCATGTCATTTATATATAATAGAAAAAGCAAAGGACCAAGAATAGAGCCTGGTGGAACTCCGCATATTATCTTTTTAGAAAAAGATAACTGGCCATTTACGATACACTGTTGTTCCCTATCTTTGATGTAGGAATCAAACCATTTCAGCGCATTACCAGAGATGCCAAAATTTAGATTCATTTTGTTAAGCAATATTTCATGATTTATTGAGTCAAAAGCTTTCCTTATGTCAAGGAAAACCACACAGTTTATTTTCCCCACATCCATATTACTCAACCAATTATCGCACATTTGTATAAGTGCGGATACAGTGGAATGTTTTGGACGAAATCCAGATTGATGTTTTGAGAGTAGGTCATTGTCAGTTAAATAGCCATACAATTGCCGAAATACTTCCTTCTCAAAAACTTTACATATTACTGGTAATATAGAAATTGGCCTGTAATTTTCACATTTGGTTTTATCTTCAGATTTGTAGATTGGAGTTACACGTGCTCTTTTCCATTCATTTATATAAATACCACTTTCAAGTGATAAGTTAAAGATATAGGTCAAAGAAGGTGCAATAATTTCGGCAGATAATTTTAAGATTTTTGCTGGTATTTTGTCAAGTCCGGTAGACTTGTTAGCTTTCAGGTTGTTCAAGATCGAATAAACGTTATGAATTTCAATGATTGCCTGAATCCAGGTCCCAGTCTTCAAAACCACCTATGGAGCATCTTGGTACGTTCTCGCTTCCTTCCAGTTCTACTGACCGGGGATCTCGAGGAAGCCTTCCTTCAAGTACGAATCAAAGAATCCGAACGTGACGCTTTGAGATTCCATTGGCGGGGACCTGAGAACGCCGAAACGTCAGTTTACCGATTCACAAGAGCATTGTTTGGTCTAACGTGCTCCCCCTTCCTGTTATGTGGCGTCATCGTGGAGCACCTGAAGTCGTGGGAGGCTAAGTACCCTAATCTAGTGGACGAAATACGTAAAGGACTTTATGTTGATGACCTGATGACGGGGGGAGCGACTGAAGACGAGGTGAAGGAAAAGAAAACGGAATCCATTGAGATCTTCGAAGACGCCACGTTTAAGTTGCAAAAGTGGCATTCAAACGTCAAAACCTTAGAAGCTCCATCAGCTCCATGTAGCGATGAAGATTACGAGATTACTTTTGCAAAACAACAACTAAGAAGCCAACCTGAAACGAAACTGTTAGGTCTGGGGTGGGACAAAAGAAAGGACAGTATAATTGTCGTAAAACCATACGAAGTACCCGCCACCACCAAGAGGAACGCGCTTTCGCAACTCGCAAAGTTATACGATCCTTTAGGACTAGTTTCGCCAATGACGTTGCTCGGGAAGAATCTATTTCGAGAAATGTGTGAGTCACGAATTTCGTAGGATGTCGAATTCGCCGAGACAATGGTCCGAGACTGGGAGAAGTGGCACCGACAAATGCCAGAGAACTACGAAGTCCCCCGCTCACTAGCCCCTTATCAGCAACCCGTTTCTGCCATCACCCTTCATGCCTTTGGCGACGCAAGTAAAACTGGGGTCGCTGCAGCCGTCTACCCCGTGGTCGAACAACCCAATGGAACAAACCAAGGGTTAGTGTGCGCCAAATCACGATTGGCCAAACGGAGCTTAACAATACGCCGATTAGAACTGGTTGCTGGTCATATGGCCATAAAGCTGGCAACAAACGTTGAGAGAGCGATCAATCAAAATCGAGAGAAGGCGGTCCATTTATTGGATAAACAGTGGCCCTTTATTGGATAAACGGGCAAGGTGACTTTCGTCAGTTCGTCGCGAACCGGATGGCAAAAATCCAGGAGCACAATCACGTGAAATGGCACCATGTCTCCACTCACGAAAACCCTGCTGACCTCGGGAGTCGTGGAGGGAAAGTTGTTGGCGATGAGCTTTGGAAATATGGCCCTCACTGGCTGAAAGACCAATCGCAGTGGCCACCACAAACGACCTTGAGAGCATCCCCCGAAGCCATCGAGGAGTTGAAAGCCGTAATGAGTTCTCGGGCACTTGTTACAGTTAATCCGCCTGCCGAAAGAGATACATTCTCAAACCTACTAAAGAAATTCCCGCTCTGTAATGTCCTCCGAATCTGCGCCTGTATCAGCCGGTTTCATGAAAACTGTAGTGCAACAGAGGGAAAGGCAGAACGGACCGTTAACCACAGCCGATATTCGAGTACGAGAACTATGGTGAATTAGGAAAACCCAAATCGAAGCAGTAGAAAGTCCTGAGTTCGACAAGACGAAAGTTCACTTGAACATACAGCAAAACCTTGACGGCATACTCGAGTGTCGAGGAAGGATGGACGGGGAGTACCCTGCCTTCTTGCCCAGTGCTTCTATCTTCACAAGAAAAGTTGTCGAGAGAGCACACCTGAGCACGCTCCACGGTGGGGTGTCGATGACTATGGCCAAGGTACGCGAGCGTTACTGGGTTCCAAAACTACGACGGCTGGTCAAGCATGTAAGGAGCAAGTGTTATGGATGCCTGAGATTCAGGGCTGGCGCGTACGAAAAACCACCACCTGGTAAATTACCTTCTACGAGAACGCAAGGAACGACTCCATTCCAAGTCGTTGGAGTGGATTTCGCAAGGCCTATTCGATACGTGACAAGAAATAAGGCCGAAAGGAAAGCTTATCTTCTTCTTTACGGGTGCAGCTTGACTAGCTTGACTACCCATTTTGAAGTTCTCAAGTCTATAGAAACATTCGAGTTTATCACAAGTCTAAAGAGATTCATTGCCAGACGTGGTCGCCCTGAGCTGATTTACTCGGACAACGCAAAGACATTCAAGTCCGCCGCCAAATTGTTGGGAAAAGTCCAACAGGAAGAGAGATTCCATGCCTTTCTAGCTGACAACGCAGTGGAGTGGCGATTCAACCTGAGCAGAGCCCCTTGGTGGGGTGGGCAATACGAGCGCTTGATTAGTCTATTTAAGCGTGCGTTCCATAAGACCATAGGCAACGGTACGTTGACATGGGAAGAGTTGGAGGAAGTAGTTTTGGACGTGGAGGTTACACTCAACTATCGGCCTCTGAATTACTTCGAAGATGATGTCGAGTTCTCCGTCCTTACTCCGAGTTCGATGTTAAATGTAAACCCCTACCTTATGCCCAAGATGAAACCACGTCAAATAAAAGAAATGGATCTGCGGAAACGACCAAAATTCCTGCACAAGTGCAAACAAGCTGTATGGAAACGTTGGGCTCGCGAATACGTTCGTGGTCTACGAGAACGTCATCGGCAGGAAATCGGCAAGTAGACATCGCATCCGAAGATCGGCGAAGTCGTGATAGTCTGGAACGAAGACAGAAACAGGAATAAGTGGAAGCTTGGAATTGTGAGTGAACTGATCGAACTGGCAAAGATAAAATCATACGTGGAGCGCTAGTACGAACGGCGAACGGCAAACTCGAGCGAGCAATTCAACACCTGTATCCACTAGAGTTGTCTTGCGACAAGCCAAAGTGGAAACCCAATCCGAGTGCACCCACCTATACCCCACGCTCTCCGAGAGATGCAGCAGCCGCGGCAAAAGTACGATTACAGCAACAGCCGGAAGGGGAGGACCAGTAACTTTAAACATTTATATCATTGCTAACTTTATGTTTCATTATTAGGTTTGCATTAATAGAGGATTATATTAACGAAGTCATGCAGTTCCTTCAAGAGCATATACCTTAAGTCTGACCTATATGGGGAAGGGTGTCGGAAACTGACAGATAAGTCAATCACGTTGATAAATAGTTTGTTATTGAAAGTCTATAATGCATGCTTTAAATACATAGAACGTTTTGTGTTGTTGAACAGAGTTGAGGAGAGACAGCTGTGAGAGTGCACCTAGCCCGAGCGCTATTCGAAGTGAGATTTCGTATAATAATTCTTGTTTATTCGTATTGTTGTTGGTAAATGAATTCTATAAAACCTACGTGGTGATTATTTTTGTGACTTGTCGAGGACCACAGTTCTGGAGGCAACATTCTAGACAAATGAGTTCACGCTTACCTGCATCCAGAATCTTGCCTGTTCTTTTGTCTTCCAAATAACTGGCGGTACAGCTATCCCGTCAGAGGTGCCACTATGTCGAGAATGTTGCCTCCAAACTGTAGTCCTCGACTAAATCACTCACTTGATAGTTTTAAAATGTATTTATTAAACTACACAAAAGAATAGCGCACGGGCTTCACGTCACAGACTCACTATCTAACTCTCCTTACACACTGATCTCACATCCTTATATACAGAGCTGTGTCGAGGCTCCTACGTCATACATGGCTGTATTAAATGTCAACTAATTAACTAACTAAACCGGATATATATTAATTACAATTAGACACCAGTCACCAACACAAGACTCATCAAGAGCAAATTATTCTTATACAGTTGAATGAAAGATTTTAAGAAGTAATGTCTAGTAATTTCACGTATTTTACATTTCATCATAGTTTAATAGAACGCGGTAAATGAATAACTCAAATTGCTTCAATTTTCTGCCGACTGACGGGCAAAGTTTTTAATAACTCGTTTCTAATGAATCCAGTTTCGAATACAGTCTTAAGATCTATCGAGTCCGGGTTTTGTAAAAGCTAGTCCGGTTTTTTCTAAAGGTAAGTCCAAGTGTCGGGTCCGGGTTTTTGTCGAGTCGGGCTTTCTACGGGTCTGAGCCCAAGTCCGGTCCGGGTTTCGTAGTATGCCCTTTCCGATACCTCTGCACTCTACAGTACGTGTCGCCAGCCCAGCTCAATGATTCGAGATCACTTTTTGTTTTTGGACGCGAATATCCTCCTAACTCAGTGCATGGCTTATTAGTTTTTGCTTTTTAAGGATATCAAAATACTGGCCGCTACTGTGTGCATCTGAAGATGCATATAATACGTGGGCAATTAAGATTTGAAAGAGTTGAAATATACGTTGAACGATTTTAAACGCAAACCACGATCTTCCACTGTACATATGGAGACAGAGGATTTTCCATAGCAGCATTAAAATTATGGAACAGCCTGCCTGTGACTTTCAAGGACATAGGCTTTTTACACATTTTTAAATCAATAGTTAAGACAATCCATTTCCAGGATGCTTACTTTTAAATCTTAATCTATAATCTACTGCAATATATGGATTTTTAGCATAAAATACCGTAGCAATTTTTTTTATAATATTGTAAACGCATTGAGGCTTTGCAAAATGCGTCCTAAGAACTGTAATTATTATTATTATTAAAGTTTCCTGAGATTATTATTTTCCGTAATAACCCAGTAACCGCGGTTATTATTTTTCGTAATCTTCCCCGGAAATCTCATTACAGCTGCCTGCTTTTAGAATGAAGGTTATTACGGAAAAATTAAAAACCTACGAAAAACAAACAAAAACTGTGGTCTCATGAGTTTTTAGTCTCATGAGGTCTGCCTCTTAATAAGGCCAATATGTAATTTGATGCGCACACAGTAGATATAGAGACTCTTAAGTACTTTGAGCTATATACATTACTGTATTAAACGACTTTGAGCTATATAATATCATAATATACATAAAAAGCGACTGGGCACGAGGCAGTCATGAGGTAGTTACTGAGACACTCGGATACTATAGAGAGGTGCTAATTAAATCAGAACGTAATTAAATCAGTGGCGTACCGAGCGAGAGTGTATGACACGTACACTTTCAAAGCCTTGATTACGCTGTTAATTTCAGGAAATTTTTTTCCCAGTAGGTGGACTCAAATTGAAGCCCGCACAAGTGGAAAAAAGTTGAGCGAAAATGATGGACAAGCATGGACGGTAAAAACAGGGTTCATGTTACGCTTTGAACTTATAAAATTTAAGCCTTCGTGGTTTACCGATTCTCGTTTAGAGATTAAGAGTTCGACTTAACCGGAGAAATTTGACGGGGAAAATCAAATTGACTCCAATGACGAGAAATTGAAGTAAAACGAGTTTGAGAAAAGTTGTGATTACTGTATCAAATCCAGAGGAAATTTGATTTAGTTCGAGTTAGCGTTTGATTCAACCGAGGTTCAACTGCAGTATCAAATTTGATTATGATATCGATGACGTGAGCGACAGCAAAATACGAGAAAACGTGGAATTTTATCGATACGAATATAGTAAACAACATATTGCTTGGCCGCCTTGTAGATATATATACGAATTATATTTTCTGGAACGTCACTTTGTCAAATTTGTGAAAAGTGATGTAAAATGTATATTTTAGAATTATCAGCCTCAGCGTTATTTATTAGACGAGTAAAATCAGTCTGGACTTTTAAGATTGTATCATTTTGACACTTAAGTGGAGTGGACTTGACAAAGAAGATATAATCTTCCTATATCTTATTATAAAATGATACATCATGACTGTCCCAAATAGATAAGTACTGATCGAGGATTATATAATATAGAAACTAGCTTCCTTTATTTCCAAGACACTTACACAGCGTAACTAAAGTTTTGCATTACAAACGATACAAATAATTGCTAATTTCCCAAAGAAAGGTATTTTCATGTTTTTTTCGTTTAGCTATAGTGTTGATGAAAGGTCCTATAATTTTGTGCGCGTTTAAATGCGGTACCGCCACAGAGAACGTTAATTCGATTCGATATATTTAAACAGAATAATTTTAGAAGGTTTCCTTTTTTACATATTGTTCGTAAAACTGGCTAAAATTGATAATAATATTCTCGATTATTTACCTTCATTGCTACGTGATATTTCTCATCTATATATTGATGTTTTATCAAACAAATTGACTCCCTACCTTGACCACCATGTGTTGCAGAAATATGTCAATAATATTAGCAATATTCTATGATTTACTTACGTTTGTTTTCCTCTTGCCCGCAGACGGCTTTGGTCAGAAACACAAAGAGCGCAATGTTAAACAGCCACCGACATTCCATGATCAAATCCAGCAGGGTATTCGGTACAAAACGTTTTCAGTAGCGCTACACACCGTCAGCCTGCTTTTCAATCAAGGAGTAAGGTGCGCCAAAGAGTTCAGACAAATTTCGAAATATGTTCAAGTAATCAGAGCCAGGTGTCGAATGGCATTACATGAATATTTTCCGAGTGATATCTGATATAGCACGAAAACACCTGTATAGTGCCTTTGTGACTTTCCTGATCCAACGGGCATGGTGGAAAAGATGGAGTGCGAAGTACGGAGTGTGCAGGACGGAGAACGGAGCGCAGAGTCTGTCTTTAAAGTGTTTAATTTCTTCAGACTTCGCGGTGATTTTTAAACATACCACTTCCTTTCCACTTTACTGGGCTATAGAGCGGAAAACGCGGAGACTGTCTTTAAAGTATTTCTTTAGACTTGGCGGAGATTTTTAAACAGATTCCGTCTTTTCCTCTTTGTTGGAGCATAAAGTGGAAAACGTGGAGTCTATCTTTAAAGTGTTTCTTCAGACTTAACGATGATTTTTAAACAGACTCCGTTCTATTACTAAACGTTATGGGGGCAAAAACATTAACAAAAAAATAAATTAACTCATGCTTTTGATGTTAAGTTGACTTGTTTCTTGCTGTCAGACTACGAACAGACAAAAAAGATATTCATGGCATCTAACTGAAACATTTGCTTCAGATTTTTACTTCTCGTCCATTCAAAGCTCATTAAAATCTTCGCGACTTCCTTAACTATCTGGGCCTAATCGACGGTTTCAATGACCTTAACGATAGATTGTCTGGCAATAAAAAGCATGATATGATGATAAAGATATATATATATAGCGCATCGACACTAAGTCCTAAAAAGCTAAAAAACGTACTAGTCAGCGACCAGCACTACTGCAGCATAAAAGGGCAGTGGGCAGCATATGAACCAAGTTGCTGATTTTGGCGAAAGCAATTAAATCCCGTCAAATTCAGACTGCAATTGTAAACACCGGTACGAGCTCTAGCTGCTACATTGTCGCTAAAAATTTTGCTATTTGCCTATATGTCCCCATAAAGTGGAAAAGACGGAGTCTGTTTAATAATCACCGCCAACTCTGAAGGAACACTTTAAAGACAGACTTTGCACTACGCGCTTCGTACTCTGCACTTCGTACTCCACACTCCGTACTCCACACTGCCACTAGCATCCTGTAGTAATACAGGGTGTCTTTAAAAATGCAACGATAGATTGTGGCAGACTGGCAGTGTTCCAGATTCAGATTTGTAAACAGGAGGCAGTTGTTCCAAAGCAGGTTAGCTTTATCCTAGGTTAACTATAATGTCAGAGCAAATTTTCCTGTAAACATGAAAACATTTTCTCATAAATCGTGCCTGGATCGATCGAAGTTCTCCTTTCTCAAGTTTTAAAACGAAGGGGTGCATTGAAATACACAAACTAAAACAGCAGGTTAATTTTAAACCCAGGGTTAGTGTAAAACCAGCTTTGAACAATTGACCCCAGGTCATTATTGTAGTAGTTACTAGTTAGCTAAGGGTGTATAAAAAACTGATTAAATCGGAAATCGCTCTCTACTTCGCGAACTCTCTACTTAGAACAGGTGGTAAAATAAACTTGTGCAGCCAGAGAAGAGATCTCTCCAAAATCGTTCAATTCTTTGATTATGAACACTACGTCCAGTAATATGACTGGCTCTTCCAGGGCCACGCAAAGGATGGTTCAACATATATTGGGCCACATCAGCATTCTCCCCCCCCCCCCCCCCCCCCTTCTTTGTCGGTCTTTACTCTCGAGTCTCGAAGGTAATCCAAATGAATCAACAGCAGTTTGGAAAAGACCGAACACTATTTCTGCTGTGTTATTTGTGCTACAGTACGAATAACAAACCTCCATCTAAAAAAGGAAAACTGAAACATTTCAACAAACTATTAGTGATAAAGAATTACAAATGATCATGGCAGTGAAAATGTCCATTAAAAAATAGTGATGACCTAAGTTGGTTTTGTTAAAGTATGCTCAAATATTTTGTTAATGTTACTATAAAAAGGAGACATTAGTTTGAACACTCAATGTGACGAAGGAAATATATGTACTGAAAATTGGTTAATTAGAATAATTAGATAACGAAATAATTAGATAAAAATGACCACCATTCCATAGATAATTATAGTAAATTCCTTATGTAATTATAGACCTTATACGGTAAATGATTGTAAACAAATTCCTTGTAATCTCATATATATGTATGTAATTGTGCTGTAAAAATAACTAGATTGATACAAAACTCTGATGTTGTAAAAGCTGTACTTAATCTGCAGTGGATCGTGATAGCCACATCCACAAACTTAACAGGTTATGGGCCCAGGAGAGGACTTGTCTTTGATGGAGACGAAAGCAAGTATGAACTCTGGGAGGTGAAGTTTTTTGTCGTTAATGAGAATTTAAAAGCTTCACGATGTGTTCGTTCCTAGCGAGGGTGAAGAGACGCTAAATGAGGTAAAGAACGCAAATTGCTTTGCCGAGCTGGTCCAGCATCTGGACGATAGAAGTTTGTCTCTTATAATAACAGAAGCAAAGGACGATGGAAGGAAAGCGTTGAAAGTTCTAAGAGAACATTATCAAGAGATAGAAAAGCCGAGAATTATCGCTCTGTATGCGGAACTAACATCATTGAAGAAGGGTGAAAACCAGACAACGACAGACTACATGATTCGAGCAGAGACTGCTTAAACGGCATTGAAATCAGCAGAAGAAGTAATAAGCGACGGATTACTAATCGCAATGGTTTTGAAGGGACTACCGATCAGCTACAAAACGTTCGCAACCGTGGTCATACAACGCGAAAAACCGATGACCTTCAGTGAATTCAAGATCCAATTGCGAAATTACGAAGAAAATGAAAAGAGTTGCCACCCCACTGATGACAAAGACAATGTGATGTTTGTCAAACCGCAGATGAAACCGAAGCGTTTTGAGGGAAAATGCTACAAGTGTGATAAGAAAGGTCAAAATCTCGGAGTGTTGGATCAAGAGCGAAAAATGGTGTGTCAAGTGTAAAAGCAAAACGCATAACACAAAAGATTGTAGACCTGGAAAAACCGATTCCGCAAAGACCGCAACGGAGCCCAAGAAAGAAGAGAACAAAGAAGACAACGATGAACACTCGTTTACATTCACCTTACAAGATTTAGAAGATGGAAGCAGAAGAAGACCGCAAAACACAAATGTACTTGTTGACACGGGAGCAACAAGTCATGTAATCAATGACAGCTCTAAATTCGTAAGTTTTGACACTAGTTTTAACTCTAGTTCACATTTTATGGAATTAGCCAATGGTAGCAAAACAAATGTTGTATTAGGGAAGGGTAATGCAAATGTAAAATTATTTGATGCAAGAGGTAATTTACATAACGTAATGCTGCATAATGCACTCTACATACCATCATACAACCAAAACATTTTTTCAGTTTCAGCAAAAGTAGAGTAGAGGGGCCTCAGTTGTTCTAGGTCAACAGGTAAGTAAATATACCACAGAGGAAGGAAAGGTATTAGAAATCAGGAAGAAAGGGTGTCTTTATCATTTAAACAGCTTATCATCTTCAGTTAACTATACTAACTCAATTTAGGAGTGGCACAGGATTTTAGGACACTGTAACTACGCCTACGGAGATGTTAGGAAGCTAGAGAAGGTAGTAAAAGGCATGAAAATTAGCGACTACGAGAAGGCAGAATGCGAGATATGCACTCAAGGCAAAATGTGTCAGACAAGGAACAGGGAACCAGATAAGCGAGCACAGGAACCTCTCGGAATTCGTTCACTGTGATTTGGCCGGGCCAATAGAGCCCGTGGCCAAAGATGGACTCAAATATGCACTATCACTTGTAGACGATTTTTCAGGTACAAACATGGTCTATTCTTTGAGACAGAAAAGCGACGCTGTAGAAGCTACAGAAAAATTTCTAGCTGACGCGGCACCATATGGGAAAGTCAGTCGGCTTCGGCAAGGGTATTTTTGTGGGATACGATAAAGGAAGTCTATCGTATTTAGTGTTTTTCCCTGAGACCAATAGAGCAGAAAGAGTACGATGCGTAAAATTTTTCGAAAAACTTAAGGCCGAACAAAATGGTCACGAGGAAATAATCCCAGCTAGGGGAACGTTTGACGATGAAAAGCGCGAAAATGTGGCGAATGAGATTCAAATTGAGGGAGTGAGTGCAAACACAAATGAGCAAACACAAACTAATGAACAACAAGAGCAAGATATCTCTGCCGAGCCAGAAAGATATCCAACTAGGGCACGTAACAAGCCAAGTTATTTTGGACAAGATACAAATGACAATAGTCAATACAAGTTATACAGTTGATTATTGTTATAGACTTGAAAGTGTCCCAGTGAATTACAAACAAGCACTTGAAGCGCATGACGCAATTAAATGGCAAGAAGCCATGGACACTGAAATGAGCGCTTTGACAGACAGCGATATATTTGGCATGGTGGAAAAGACGGAGTACGGAGTACGGAGTCAAGACGGAGGACGGAGTCAAGACGGAGTACGGAGTCAAGACGGAGTACGGAGTACGGAGTCTCTCTGTAAAGTGTGTTACTAGATTTGGCGGTGATTTTTAAACAGACTCCGTCTTTTCCACTTTGAAAAGACGGAGTACGGAGTACGGAGTCAAGACGGAGTACGGAGTCTCTGTGAAGTGTGTTTCTAGACTTGGCGGTGATTTTTAAACAGACTCCGTCTTTTCCACTTTATGGGGGCATAAAGTGGAAAACACGGAGTCTGTTTGTAAAGTGTTTCCCCAAACCTGGCAAATCAGTGCTTTTTCAAAGGCTGCCCACCGTTGATCGTCTTCTTTTATGTCACAGTAATGTTGGTTGCTGACCAAGATATTTTTAGGCTTTAGATCTCGATGCGCTGTATCTTTATCATGCTACTAAGCGAGCCCTACTGCAACATCACTGAAAACTTTGGCATGTAGTTTATCATTAAAATTCTCAAACCCGTCGATTCGGTCCATAGAGTTGAGGAAATCGCCCAAATTTGTACTATGCTTCGAATGACCGAAACGTGAGAAGTCGAAAGCAACATATTCTAACATTATTGCACATGGCAAGGTGCACAATCCCATGAAGCCAACAACGTTAACATGTCTCAAAGAATTGATGAGCTTCGCCTCCTTCAAAAACAAATTTTCATCGCTTGACGATTCGCTTGTAATCTTCTTGATAACGACCGTTTTATTCTTATAGTTGGCTTTGTAAACAAAACCGAGATCTCCTTTTGCGATCGCTGGTAATCTGTCGAGGTAAATCACGCAAAGTTGGCAGTTTAAAAGCCATATTATCTAGTTAAAGTCCGGCAATTTCATCTCACATTGTCTATGGGAATCACAAGCATGTATAAGAAGCCGTCAGTGTCACAAGCGAGTAACTTACACAAGCGCCATGTAGTCTATTAAACAGTACTAGTCAAGAGGGTGGTAAAGGGATTTTTCGTGAGCCGTGAATTGCCAATATTTGTTGTTGTGAAATGAGATTTGACGAATTTTTGTGTCGTGAAATGTGATTTACATGCCCATTCCTGAGCCGTGATTGGCAGCTGGACGAGTAGGGATAAGTGCTAAACAACAAAGTACAATGCATTGGTTACAACAATTTTGCTGAGTGCATTTATTTTCTTCATTTTTTCTACATATATTGGCTGTTTTTACAAAAAATCATCCGAATTTGAGCTTTCAATGGTGCTTTTTACTTTCTACAACGTAAAAATAGGCTGACGAGTTAAGAAGGCTTTAGCACCCTCAGTCAACAGTTTTTAGAAAAATGTATCAATTATATTGCAATTATATGCGCCATGTAGTCTCAACGATAAGGAATAATTCAACTTAACACTTATCGTTTGATTCAATCATCTAAATAAACAATAGTTGGTGGAAAAAAGAGCTTGATCCTTAAAAAAAATTTGGCTTCCACGTAAAAATCACCGCCATGTCCAGGGAAACACTTTACGACATGAGACTCCGTGTTTTCCACTTTATGCCCCCATAAAGTGGAAAAGACGGAGTCTGTTTAAAAGTCACCGCCAGGTCTGGGGAAACACTTTACAGACAGACTCCGTGTGTTTTCCACTTTATGCCCCCATAAAGTGGAAAAGACGGAGTCTGTTTAAAAGTCACCGCCAGGTCTGGGGAAACACTTTACAGAGAGACTCCGTACTCCGTACTCCGTACTTCGCACTCCGTACTCCGTCTTTTCCACCATGCCTTCTGTAATAAAAAAAGTTTAATTTCTGTTGATACATAATCCTATATACTATCCCTAATTAATGTCTATCTGTCAACTATTCAACACTCTCCCCCTATTTGCTACACGAAGTGTGCAAATATAATAATAATAATAATGACTATAATGCCTTAACAAAACGGGTTATATATATATAAGTTCTATAGAATCATTAAAATGTATTATTGTTGTTCGTTAGTAAAGTTCGGACAAGGCTGTTTATATTTAAGTCTTACTGTTTTGTTGATTTTACTTCTTCTCTTTCTCTGCGATGTCTTGCAACCGTACCGTTGCAGCTGCAGCAACATCTCGTTTCCATTTGAAGGCTTGAGCATTTGGATCGAGATCCGCGGTCTTTGTCTTTGGCTTGCTGACGTCACACGAGAGTTCTAACGGGTACAGATGTTGCACAGCGCGTTCGAGATGGTTTTTTCCAGCTCTTAGCCACGCCACTCGACAACTCCATCACGTCCTGCAATCAGGTCCTCTACGATTCCTAATTTCCATTTGTTCCGATTGCGTTCGTCCGACTTGATTATGACGACGTCACCTTCTTTCCACGAAAACTGCTTGTTGTTGTGTTTGAGATTGTGCCTTTCTCGTAATCCTCTCACGTACTCGTTCGTCCATCTTTTCCACATCATGTCCTTGCACCTTTCGATTTGTTTCGCAGTCTTCCTTAGATTTATTTCTTCAATATCTTGGTAATCCGGAGTGGGAATATGGTTTGGTCGGTGGAACATTAGGGAGTTGGGTGTCAACACTGGTAATTGGGGGTCATCCTCAACATAGCTGAGGGGTCGGTTGTTTAACGCCACTTCGACATCAAGCAACAAATTTTGTAGCATATTCCAAGTGAGTGAGGTACTACCACCAGTCTTGTACAGTGCTTGCTTTACTAGCCCAACGATTCTCTCGAACTGTCCACCCCACCATGGTGCTCTACTTGTGTTAAATTGCCACTTTATCTCATAATTTGCAAGCCAATCGTGTAGTCGCTCATCATTCATTATTCGTTTGAGCCATTTTGCCGCTGCTACAAACGTCTTGCTATTATCGGAGTACTGAGATTTTTTGGGGCCGTCCTTTTCAGGCGATGAGGCGTTTCTAGCTTTTCAAGAAGTCGTTCGTGTCTTGACTTGGCAACAACTCCAAATACACTGCTCGCGTCAAGCTGCATGCGTACAGTATGATATACACCTTTCCTTCACGGTTCGCCATCTTCTGATACCTTATTGGTCCAGCGTAATCCACTCCAACAACCTGAAATGCCGCATTCCCTTCGGTTCGATCTTTGGGAAGGTTTCCCGTTGGTAGGTTTGCTACGGCGACTGCTCGGAACCTTTTGCAGGTGTTGTAACTTTTGGTCACTCGTTTGACGATTCTTCTTAGCTGAGGGGTTCAAAATTTTTCTCGAAGCTTTGCCATGGCCATTCCGACTCCCCCATGACAGCTGAGCTTGTGTGCACGTGCGACGATCTTTTCGGTGAGTAGCTCGTTATCGGGTAGGTAAACAGGATAATGTCCTCGTATTCTGCCTTGACACACGAAGATACCTTCGTCATTCTTTTGCAAGTTTAACTGCTGGCGATTTTCCCCGAAAGATTCCGTTTCCTGGTTACTTTGTTGGACACGCTTCACCCAGAACTTCGTTTGCCGACTTGTCTCTTCGGTTGTCAAGGGTCCAATTACCTTGTTGGGACCATTCCTTGTGTTGCTCGCCAGACGACTCATTCTCGCTGTTATCCTGAGCGTTTTCCAATCACACTTGTGTAAGAGTTGATCTAACTAGTCTTCCTGTGGAACTGCTACGGCAAATAACTCCTTTACGGCTGTTTTGGTTTCCGCTTTCGTCTCGCTGGTTTCCTCTGTAGTGATGTTAGGTGGCCACATTGTTTACGAGGTTCTTAGCCATATGCCTTGATACCAATTCAAGTCTCGGGATGGTAAGCCCTTTCTTCGCCAGGCGCGACTTTGCTGCTACGAGTCCACTGCTAACTCTGGTTGGTTGTTGTATGACCACGTATACAGCTGCCGAGACTCCTATTCCGCGCGCATCTCCGCAGGCGTGGAATTTCACACACTCGATTGGCTCTTCCGCTTTGGCTAAACTTCTCGGTGCGGAGACTTGACACGGAAGGCTCCGTTCATATTTCAGCCATTTTTGTAATAAGGTACTTGGTAAGGGTGCATCCCAGGAAATTTTTAGGTCGCAGGATTCACGATAAAGCGTTTTCCCGGTTAAGGTCAGTGGAGATACCAGGCCAAGTGGGTCGTATATCTTTGCCAATTTTCCTAATATGCCTCTCTTGGCGTTTTCTGCTGCTTCGTTTCGAACGGTGATTTGGATGCTGTCGCGATTTTTATCCCACGGGAGCCCAAGTAGCTTTGTCTCCCCGTCTTCACTCCGAGTTGCTGTTTTGCATACGTTTGATCTTCTTCTATCTTTGTCGTGTTTTCCGCTTTGATCGCCTTCGCGTTTGAGTGCTGTAATATCTAAACTATATTTCGGTTATATATTTGATTAACAAAACACAAATCATGTACATATCACTATCAGTTCTAGCTTGTTACGTTTCTCTGTCACTTCTCACGTCTATATCTATTCTATTTTCATCCGTGCCTATCATTTATACATCGCTAAGTCCTTTGACCGAGTCAAATGACATGACGTCATTACCATATCACTTCCCTTTTCATCGAATTACCGACGAGGGAATTTCCTCGCCATATCGCTCAGGTTGCCGGACATTTCTTGTTGATCTTCTGGGCTGTTCGTTGTTGTCATTTCTTTCAGTCCCGTGCCTTCCTCGCCATTTATTTCACAGTCGTCCTCGTCCTCGGTGTTAACATCAGTCTTCGGTTTTGGTATCTGTCTAAAGTGTGATACGTTCCGTGTTATTGTGTGTCCTGTATGGCTTCGTGCTGTCACCGTGTTATTGGTTCGCGAGATGACAACGTGGGACGTTTCGTTGAAGTTTGGTCTGCGTTTGTTGCGTCTTTCTTGCTTCCACAACACGTAGTCGCCAACTTTTATTGTGCTCTCTCTAACATTTCTGTTGCCGTCGGCGTAACGTTTGTTGTATCTTTGCCTTTCACCTTCTTTCTCACAAGCTTCGTTATGGCGGTTAACTAGGTTGTGAGTTTTGAGGACAGGGAGTTTTCCGCGAACTTGACGATTAAACAAAAGTTCACAGGGTGGTACACCCGTGGCGCAATGCGGTGTAGTGCGGTATTGCAGCAAGAAACGGCTCAGCTCTTGTTGCCACGGACGGCCGTCCAGTTTAGCAGCTTTAAGTGATTTTCCTAAGGGTTGCATGAAACGTTCGACCTCAGCATTGCCTTGAGGCCATTTGGGGGTAGAGAAGATTGCTTGTATTCCGAGGGCAGTAAGATAACGTCGGTATTCATCGCCATGGAAAGGTGGGCCATTGTCGCTTTTGAGAGTGGTAGGAATGCCGTGGACCGCAAAAATCTTATCGAGTTTCGGTATCACAGTGCAGGCTTTCGTGGAAGGGACAATTTCGACCGCGGGAAAGCGAGAATACCTATCGACAACAACAAGGAGGTATTCTCCGGTAGGTAAAGGGCCATAAAAATCGACATGAACAGTGTGCCAGGGACCATCGGGCATGGGTGTGGGGGTGATAGGTGCTGGGGGGCTCGATCAACTAAGGGCTTGGCAAGTTAAACAATGATCGAGAGTTGTTTTAACCATGGAGTCGATGTTGGGGAACCAAATTTTTTCCCGAATCAGTGCTTTTGTTTTAGTTAGACCAAGATGTGCCTCGTGTGCGATGTCGATCGCGCGTTGTTGTAAAGCGTGGGCAATAACGATTCGGTGTCCCCGCAGGAGGATGCCGTTGGCGGTGACTGTTAACTCGTCTTTGATGTGTTTGAAAGATGGTGGGATGTCGGTGGGCCACGTGTTTGTACGTAAACAAGTTTCCAGCGCAGTCAAGGTCTTATCTGTCTTTGTAGCGGTAGCAATTTCATCGAGAGTCATGGCGCGTGGAACCGTGTGTTGCTCAATGAAATTCACGTATTCTTCTGCCATGCGATCTGGGTGCGACCGTCGGGGTGGGGAGGGGTGGCGTGACAGATAATCGACGGGATTGGTGGCGCCAGGTTTATAAACAACGTTAAAGGTGTATGGTTGCAAACGGAGAACCCAACGTGTCAATACGTGCAGACGGTTTTGATTTGGTGGTGCCATAAATAATTTCGAGGAGTTTGTGGTCGGTGACTAAAGTGAAGCGATGTCCAAATAGGAACATGTGAAAGTGTTCGACCGCCCAGACGATAGCAAGGGCTTCGCGTTCAGTTTGGGAGTAGCGGGTCTCGACGGGCGATAGTGCACGGCTTGCGTATGCAATAACTCTGGCATCGTCGACATTTGGCGTGTTTTGGGAAAGGATGGCCGATAATCCGACAGGCTCGCGTCGACAACAACAGATATTTCTTTGCGAATATCGAAATACCCCATGCATGGAGGTGACGTTAAAGCAGCTTTCAAGGTATTGAACGCGTTGATATGTTCTGTTGTCCACCGAAACGGTGTGTCCTTTTTTGTTAAGTCACGGAGCGGAGCAGTGATGGTTGCAAAATTTGCGATGTACTGACTGCTGTAGTTCGTTATACCAAGAAGGCTGCGAACTTCGTGTACTGTAGTGGGTGTGGCCACGTTCTGTAGATCTACGACTCGCTGGGGGTCAGGTCGCGTGCCATCGGCAGAGAAGACCTGACCGAAAAATTCTAGTGTGGGACTCAGGAGTTTACATTTGCTAGCGTTGAGGGTGAGGCCTCTGTAAACGTTGTAGGCACTTGTCCAGGTTTTGATCATGTGCTTCGCGCGTACAGCCGTAAACTATGATATCGTTGGCTATGTTCTTGACGCCAGTGAGGCCTTGGAGTTTGGTCTGAAGAGTGTATTGAAAAATCTCAGCGGCAGCGTTGGTGCCATAGTTTAAACGTTTATAACGGTATAGACCGAGGTGGGTACTAAATGTGGTGATGTGTCGGCTTTTCGGATCAAGTTCGAGTTGATGGTAGGCTTGGGACAGGTCTAATTTCGAAAAATATTTCGCGCCATTTAGCTCGAATCTGACGTCATCGACCGTAGGTATAGGATGTCGAATTCTTTTGATGGCCTCATTTGCCTGTCGCATGTCCACACAGATACGCACCCCTCCATCTTTTTTTTGGCACTGCGACAATAGGGGAAACCCAGGGGGTTGGTTCATCTTCGGACACTTGCTCAATTATGTCGTCCTTTTCGAGAGCGATTATGGCATCTTTAACTTTGTTTCGAATGTGGTAAGGGATACGGCGCTGTGGTTGAGCTTTATGGTTAGCAGTAGGATCAATGTTTTGCTGGACGGTTTGTTCTTTCAGTTTTCGCAACCCGTCGAAGACTGGCGCATTTTTCTGAAGGATGTCATGGAGTTTTTTGTCTTTAGTTGGATTATCAGGCATGAGCTGAGAGATGGTACATACATACATACATACATAAAATTTTATTTAAAACACGCTAGCCCCAACAACAAGATGCTGGTTTCCATGGGGGGCGTGTGGACAAGTTACAAATACATAGACATATAGTATTTAAAAGGAAGAACACACACGTACAGTAACAAATGATTGAAAAAGAAAGTGAAATATATAACTAATTACAAAATTATTAAACGGGGTTTTAAGGAAGTGTCGAGCACCAATGTCAAATGAGCCCCTTAAAGGAAGTCCAAGTATTGGTTTTTAGCTTCGACGCTTAAATTGTTCCACAAGAAAGCCCCATTATAGGAAAAACTCCTTTTTTTAAATTCAGTTTTGGGTTGAGGTAGCACCAAATCAGTATCACTATTTCGTAAATTATAAGAGATGGGACAATTACTCATTTTGTAAAACATGCGATTTAAATTTGGTGCAGCTAAATTATTTAAAATTTTATACATGAAAATTGATTTCAGATAGTCTCGCCTTTTTTCTAAGGTTTCCCAAGCAAGTGTCTCGAAAACGTCAGCCGTCCTTATATCATAAGTTGCTCCCGTTAATATTCGTGCTGCTCGATTTTGATATTTTTGTAATTTTTCTTTAAGTCCTATCCCACAGTCGTCCCAAAGAGGGCTACAATAATCGAAATATGGTTGGACTAGAGCATTATAAATTACTTTCAGCATCTCGGGAGGTACAAAGGGTTTTACTCGCTTTATGGCTGCAATGCCAGCGGCTACTTTTTTACAGATCATTTCGATATGACTGTCCCAACACAGTTTATCATCCAAATTTACTCCTAGACACTTATAGTTGGTAACCCTAGGAACAGGTGTACTGTTGATTAGAATAGGCTCATTACAGATATTATTTTTTATATTATAATATTATATTATATATATTATGTATTATTTATTTATTATACTATGGTGTTTAGGTGAAGACTGACAAGATCCAGTTTTTGCGCTGTTGACAAAGATAACAAGTTTCCGCTTTGGGAACACTTTGCGACATAAAAGGTCGCCGCGGTAATTCTTCGGCGCGTTTCGACAGGTGCCGTAAATTTGCCAAGGAACGGTACTGGTGTTGTGGAGTTGTACGCAAATGCTTTCGTCGTTGTCCTTTGCAGGGGAATGCCACGCAAAGTCTTATACGTATGTTCATCGATCACATTTATAGTTGCGCCCGTGTCAACTATTGTGGTGAATGAATGACGACCCACCGTGACTTTTACTCGAGGGCTTTTCGCCAAGGTAGAAACTCCGTAAACATAATCTTCGTCTGAGTCGCTTGTGGTTTGATGCTCGAGGGGTCGGATCGAATTTCGGTTACCATGGCGAAGCGGAGTGGAGTACTGCTGTGTGGGAATATCACTGGGTTGTTGTGCAATAGGTCTGCTTCGACAAACACTTTGAAAATGGTTAAGTTTGCCACAACTCCGACACTGTTTCCCTTTCGCGGGGCAGGGTCCTTTGTGAGGAAATGAGCCACTGCAATTGCGACATTTTGCAGGGCTGGAGAGGCATCGATTTCGTCAAAGGTGGTCGTTTTGAATTCTGGTGATGTGAACTCGCACGTTTGAGCCAGAGTTCGAAGGCGTGTATGAAACTGATTTAGTGTTTCCTGTCGTTCCTGCACAGCTTGGCGAAACCGATATACCTCGTAGCGTTTGTTTTTCTACGGTTCAAAGTAAGTTAATAACTTCGTTTTGGCGAGGTCATAGTCTTTGTCCTCGCCCGTTTCAGGAAGCTGTTTAAAAATTTCTCGCACTCGGGCCACTAGCTACGAGAAACATGTCAAAGTCAGAAATCCAGTTTTTCCAACGAGTAGCCACGCTCGCGCCAAGGGCAGTATCTGGATTAAACTCGGGCATAGGACGTACTGGAATGGAATGGGCCATGCTGGCTGCGGTATTTTGTTGCTCTTCTTCGTTCTCACCGTCACTAGACATAAAATTTTGATCCTCGTCGCCAATGTAATATCTAAACTATATTTCGGTTATATATTTGATTAACAAAACACAAATCATGTACATATCACTATCAGTTCTAGCTTGTTACGTTTCTCTGTCACTTCTCACGTCTATATCTATTCCATTTTCATCCGTGCCTATCATTTATACATCGCTAAGTCCTTTGACCGAGTCAAATGACATGACGTCATTACTATAAGTGCCATTTGTGCAACTGGAATCCAACGTCGCCAAAGATCTCTTTGGCTGTTGCCTTCAATTCGAGAGCTTTAGGTGTACTAACCGCTCCACCAATTACGTCATCAACATATAAGCTCTTTTCGATCTCCGCTACTGCGTCTGGATATTTTTGTCGAAGGCTTCGCAAATGTTCCTTAATTACGCCAGCAAGTAAGAATGGAGAGGTTGCCAGTCCAAAGAGTGCATGGGTAATTCGCTGAACTTCGATCTCCTTAGTCTGCAGGTCTTTCAGCCAGGGAAACCGCAATACGTCTCGTTCGCTCGCTCGAATTCGCACTTGCAGAAACGCTTGCTTAAGATCACCAGTAACTGCTATTGGATGAAATCTATTACGAGCCAATACGTTTCACAGTAGGTTTTGCAAGGGAGGACCAGTCTCCAGACAATCGTTAAGTGATGGTGCTTTGGGGTTGGCTCGCGCTGAAGCGTCGTACACTACTCACGTCTTGGTCGTCTCGGCTGATTCTCGTACAACAGGTTTGTGGGGAATGTAGAACTTCTTGCCAACGGCGTCTTCTTTCACGCGTTCAACTATTCCTTGGTCGATTTGGTCTTGAATGATTCTGTCATATGTTTTCAGGATATCTTGTTTCTCTAACTTTCGTACCAAGTTATCGAGGCGACTCAGGCTACCACTTTTGTTGTTTGGAAGTGGAGGGTGATTTCCCTTCCATGGCAGGCTGGTCTCGTACCACCCCCCTGGATTTCTGGTCAGTTACTCTTTAAACTCTTCCTGGACGATTCCTTGGTCTCCGGTTGCGGAATCTTTTAGTCCTAACACGTCCAGTCTGCATTATTGCTCGTAATCTGGGGAAGCCGTTTGGGTCAATAACATTTTAGTAGTTCGGTCGGTTTCTTTGCTAGGGGAAAGGATTGTCCAGCCAAACTTCGTCAATTCCGCTACAGGTTCACTCGGCTGTCCTATTTTCAGTTTGGTTTCGGTCTTGATTCGGGCGTACTCGCTGGCACCCAGGATTAGGTGTACTGGAGGTTCCGGTTTTTCATCATTGTCATGCATTTTCACTCCATTTAGGTGTGGAAATTTACTTAAAGTTTCTCGGTACCGAGGATTTGGCAGGGTAAATAACTCGTTGCGATCTACTTTGGTTACTTCAATGTTTAATTCAAAGTCTCCTTCGAGATTGTTAATTGACAGGTTATGGACACTAACGACTTTGTTGACAGATCCCAACATCATTTCAATGCGTTTGGATTCCCTTCTAATTGGTTTGGAATTGATTAGATCTATTAACGCTGATGACGCGTAAGAGTTGCCCACCCCAGTGTCTAGTAAGGCACGACATTTCACACCGTTGACTTTGACAATCACTACGGGGTACGTTACTATCGAATTCCCAGCGCTCGAGGCCGTCAACAAAACACTCGAGCTGTCACTTTCGTTAACAAGATTATCGCAGATGCTAGAATGGTGGCGCCGATTACATTTTTGACATGCCGTGCGTGATTTACATTCCGCTGCCCTGTGATTAGGTCGAGTGCAATTAAAACATAAATGTTTGGAACTAAGCAACTTTTTTCTGTCGACTGTTCGCTCACACTTTTTACAATCAATGGATCTATGATCGGCTCCGTCACAGTATACGCATGCTCTAGGATTTTTAATTTCACGATCTTCTTGTCTGGTGTTAAAATTCCTGTCGCGCTTGAAAAGATACTGCGGGTGTTTTGTTACATGCTTCTCGGTTGTTGCTTTTACGGGGTTGCGTTCTGTCCATTTTCTTAAAGCCTCGACTAGTTGGGGGAATCTCCACTCCTGTCAGTCATCGTCTATACGAGCAAGGTCCCTTCTTATCCCTTCTAGCTTGTCGATCGTGGCCCTGACATAGCCATTTACTTCACCTATTTTATTTTGCCCAGGGTTTCCAAGGAACGTACATTGTACATTAATGTCTCATAAAATTCATGTATTTTCGATGTCTGGCAGCCGTGAATGTTAGGCAATGACATGATATTTTGCACGTAACTATTAACTACCTCACTAGGTTTGCCATACTTTGTTTTGAGGATGTTTCTTGCTCTTTCGTAACCCTCTGTTGTGAACGGCAGTCCTTGGATCGTAATCCTCACTTTTGGCATGACCAACTCCCTCAGATAACTAAACTGTGTAACAGCTGGGATTTCTGCCGCGTGAATCTCGGCTTCGAACTGATTCCAGAACCGCAACCAGTCTGCGTGCGTGCCATCGAACTTGGTGATTTGCAATTTCTGTAGTGTCACGTTAGGTTTCGGCGATCCGCTTTCGCTCGTTTTCTTCACACGTTCTTCGACCATTTTTCTCTCGTAGAATAACTGTAACTCTAACTTTTTTTTGTCATGTTTCAGCTGTTCTTAGTACTGTTCGCCTCTGACTTGAGCTGCCAAGTTCTCCTTTTGACGCTGTTCATTCACTTTCGCAGTCTCAATAATCGTGTCTAACTCTGAAATCACGTCTTCGATAGGCGCAATATCATTCGTCTTTATTCCTTCAGTCCACGAACGAACATCCTCTTGACTGATGCCCTCTACCAGCTTTTTCTCTTGAATCCGTAACTTTAACCCGTGTACTTCCTGCAATTTATCGTCCAAGGTCTTCCTTTGTCGTTTCAACTCACTTGTTTTTGCTTTGGTTATTATTTCCTTTATCTCTCTTTTTACGAGCCTAAGTAGGTCAGTTTTGGTTTTTAGCAATTTAATAAGATCCTCTGATGACTGCGTGTCAGCCATCCCGTCGGAGGTGCCACTGTATCGGGAATTGTTTTTTCCCAACACTAAAGATTCACGCTAAGACTTGGTTTTTATGGTTTTTATTCGCTACAATAATCACTCCTCGCTCTCTGGCTCTTCACGTCAACTCTCTCACTCTCGCAACACTCTCAGATTATATCATCTCTCACGCTCGTACTTATCTTGCCAATCAACTGTTACTTGTCTAATTGCATTATCCTACTTTAGCATTCTGTAATAAAAAGTTTAATTTCTGTTGATACATAATCTTATATACTATCCCTAATTAATGTCTATCTGTCAACTTTCCAACAGTTTAAGGAAATGTCCGAGCCTACAGTAGCTGACTTGGGTACAACCAAGCACGTATTGCGGTTCCTGAGGTACACAAGATTTAGGATTGACCTTCACCAAGTCACTTTCCCCATTAACACTGCTTAAAGGTTTTTGTGATTCAGATTGGGGATCGTCCATTGAAGACGGACGAAGTTTTACAGGTTACAATTTTCAGCTTTCACAACATGGTCCATTGATATCATGGAAATAGTCTAGGGCCTGTATATGAGTTTGTATGCATTTCATTTAGGACAGATAATCTCAACTGTTTTAGGGTAAGTTGACCATGTCGGTCAACATGGTAACGCTGCTCGGACACCATTCCGGGGCGAAACATCCCAAACTGACCACACCCAAAAACGATGCTTTCGCCATAGTGCTATCTACTAAACCATAAAAGCTAAGGTTATTCTGAGGTGCTTATGTGGTTCAGAGATGGTGCTTTTCGGGGTGGTCATTGGTAAGTGTGAAATGTTTAGCACTCATATTTCACAAGAAAATGAGCATGCAATACTTGTGGTCAAATGGCAATTTATGTCGTAAAACTTCAGATAAACAGCACTGGAACAAAATTACATTTTTTTCTAAATCTTTTCGATAGAAACATAATTAGGTCTTATTTAAATAAATAAACAATAGTTTTGTGTACAATAGTCCGTATTTTGTGACTGAAATAATCATTTGAAATGTACATACCTCATGCAAATTGACGTATTCGGCCAAATTCGCCACTTTACTCCGCTGTTTACACCGATGCTCGTTGAAATCCTTCCGAATACTTCAGTCAGCTCAGATACGGTGGTATTGGGCACATTTCCAACGGGTTTTAACTAAGTTTCAAGTAGATCATAGCTGTTTAACCATCCACGGGGTAAAATCTCGACTTTGTCCAAATTCGGCGCCATTGTGTTGTCCCGTTCGGTTATCAACAATTCGACCTTGTTATAATCCCATCCAAGCCATTTTAATTGCACTATTGACAAATCTAACCCTTCGTTACGGATATCAAACAAAAATAATGAATAAAACATACAAAATGCAGTGTTAAACCAGCCTGTAAAATGCTGCTCATGAGTCTTTAAAAACATTCCGTACAAATCTCGCGTGGACAAAGCAGCAGGACTGTGACGGGGGGTTGAATGTCTTCACGAAGAAGACTGCTTGTGACAGCAGGCCATAGCACCCAAGACGTCTCATATTAAATTTTTAGAATGTTACTATTGAAAACTATTGGATGAAAAAAATTATTATGCAGAATCAGCAAATTTGTTGTAAGGCCTCGTGTTTTGTTAATTTGTTATTGTTAATTCAAACGAGTATTTTCTTGTGCCCTGCTGCTGTTTCAAGATGACCCAGCATTTCAGCCCTAAACCTATTGCCAACTTGACAATGTGCCTTGCCGTATTAACCAAACCAAAGACCAATACATCGGACATTAAGAAAGAATTTGAAGGATTCAATATCATATGTCATATCCGACATATGCGACCGTCAACGAGAATTAATGAAATGGAAGTAACTGCAGATATAAATTAACAAAATATTATATTATATATTGTATATTGTACAATCATGATGAAATGTGAATTGTTATTGGCTAAAAACCTAGAGACATTTCTTAATGTTTTGTCAGCTAGAATGACATTGAAAATTGCCTGTCAATGACGTCATAATGAATACCTGGGGGTTCTACAAAAATCCTTAAAAGCTTCTCCGTTTACAATTGTATAAAATGTTCGGCTTTACCAAAAAATGTCCAGGTCTTTTTTAATGTCTTAGCGTTACACGGTTTTTCTTGGTGCAGATAAATTACAATTATTGAATGATTATTGACTACCAGTGCTTAATTTTTTAATGTTTATTGATGCGCAACTGAGAGGAAAAAGTTTAAAATATTTTTTATAAGTTAAATAAGTAGTTTTCGTTAAATAACATTCATAGTTTTAGTTTAAATTAGACTAAGGCTTAATATAAGACGTCTTGGGTGCTATGGCCTGCTGTCACACGCAGTCTTCTTCGTGAAGACAACACTGCATTTTGTATGTTTTATTCATTATTTTAGTTTGATATCCGTAACGAAGGGCTAGATTTGTCAATAGTGCAATTAAAATGGCTTGGATGGGATTATAACAAGGTCGAATTGTTGATAACCGAACGGGACAACAAAATGGCGCCGAATTTGAACAAAGTCGAGATTTTACCCCGTGGATGGTTAAACAGCTATGATCTTCTTGAAACTTAGTTAAAACCCGTTGGAAATGTGCCCAATACCACCGTATCTGAGCTGACTGAAGTATTCGGAAGGATTTCAACGAGCATCGGTGTAAACAGCGGAGTAAAGTGGCGAATTTGGTCAAATACGTCAATTTGCATGAGGTATGTACATTTCAAATGATTATTTCAGTCACAAAATACGGACTATTGTACACAAAACTATTGTTTATATATTTAGATAAGACTTAATTATGTTTCTATCGAAAAGATTTAGAAAAAAATGTAATTTTGTTCCAGTGCTGTTTATCTGAAGTTTTATGACATAAATTGCCATTTGACCACAAGTATTGCATGCTCATTTTCTTGTGAAATATGAGTGCTAGACCTTTCACACTTACCAATGACCACCCCTAAAAGCACCATCTCTGAACCACATAAGCACCTCAGAATAACCTTTGCTTGTATGGTTTAGTAGATAGCACTATGGCGAAAGCGTCGTTTTTGGGTGTGGTCAGTTTGGGATGTTTCGCCCCGGATTGGTGTCCGAGCAGCGTTACCATGTTGACCGACATGGTCAACTGACCCTAAAACAGTTGAGATTATCTGTCCTAAATGAAATGCATACAAACTCATATATAGGTCCTAGACTAAAAAGTCGAAAACAGCCAACTGTCGCACCATCCACATGTGAAGCAGAGTATATAGCACTCGCTAATGTAGTGCAAGAAGGAAAATTCCTTATGCAGCTATGTTTGGACATGAAGGTAGGTATCAAAGAAGGTAAATCACTTATTATCATTGATAATCAGGGAGCTATGAATTTAGCAAAGAACCCAGTGAAGCACCAAAGATCAAAGCACATAGATAAAGTATCACTTTATTAGGTCAGAGATACAGGAAGGGTGAATTAGCTTAGAATATATTCCAACCGAAGAAAATGTAGCAGATGTTTTCACCAAGCCAGTCAGCAGAGTTAAACTAGAAAGTTTTAGAGAAATTATGTTAGGAAAACACGAAACATAAACACCACATGCGCAATACACCACAGCTAAAAAAAAAGTATATTGCAGCTCAAAATATAAGAGCAAGTGGGGGTGCTAAAGTATGCTCAAATATTTTGTTAATGTTACTATAAAAAGGAGACATTAGTTTGAACACTCAATGTGACGAAGGAAATATGTGTACTGAAAATTGGACAATTAGAATAATTAGATAACAAAATTAGATAAAAATGACCACCATTCCATAGATAACTATAGTAAATTCCCTATGTAATTATAGACCTTATACGGTAAATGATTGTAAACCAAATTTCTTGTAATCTCATATATATGTATGTAATTGTGCTGTAAAAATAGATTGATAAAAAACTCTGATGTTGTAAGTTGTACTTAATCTGCAGTGGATAGTGATGGCCACATCCACAAACTTAACAGGTTTCTCAAAAGAAAACGATTTTTGGAAAAGGTTGAGCAAATACTTTATTATTAATAATACTTATAATATAGCATTTGTGAATCCTGAACGCTGATTGGTTAGGAGCCGTGTTTACATAACTCAATGTAAACACGGAAAATTTCATATCCTTCGAGCTTTTAACATTGCTATATTATGAAAAAATTATAAAACATTTTTCCGTGTTGATATACAGTTATATCAACACCAGTGGAAATTAGAAAAACGAGAAATTGTATGGAAACACGACACCCGAAGGGCAGAGGGTGTTTTCACACAATTTCTAAAACTCATATTCATGAAGGAAATTCAAAAGAAATACATATTTAACTAGTGTTTTGAAACTAGAGGAAAAGTGTTTTAAAAGCAGGTGGCGGATTTGAAATGTCTCAGGGGACAGCAGGGCTGATTGAGTATTCGTTTTCAAGCTACTAGTAGCTTGAAATTTTTCAAGGCTTCGGCTCGGACTGGAACGAACTCCTCGTACTTGAAATCTCTTTGAACTATTTGAACTATTGCTTCTTAAATGTTACAGACTCAGACTGCAAGCATAGTCCATTAAAGGCCATCATGCTGCACTAGTAGCAGTTGGCAAAAATCAAAATCCTGATTCGACAAATCCCGAGTTGCGATCCTGAATGACATGCCTTAGGGGTAGGCACCAGGAAGTTGTTTTTTGCTACAGATAACTAAACCCACCTTATTAATTTATGGTTGCCATCAACATGCCAAAGTGATAGTGGGCTAGGTACGTGATATCTTCGTCTATGGACGACTCTCAGAGTCAGAGCTCGAAACAACGTTCCACGAGGATCCACTCGGCGCATCATTTCCCGTAATCTATTTTGTTAGATTTTCAACCCTCTGGACAACAGCAATCCCGACATCAGGGCCGAAACTAAAGCGTTAATTGGGGGGTGCATATTCATATATTCGCGTTCTGCCCGACGAATTTCTTTTGAAATCAACGGTAATGACAACTGATTTCAAAAGAAATTCGTCGGGCAGAACGTGAATATATGAATATACACCCCCCCAATTAACGCTTTAGTTTCGGCCCTGCCCGACATTCGTTTATACCCAACATTGGCAAAGTCACAAATTATGTTGCTTATTACAGTATCTAGATCACGATCGTTAATGTTTGAATAACAGTTGCCAATCCGTATTCCGAATTCATTCATTCTCCGTTCGACTGTTCGTTGACTAATAACTCGAAGAAGAGTCGCCGTTTCCGTGATCGTAAATCGTTTATCAAGCAAAAAACGAAGAATCTCTTCTGGAATTTCAAATTTCGGGCGCCCGGGGTAACCGGTAAATAATTGTGGACGTACCAATGTGTTCAGCAACTCGTTATTGATATGACACTCAAAAACCATGTCCCTTGCTTCTGAAATTAAACTTATTACAGATTCATCTAATTCAAATGTTTCTGCAAATCTTAAAGTAGTTCGATAAAGCGAGTCCATTCGATAATTGCTGTAGTCTCGATCTGGACTGTCTTCTAAATCTGCAATACAGTGCACAATATATAGTATCTCGAAGAAGATTTAAAAACTCTTGACGATCGACGTTTTTCGCCATATTGTTTATACAATCACATTTAGCATTTACATTAAAATTATAGTTTTTTCTGAGAAATCAATTATCATATTAAATGCTGTCGGAAATTGAGTTCTGATTGTCATGAACAATGTGACGTCATCACAATGGAATGCTTGAGAACAGGATGCGAAAACAGAAGTGCAAAGGCGAATTATGAACATCAAAATTGAATTCTTTAACATCAATATTCAAAACTGTAACATCACAATGCATGACATGAATAGCAAAATGAGCACATAGAAGTAAAAAAAAACGCGAAGCGCCTCAATGTACTGGGTACATATGATGTAGAATTACGGGCTTTGTAGAATAGTGGCAATTGAAATACCAGGCGGAAAACGTAATCTGAATATGAATATTAATGCCCAGCAAGTAATTTTAAGTGCAAACACGTCGAACAATTCAAGTCATTCAAGTTTATATTAAATTTATTTCAATTATTAGCTGCACTAGTTTCGTCGCTACATCGCAACATCATCGGAGCTATATACAATGAATAAGCATAAGTTGTATCTATAGAAACATGATGGTATTATATTACAAACGGTAAAAATTTCAAAAAAAGGGACAAATAGTAAAAGAGTTACAAATAGTAAAATAGTAAAACATATATAACATTTCTGACTCTGACTTTGCTATATCAGGAAACCCTAAGTTTGATCTTGAAATGCGTGAAACGAAAGTCTTCTCATTTCCAAATTAAAAATTATCCTTAATAATAATATTTCCACTATGCCACTAAATCTATTTTAATCACTAATCCCACTCGAACTTAACGTGGTACTTTGATATGCCGGTGTCACGGTGTCAGCATTCCCCCAATCTGAGTTATTTCCTTTGATTATCTGCGCATGCGCGTAGACAGCAGACCGCTGAGCACGTAGCTAGCTGGCCTGAATGCTCCCCCGGTCTATCCCCGTTTATATTTTTTGCTCTTTGTCTTTGCTTATTTACCAAAAAAGACTTTAAAAGTATTCTTATCAAGGCACATTATTGTTCCATATTTGTCTAGCATTCTTAATTTCAAAATTTTTCCCAGCCATGTGAAATGCCAAACATCTGATATCTGCATAAATTTTAGCTGCAACATCAAGGAATTGTAGCTGTAATATCTGAGATTTATTTATTTATTTAACTTTTTTCTTTAACTTTATTTAACTTTGATTTATATCGTTTTTCTTAAATGAAAATCACCATCAATACATGCAAACGTCAAGTCAAAAATTTGTCATGCAAAGTTAGAAACAAACATGCATCTCATTTCTGGCAGGAGGTGAATAAAATAATCGTGAGCACTGTAAAAGACAGATTAAAGGATAATCTTAAGAGTTACGATAATTGTTATAAAATACATTACTTGCTAGTAGTACCTGTCCGTCCCTTTGGGAACGGAAGTAATTAGTACTCAAGATGGCGCCGGAAGTAATTAGTATGCAGAATGGTATTGGCGCCGGAAGTAACGGGTACGTCATGCAGTGACGTCATGATAACGTTACCAGTAACGTTACCAGTAACATATATAACCGGTAACGTTACCGATCAGATGGCGCTAACGTCAGCATGATAACGTTATGGCAGCATGATATTTGATTTTACAGCAATATATTGTTGGAAAGGCGTTTCGTTTGTCGTAGATCGAACACGCGACGTGGGGTTGATCGTGTATACGTACAACGAGGTGACAAAGAACATAAGTGGACAGTTTGTGGAACACTGGTCAGAAAAAGAACAGTGGTGCCTTTCCAAGCTTACACTTAGCGCCAAGCTTCCCGTAGATATCATCGAGGTGTGCGACCGAAGTAAGGTGATAAGCGGAAAAACCAAAGATGTATTTATGGCCATTTCCGGAGCTCGCTATTTTAAAAGTCGAAAGGACCATGGTACAGATTTTACCACACGCCTTGTCTCCAATGGTAGTATCTACAGCTGGTACGAAGGAAGTAAAGAAGAGAATACACAACTGCTACAAAAAGTCGGTTTAGTTCCACACGAGCATTGTGCACCATACCTTGCACATGTGCAGGGAAACAAGAATTGTAAAGTGGATGTGAATTGTTTAGAGCGGATATTTTGGATGTCAAGCTACCTGCAATGGAACGTAGTGTCCCCGAAAAAGAACGAAATAAGCATTGGAAAGTCATTGCTAGCAAAGCAGCCAAAGAAATCCGAGAGAACTGAAAACCTTTCGAAGATGCCATCGCCGAGAAACAGAATAAATCGCAGCTTCTAGACAAGTATAGCCAGTGCATTCTCCAACAACAAAGTCATTCAGCTTAAGAATTTGCCTTTAGGATCCTACAATATCATGGCTATGCGAGAGACTCAGACCCAGTTTGGACAGAAATTCACAATGTTGCTGACCACAGATATAAATAGAACACTAGGACTTTGCTATTCCAATAAAGAAATCGAAAGGTTTATGCGAGAAAACCTAACGGATGAAGAGAAAGAAAATATAAGAGATCCTAAGCGCAACTACCTCACCCTCTTCGAGAAACCACTGGCTCTCCTCAGTATTACTGGCTGGAGTCGCACGCCACAAAGAAACGTTATCGTCTATTGTAATCTTACTTTGGCAGAGATGGAGAAACATTCCATAAAAAGTTTGCGGGAGCAAATAACGAGAGGAATAAAAGAGAGAAGAAAACTCAAAAATTGTTTGTGCAGATCAAAACATATCTGTGGGATCTCCACCTTTTCTGGTAAGGGAAGAAATGGTGCCTTACAAGCACATGCTAAATTTGGCTGAGTTACCTCTTGGTTCGACGCACACCGTTACGGCAATCGGATACATCCACCATTACGGGCAGCCGAAACTGGTTGTCAAGCTGGACGATGGTATAACCTACCAGGGTGGAGAACATTTAGAAAGACAGAAAGAGCAGTTAACTAAGATGTGTAAAATAGTAATATCTAAAACGAAGTTATTAACTACCAGGAAGTTTAATTTGCTGTATGTAAAGTTGTACAAAAAGGAGACTGGACTGGCTTACTAGATTATGAGAAAGTGTCTCTATTGCCAGCGAACAAGAAACGAAATGCATGGTCAAAGTGTTGGACGTCAAATCCGTGGAACACAAGGGACAAAAACGTAAGCTCCTGCTAACGGAGGATGGAACATCATACAAAGTCAAACGATCGAAGTTGGAGAACAATGTAGAAGCTGGACAATATGTTTAAATACCATTTATTTGTACTATATTGTTATATTCTATAAGAAACAAATTATTCCAAACGTTAATCTGCGTGTCATTTTATGCAACCAAAGAAACATCTTTCCAACAATATCTTGCTGTAAAAATGCATAAATTTTCGTACCCGTCATACCCCCTTTTTCCTTCTTTTGAAGACAGTTCTGAAAAGGAAATCGACCCCTGGAGTACATTGATCAACGAAGCAGCGTCTAAGGTCCGGGATCAGTACGATGACATCTTGCAAACGCTTCTCATGGAGGGTCACGGCGAAACCAAAGCGAAAGAGGAAGCGTTTGGGCAAATTCTACCTGTTTTTCATAAGGAATTGGGCGATGTCCACATGGATAACTTGGCATGGACGAAAGCGTTGAAAAAAGATCCCATCTACAAAAAGATCAAGGCGACCCGAGATGATTATGTGAACAACAATATGTTTGATCCGGATGAAGCTAGAGCAGCAGCCGTAAAGAAGAGAAAGTTTTTGCTGAAACGGCTTTTAGAAGGTCAAGGACGATTTCCAGAACGATGAATCCAAACACTACAGAGCCAAAGATAAACTATTGCCCCAACTAAATGCTTGTGATGAGAAGGCTACATCTTAATATATTAATGTGTCAAAACACTGTTCTCTTTTATATGTTTACTCAACTATATTAGGCATAACGTTATCCCCATAAGCCATAACGTTATCATACTGACGTTAGCCGCCATCTGATCGGCAACGTTACCGGTTATGTTGCCGGTAACATTATCATGACGTCAGTGCATGACGTACACGTTACTTCCGGCGCCAATACCATCCTGCAAACTAATTACTTCCAGTGCCACTTTGAATACTAATTACTTCCGTTCTCAAAAGGACGGACAGGTACTACTCTTGTTTCATCAAAAATGTAGTTTTTTGCTTGGCCACGAACCACTCGGTGTTGGTTTTTCGTCAAACCATCTTGATATTTCCCATGGCGCAGGTAGTGGACAATTCTTTCGACTTTTTTTGATGTTGAGCTAAGCGATCCTTTCTAGTCTTCGGTCCAACTTTATCTGTCGTCAAATTCGCCTCAACGACAGGTTCTTGCTTTGGTACCATTTTAGATTTTGCAACGATTGTGTGTGTGCGTGAGTGTGCATTAGCGACAGCCAGTGAGAGAAAGGGGATACCTCAGATCACGCGGAAATGTTGTTATGCAAAACCGCTGACGCGCGCATGCGCATAGTAATAGAGGAATACTGAGACCGGGGGAGTATGGACCATTCCCTAATTAGACAAACTTTCAAATTGGAAAACGATTTTAGCACAGTTGGAAAGAGCTTCCTAAATTTAGTGAAACTGTAAAGTTTGGTTGTAAAATATTGTAAAATGACGAAAATATAGTAATGTAAAGATTGCAAATTGTTATACTTTTGCATTACGCGGGAAAAAGCGTTACCACATTTCCACATAGTGGTAACGCTTTTCCGTGCGTAATACAAAAGTATATAAAATTTGCAAACTTTACAGGACTATATTTTCCACATTTTACAATATTTTGCAACCAAACTTCCCAATTTCACTAAATTTAGAAAGCTCTTTTCAACAGTGCTAAAATTGTTTTCCATGCAATTTAAAACTTTGTCTAATTGGGGAATGGTCCATTGAGACTGCTACACCGGTAATATCTAATGACTTAATTCTTACTTTGACATATTGTTTTTCTAACTCTTTTACTATTCGTCCCTTCTTTTTAAATTTTTACCGCAGAAACAGGCACTCTCAAATCTGCTCAGAGGTAAAAATTGTTTCATTCTTCAACCGACGGGATCATTAAATCCGCTGTAGACTAGTAATTTACTTTCTGTCTATATCAGTTATTTACTTTCGCTTATAAAGTATTTCAGCTGCTTCGAATGATGTGCACGTCAATAAAAAAATCAGGAAATTGTAATGTCCAAGACAACAAAAAGCAGGATTCCACTTTAAATCATTAATGTATGACCAAAAGAAAGAACTAAAGAGTACGGGAATCAAATTATGCCGACGGCATTTCGAGTACAAAGAAACAGCGGCATTCAATAGTCAAATATATTGTTCATTAATTCTTACTCCATCGCCCCGAAGCCGTGCTGAACAAAAACAGTAATTTGATCAAGCGTGATGAAAATAGAGAGGGCATTAATGCTTGGCTTTTGATAAAGCTCGCTGCATTGTTAAATGGTAAGACAATTTCAGTACTTTAATTAATTAAAAAACAATGGCAATTACGTGTAATTTTTATATTTGAATCTTATTGTCTACCTGGAAAATGTTTACGGCAGTATTTATAGAAATAAAGGCTTGTTAAGCTTAGAATGCATTAGTGCACGCAAAATAGTTCACTTCTGAATGTTATCAACACTGTTATCAAAGCATATAGTCGCGAGTTTGAAAGGATATGCAAATATCCAGAGCATCCTTGTCAAAAGCTTTTGGGAGACAAAATAATGAACCCTTATAAATTGCGAAGGGATCCTAGGAACTACCAAATATCTTCTAGTACAGAAAGGCAAAAAGATTCATTTATACCTCGTTGCTGAATATACTTGCTCAATATATATTAGTGATAATTACAGTATTCTTTCTTCTTACTATCATATTTTGGAATTTTTCTAGAGTCAGTCAGAGTCAATTTATGGCTATAAACTTTTTTATTGTAATATAGAAGCATCATACTTTGTAAATCCATTGTAGCATAACCATCTTATGTTACATAATTAAATCATTAATTTGAGAAATATTAATACTTAATCTTCCTTTAACAGGATATCACGGGACTAACAGAGAAAGTCTATTGTCCAGTACCAATAATTATTTGAAAACATTAGTTACTACAAAACATCATTCATCAATATCTTATTGTATAATTTTGTAGTGGAATATGCAGGTTTTGGAAGGCCTTTTTAAAGAGGGCCATAAATTTTCAAGCATCTGCTGTTGGAACAAGACGTCTGCTAAGGCGTTCACTCTGCCTGCCAAAACGAAAATGGGCACAAGGTTGTAACTAGAGCGTTCATTGGGGGCTGGGGTATATTCAATTATTTCTGTTCTGCCCAACGAACTCCTTTTTAAATCAGTTATTATTAGGGTACCTTCCAAGGCATTTTAAGACATTGCTAGCACATCTTATGTAATCACTAAAATAACCAAAAATCAATGTCTGAGTGATTCTACCCAGAGTCCTAGTAAGATTGCATTTTTTAGAATTTAATTTAAATTAAAGACTTTCATAGTACATATATTAAACAAGATTCTTTTGTCATAATACAACCAACATATGGCTGTTTTATTTTTGGGTAGTTGCAAGTAAAGAAAATTTTACTAGTTAGAGTTTACTAAGTTAAATCCTATCAAATAATTACTGCATAGACAATAGACATCCCCTGCTTGTCTCATTTGATCTTTCTAAATGGTATATTACATTTCTCAAAAGTGTTGAAGTAAACTGTTTCGCATGCATTAATGTATACCAGTCTGAACAAGGGTTTTCCACAAATACTGTGGAAAATACTTTTCAAATAGATAAAAGGATTCTAATATAGCAATTTATATCAATTGCATGTAATTGCCATTGTTTTGTATTGAAGTATTAAAATTGTCTTACCATTTAACAATACAGTAACTTCATCAATAGCCAAGCATTAATGTCTTCTCTATTTTCTTCCTGCCTCAGGAAAATTAGTGATTTGTTCAGCATGGCTTCGAGCAATGCAAGAATTACTGAGCAATCCTTTAAACTCTTTTTAATGCTCTCTGTAGTCGGTCGGTGTTTTCTTGTACTAGGAATGCCATTGGCATACTTTAATTCCTACTCAATCCCGCAGCTCTTGGGATTTTTAAAATTCTGCCAGGTTTTAACGGCCGACACATGGCATGGAAATTTGGAGGTATATGACGCATTCGACTCTTTAGACTCTTCAAAAGGAGTATAAAATCTCGAAGTATTCACCTTATAATAAATAAAATTATTTCAACTCAACAATATATTCTTCACTGCCCTTGACAAAGATATTCGTATTAAAGCAGAAAACACTGTGGATCACTCAGATCATACCATCGGTCATGCATGCAGTTTATTTCAATACTTATCTATTTTGACTACTTATCTATTTCTTGAAAGGTACGCATCAAGCTTGAGGAGGTGGTACCTCTTCAATCACAATACGAGATATAGATCTACAACCAGTATCACCATTTCCGAGACTGTAACTCCCACACTTGCCTATCCAAAAACCCACACGTATGTGACCTTTAGGAACCTGGTTACAGTACCCCTCAATACGGCGTGGACGGTGGGGAATGACTGAGGTTGATGCAACATAAATACGATTATCAATAGTTGCTGGTTTTGTACATTTTGCGCCATCAAATGTAAAATACCATCGATTGCAGTCACCACTGCCAACAGAACTTAGGTCTCCCGCGTAGAACACACGAAGTGAGGTGTTGTCGTACTTCTTGTTGAAAATACAGTTCTACATAACAAAGGTGTTATAATTTATTTATTCCTTTCTACGCGAGGTAGGAGATCTTTACAATGTTTTTCTACAGTCTCTATAGCTCATCGTTCTTCTTGCGTCTTTTCTTGTCCTGTGTAGTCTTGTGTTCTGTCTTGAGTATTGTTGATGACTCTTTTAGTGTCTCTGCAACTGCTTACTGTCGACTGCTTGCTAGGTCCCCACTTTTACAGGCTGATTTTGACTAACCAATCAGCTTTCGACAGTCGTGTATTGTAGTCTTGATTCCAGCTCTCTACGCTTGTTTGTGTAGGGCGTTTTCACAACTCTCAAGTCAAACCTACACTCGCTATTTTTACTATTTATATTGCTTAAACTTAAATTCTACTTAATCATCTTTCAGGAAAAGTCGTAAACTTTACGCACATACATTTTACTTTACGAACTACGACCTTTTTAAACTAAATTTTACAAAATACCTTTTTGATGACGCAACATTTAAATTACCTGACCGCGTGAAATATTTTTATCAATGATTGACAGCAAAGCCTCAAGAATACACACGTGTAAGTACGAAGTTCATGCATTACTACTTTTCTTTTGAAATGCTACAAGATAATCCATAAATACTCAAATATTTAACAAACAACTTTGGTTGCTGAGGCAAAAGATAATTTTGGCGCCTTCGGGTATACATAACGTGACTTATACTGACATAACTTATTCATCTGCTCTATTCCCACATGCATTTATCTTTTCCTCGGAAACGTGTGTATTGTTTGCTTCACTTTGTCAACTTTTTTATCTATTTTTCCATCACTCTGTTTGTTTTTCATTTGTTTCCATTCACAACCTAATTTGTGTATGTACTTTTGTGTGCGTAATGTTCATTCCTTTTGAATACTCATTATAGTTTAATATTGTTCCGTAACAAAGGAATAAGACTATGTTAGAAATATTCAGTTTAGTTTATGACTAGGCCGGATAGGCGGCATGCTTGGTGTACGGCTAGCGATAGTATCCAATTATAAATAGAAATAGCGTAGGATATAAGGATTCATTAATGTTAAGTTTAGATAAGCTGGAAACAATAGTTATAGCACTAGGGCTGCCTCAGATGGGATAAGCGATCATCAAAAATCCAAGCAGCTTTTTTATGAGATTAGCTTGAGACGCATCAAGCACCCTGTTAAATATAATAAGGAATGCGACTGAAAATATATAAGCACGTTTCAATCGCCAAATACGTTTTTGGATGACAATAAACAGTGAGTTTGTCCCCAGTTTCTTTGCAGATTTGGTTGAGGATAGAAAAAAATCAATGAAGATGGCATGAATTTATCACCCTATTAAAATGGCAAGAGGGCGTTTTGTCGCCAAAAACTACAGACGTCAGCCATATATTTACGATCCGTAAGTTCTCAACCTGTATCAAGCCGGAGTTTTTGCTGTCCCGTCTGTTCCAAACGCATTGTTTCCAATTTGACTTCACAAGATCTACGTAATTATTTCCACTCACCCCAGGCTCTCCTTTCTCCCCAGTAGGACCACGTGAGTCAGTCGTGCCATGTCTTTCCGGAACACCAGGGATACCAGGAGCTCCACAAGTCGCCTGAGAAGACAAATACAACTTGTGATATAGATTTCCTAAGCTATATAAACGTCCAGAAGATTTTTTATATTATAGATATGGAGATTTCTTCACAGAAGTAACAGTGAATAAAAATCGTATTGTTAAAATTTGGGCCAATAGAAAACGCGAACCTTTTTTTCACGGTGAAAACGTTTCGTTCGTCCTATAAAAATCACGAACAATGGAATTTCACTTGTGACGAAATATTCGTGGGGTTTTTGTTAACAAACCCAAAAAATTATGGCCGAAAAACGATGTGTTTCACAGTCGTGCTCAGTTAAAAAGTTCATTTTAGACCAAGAAAATAAAATTACTCAGCAAAAAACTCGAAGAGATGTTCTTTTACTTGAAAGCTTCCTCAGAACAAAAAGCGAGTAGCGGAAAATTGAACAAATCCCAGCAACCGAGCTTGGCAAGTACATTTCCGAGTTTATTATGTCAGTTCGAAAAACGGCAAGGAATACGAGCTAACGTCGCTTCGAAGTTTAGTAGCGAGCATTGAACGGCACTTAAAAAGTAAAAACTATCCTTCAAGCATCATAAACGATTTGGTATTTAAACAAACGATGAAAGTCCTCAAGTCTTAACAAAAAATACTGAAGAAACAGGGAAAATGAAACAAGCCGAACGCACGGTAGCGTTGACAAATGAAATGAGGAAATACAAATAATATACGAAAGGAAACTACTCAGTACTGAAAGCCCTGAAGCATTGTGAAACACACTCTGGTAAACAACTGTCTTCATTTTGGTCTCAGAGGTTGCAAGGAACATCGTGACATGTGCTGGGGAGATGTTAAGCTTCACCAAACAGCCCAGGGACAAGACTATCTCGAGTTTAGTGAAAGACAAACGAAAACTACGACTGGCTCAGACTATCGTGATGTTCGAACAGTTCCGCCGAAAATGTTTGCGATCGATGGAAACGAAAAAGACCCTGTTGCAGTTTATAAATTTTTCTCGGAGAAGAGACCTCGAGAGATGAACTACGATGATGCCCTCTTTTACTTGTCAGTTAACAATTTTAAAGCCACAGATTCTGCCGAAACTAAAGCGTGGTTTAAATCAAGTGCCGTCGACGTGAACAAACTCAATAGTTTAGTGAAAAGCATATGGCTGCAAAAGCGAGAATTGAGAACAGCCGACTACGGAATCACAGCGGCAGAAAAGCAATGGTCCAAAGGCTCAGTGAGAGTGATGTTACACCCACACATATTGCACAGCTTTCTGGCCAAAAGAACCTGAAAAGTATTCAAAACTACACCAGAGTGTCGACAAATCAACAAATGCATATGTCCAAGATTTTGAGCGGCTTCAGTGGTGGCAGGAAACTCGTCATCCTCGTCGCTCGTCCTCCTTACACGGTATCTGCTCTAAAGCAAGGTATGGATCTATTTAGGGGAGCAGTCATCCAAGGCGGCAATTTCGCGATAAACATAAACACTCTCAACCAGTCACCAGCGCTTTCAGTAAATTCAGCAACGAAGCAAACTTGGAAGCGACTGAAACCTTTGGACAGCGACTCTGACAATGAGTAGAATAATTTAACATCGAATTTAACTCGCTTTTACAAACCAATTGCAAATTCAAAAATTGTTATATATTGAGAATACTGTTGAGAATAATTGAGTTTTTATGGCTTTGCCTTTTATTAAACCATAGGTAGCCCAGAGAACGCTGCGTGTTTTTATTCGCGCGGCGCTCGCGCGTGCCGCTCGCAACTCATTGGTTTAATATAATGACAAGGTTGGCAACGTTCGCGAAACATTGAATACTTCCCACGTGGCAATACGCAGGATTGCTTCAAATATTTGTGTAATTATGCATTATACATACCAAAACAAAGGCGATTTTTCATTCTCCGCCACAGCCATCTATAGGCGCGTATATTACGTTTTCAAGATATCTGAAAGTGAATATTTTGCATAATTTAATTAAAATTGACTGTGAAGCTCCTTATTGGTCAATATTATTTGTTCTCTCTCTCTGATTCCTGTCAAACCGGTTTTTGGTCGATGCAGTGCATGTTCATTCGATTCATCGATTGCAGAACATATGCATGCCGAGCTTTTTGAAGGTTTTTTTAAAGATTTTTTCATCAATCAAAGCTTCAAATCGATTTCCCAAGGTAAGATCATAGTACTTTCCGATACTGCTATATTTCATTACCTCGAGGCAACGTTTTTGTATGCTTTTTTTGCCTGCTGAGTGCTGTAGGCCAATTTTTCTGCTAACGGTTTTTTGCACTTCATTGGTTTTTTTCATTTTTTGCAGCCTCCAAAATTCGGGAAGACACAGAAAAACAACTGCGTGTATGATAGGTCAGTGTGTGTTTTGAAAAAAAACGAGTGCAGTTGGATTCCATTCGACAGATCGTTATGGCTCGGATAGATCGATGTACTGTTGCCATATTTGTAAACGTTCTACGTAAAGCTAGTTATTATACACATTGTTTGCCGAATTCTGTAGATTTTTGGACTTTTTGCCTCTCGGCCTCTCTGGTTTTTCGGGCTTGTTATTTATAAGCAAGGGTTATGATGACCAACAGCACCAGCTGGATGCGAGATTAATTCGCCTAATATGCCATGTTGTGTTAAGTTGTATAATTTATAGACTACGTGCACACGCACAATATCGTTACCGAGCGTTGTTATATCAGTCAAAACATAAACGATATCAACTATACAACAATTCTCATCGCATAACTGAGACCAGGTTTATGTTTTTTTTTTCATTACATCATGTCAACAAGTCGGGAGCTTTTTGAAATAATGAAAATGCTCGGAAACGATACCGTGCAGTGGCAACTTGCCGTGGCCTAATTTCGTTTTTTCCCTTCACTTGGGAGTTGTGTTATAATAATTTTTATCGTTTTTAATCGGGTTTTGATCAATGCAAGTTTTATTCAACCCCGTATTTCTATAACTTTTAAAGCTTTTCTTCTGAGGAGATTTAGCTATTTTTTAATATGTTTTATTCGTGAGAAATTGAAAAGTCGCAAGCGTACAAACAAACTTTATTACATGAGTATAGAGATTTATTCATCGATAAGGCTGTGCGTAATAATCGTTCCAAATTAGCAATAGCCAATCGGCATCAAGAACGATAAAATTTCACTCGGTGAAAAATCATCGTTCACGGCCTTTGATTGGACGAACGATGTTTTTTCACCAGTGAAAATTTATCGTTCAGAATTCTGATTGGCTGACCCGAACGTGCAACACCTGCTCGCAGGCTAGTGTAAACATGGAGTCTGATTTTACAAGTATTTTTTAACTCACCGAAAAGAGAGATTTAAGACAATTTCACTGATAAAACAACCACCTAAAATCATAACGACGACATTCGTGGCCTCATTAACTTGAAATAAACCTCATGGTTTCATTTTCAGCAAGAAAACAAAGCAATAAATGGTAAGAAATTCCATTTTAATATTTTGCTTGAGTATTTGTTTTTGTCAGTAAGATATATCCGTATCTTTATACACTCATCTTTATACTCATATAATAAACAAATTACTTCATGGTTGGTTCGTTTGTACGATTTTTATTATTCACTCGTTGTGAAGGATCGCTAAACTCACTCGTTCGCTGCGCTCACTCGTTCGTTTAACGATCCTTCACAACTCGTGAATAAAAATCGTACGCACTCACCAACCATGAAGTAATCTCTATATATGCTACGTGTACGATACCTTGCAATTGCTTGCTTTAAAAACTTTGCCGACACCTCAAACTTCTCTTCTGAGCTTCTACATGACTTTTCTATAGGTACATCATTTTTTCAGAACATTAAAAGAGGGGAATTGGTTTTAATTCACATGTTTAGTCTTGATGACAACGTTGCAAAATGTCACAAAACGTGAGAACAAAATGACAATTTTAAAATACTATTTCAAACAAACCAAATACCTATATCTAAGTCATTATATGAATCAAAAATACTACACTTACCAAATAGATAAACTTTCTTGTGTCTTCTATGTGCTTTTATGCTTTTTATCAGTGTTTGAATACAAAAAATTTAGCCGTATAAATAAGCGCGCAAAGTGAACCAACCAAAAGGCAAGCGACAACAATGCAATTATATTTCTCTCAAGCGCGTCCTTTGTACCTTTGCCTGTACATGTACTCAGCCTGCATGCATTTTTATTCAAGTATTCCCCCCCCCCTGTCTGACTCTATTTCCGAGATTTCTTGCCAAAAACCGTTACGAAAACAGCCAATCAGCTTTTGAATTGCTGTTTAAAAAAATGACGACACAGGCGGGTGGGTGACCCCAGGATAGTTTCAAAAATATTTCGACAAAAACCCGAAAAACATTTGCTTTTTTAGCCGGTTTAAGTAATATTTTTGAGCTTAAGACTTTGAGAGAGTCTAAACAAACTATCATTGTTTAACATAATGTAATTTTTGAATGGTTTTTGTCTGTAATTTGCGAAGTATTCATAGTTTAGCGAACGTTGTCGTATTATTTACGCTAAAAACTTGCCAGCCTTGTCATTATATTAAACCAATGAGTCGCGAGCGCCGCGCGAATAAAAACACGCAGCGTTCTCTGGGCTACCTATGATTAAACTGTATTTTGTGATTTTAGGTTTCACTTTGAATAATTAAATTTGTGTTGTTGATTTCATCAAGGCATGCATGCATGCACTTAAATGGCTTCAAAATCAAAATTTTTATTTCGCGTGTTTTTCAAACAAGAAATCTCTATATCTCTAATGTTTAATGGTGAACATAATGGTTATAGCATGCGTACGATTTTTATTCACTAGTTGTGAAATATCATAAAACTCACTCGCTCGTTCGTTTTATGATATTTTCCACAACTCGTGAACTTAAAAATCGTACGCACGCATTAACCATGAAGTATTAAAATCTCTATGTATTATTCAAATAAAGCTATAGCTGAAAATGCATATTGTATTTTGACGATTTGCTTTTATCTCGTGTAAGGTATGATATACTAAATCAATCGGGTATACTTCAACAGTTTAACCCTGGGAGGGGTATTTAGTAGCTACATAATCCTTTAGTAGCAACCTTACGGAACAGCTTAAGGGTCATAATAATTCAAATGGACTCTCTAGTAAAACAGAGTTTACTTTAGGTTTCCTCCTGTTATAATCCAAAAGCAAAACTCATTCCTTTCAACTAGAAGTCTAGAGCTGTACGGGGAACAAAAAAATGTGATAAAGCTTTCTGATCATGATATGAGTTAGACTTCTCCATTCTGGTAGCATCAACATAAAGTAAATCAATGGTGGTGGTGTCTATGTATCAAGACACTATACAATTAAACTTACCGTAGTTTGACTTTGACTATCGACCACTGTCAACACAAACACATATAAGAAGAATATCACAAACTTAGACTCCATCTTAAACACTCTGACAAACTTTCCTCTCGAAGCTCAACCACAACTGATTCTATCGCGAGTGTTTGCAAAATGTTTTAAAATGTCCCGTAACAAACACTTGTATTACGTCACTGATTAGATATTCAACCCTCATGTTCTGTAATAAAAGAAAATTAAGCATTTCCTTCGAGTTATCTTTTGCTCTTGTCATCCAGAACGAATGTTTGATTCCATTTACTCATGCATCCGTTTGTTAGAAACTAACCGATAAACCATCGTTCACAAAAACATTAGGGCTAAGTTGTACCAGAAGACTCTGTGGTCATATCACTGACAGTTTCAAGGTCAATCATGACCTTGCAAATATCAAGCAATGGCTGTCAGCAAATAAATTATCATTAAATCTTGTCAAAATTGAGTATCTATTAATCGGATCAAGGCATACCATAAATAACTTATTTCATGCTCCCAAAGTACATGTCGGGGACATACCAGTCAAAAGAGGGAGAGAAACAAAGGCACTTGGGGCATATATTGATGAATTTTTATCTTGGAATTACATTGAAGTAATTTTAAAAAAAAATCTCATCCAGCATTGAAGCGATCAGTAAACTAAAGCTCATGTTGATCATAATACGTTAATATGTGCTCACAATGCACTAGTTTTACCGCACTTACAGAAATTACAAAATAGGGCTGCTAGAATATTCCTGGGTCGTAAAAACGAACATGGACAGTCTGAACTTGCTCTAGCTGAACTCAATTGGAAGATCTTAAGTGAAAGACGGGCTCAGTTTGTTGCAAGCCAGTTGTATAAAATAACCCACGATCTAGCACGATTATCCAAATGATTATCCAATATTTTTCATGTAACGCCTTCCTCTCGGCATTACAATCTCAGAAGTTCTTCCACTAAACTTTGTTTGCCCCAACCTAAGACTGACTATCTAAAAAAGAGTATTAGCTATAGAGGGACAAAACTGTGGAACGGCTTAGCAGATGATATACGTAATAAAGAATCACTTACTGCCTTTAAAACCAGCATTCGTGCACCTGGCCAATTCCTCACAACTATTTAATCTACCTACTAATTTCATGTGAGTTCTATATTTCTACTTATGAGTAATTTATATATTCCATGTAATAACGTATTGTCTGTATATTGTAATAGCTTAATATTTTTGATCGATGATGTGATTGTTAAACTACGCCCCCCTTAAAAATCAGCTCTTGCTGAAGGGGTCAGCGTAGTAAAATGAAGTTTTTACCTTCCATAGAATTAACCTTCAACTCCTGCGTAATCTATATTTCGACATAAACTGTCCTATTTTTGGGATTCCAACTTATACTACATTACTAAACGCATCGTTTTCTTTAATTTTCCCTATTCGAGATAATTTGTTGTTCGTTTTCATTGCTTTTTGTACTTGGTATTTACAATATTTGTGTAAACTTGTCGCCTTCATCTTTCAGGCAAAAAAGATTCCTGATCAATAGCTGTCGGAAACACACAATGAGCTTAGAGACCTCAGTGACCACATGTCACACTGTGATAAAAGAGATCTATATCAAATATTACATCTGGTTTCGGCAACAAGTATTTCTGTTTAGTTTTTACAAAAGAAAGCGTTGATTCTTAATATAATTACTGATGCTCATAATAACCTATTGTTCTCACTCTGCACTATATGACAGAATCATTAATAGGGTTAGATTCTTAGGAAAAACCCGTTTTTTGATTGTAGGGAAATTACCAGGGGTAAATAATATACGCGCTAAATGCCACACTGCAATATAAAAATTATTGCAGTTAGTGCACTACAATATAAAAATTATTGCAGCCAGCTCCGTAAAGGCGTTTTATCTTATATATTGAAGACTGAAAATAAGCGCCACAAAAACACAGTTTCACACAATATAATAAGCACTACAAATCTTTAATAGCTAATAACTATAATTGGAGTTATTATACACGCTACGTTGGTAAATACAAGATAGCAGTCATATTCCATAGACGGTAAACTTTAAAATCAGTCATTTGTACGAAACAACTATCTTGGTGAAATCTGTCTGAATAACAATCGACTGATCACAACTAGACGATACTTCATCAAAATTTTCTTTAACGTCTGTCTTGGTTTTACATTCTACACTCGTTGCAACCTCACGCGAAACACTTCGACACATTTTACTCGATTCATTAAAGTTTTCACAAAAATTTCTGGCGATCTTTTTGTACTCTTCATCCATGTTAGCCTCACAAAAACTACCTTGCAATAGTTCACTTGCTTTTCTCTTTAGTGAAGACGAGGACTGGTGCATTTATAAGCCTTAATCCCATCAGATGACCGATGGCCTGTCGTCTCCTGAATAACTTGTTCGGGTACTCCGGCGTCGTACAGTCTTGTAGCACAACTACGACGTAGAGAATGATTTGTAAAATGCCCCTTAAACCCAGCCTTTTTCATAATATTCTTAACGACATTTCCTAATTTCTCCCTACCGGCAGCTTTCTTAAAATACCAAATCTGCCCGTTCGGTTTTGGCAAAGGTCGCAAATAAAACGCGTTATCCCCCGTACTTGTCGGAACGTGCAATAAATATTTCTTGTAAAGCTCAACTGGGCAACGCTCTGGATTTTTCAAATTCTTATACGCCCGAACAACTTTTCGTTTAACACTTAAATGGGCTAGTCCGCCATTGTTAGTTTTGCTGATATCCTCGTAATACTGCAAATATTCGTCACCGAATTCGTCAACTTGTAGTGATAGCTGAGAGTTTTCACGCCTCAAGTTTCTGTGCTCTTGCCCAGCCCTTAAAGCAAATTGTATGCCCAATACATAAACTAAAGTATCTCTAAGCAACTCTGCGTTCGTGCTACCTAAAAAGCCATGCTCCCACAAATAATTTTCCTGCTCCTCTGAAATGAATTTAGCTTGCGCTGTCTCTACTCCAATGCCTTGGCCGGCTCTTTCTTTCATTACAAAATTTAAAGCCGAGTTTAAACTTCTAAACACACGGGCTGTTTTGTCAATTAAATTTACATTACGCTTGCACTTAAAACGTAAATAAGCTTGAATGCTATTTATCATTTCGTATATAGTCCTTCCAGGGTATTCAGCACCGTCTGTTCTTCTCACTTCTGCGATGAAACGTGCAAGGCAAAAGTCCAACTCGTCGTCAGACATTCCATCTAAGCTTCGATTAATCAGTGGTTCGTCGCCATAGTTTTCATTGTCCAAAGACACGGCACGATTTCTTCTGGTTCGCCATTCTTCGAAGGTTCGCAACACCCAAAGTTACTTTTTTCGACTTGCCTCGGATTTCCAACTTTCCTCAAACATTTTGCACTCCGAAGAAGTTATTGGTTTTCGAAATCGATTTCCTGCACGAAAGTAAAAGACCTACTTAGCTAAAAACAAAACGTCAAGATAAATAATACGACGAAATCCTGACTTACCTTCAAATAAATCACTGGTGGCCACGGCCACTACATTTTGAATTTCTTTATTCGTCTCTGTGACTCTATGTCGTGTATTTTCAGTGTCCAAAAGAGTTGTTGTCTCAAACGAACAATCGTCGATGTCTCTCCTTGAGCTTTCTGATCGCGTCGAGGATTGTGTAATGTAAAAACTTTCATCAGAAGAAGAATCATCCATGTTTGTATCCAACAGTACAACTAGCTAAGCTAAACTGACTCGAATGGAAGAAAACAAGGCGTGTCTCCAGTATTATAAAATGCAAATTTTTTCCAAATTGGTCATCAAGCAAAAACCTCTCACAAACATAAATCCTTTCTTCCGTTGCAATCTAGCGTGTAGGGTCAGACAAAAGGCTAGACAAAGAAATGCAATCAACTCTGCTGCATGAGAATCGACATATTCAAAAGAAATTATTTATGCTTGTGCCTAAAGTCCCAGCGGTCGTAAAGACAAAGAACAATAGTTGTCACTAACATCAGTAATTATAATAGATAATCACTTCGGCCAACGGCATTCTTGAATATATTCAAGAATGCCGTTGGCCTCAGTAATTATCTATTAAGTACACGCGTAAAAACGCACAACCTGTTCAGGGTTGATGAAAACAGCCTTGAACAATGTTGTGCTTCCCACATTGTTCAATGTTGTCAACTATATTGTTCAGCATTGTTGAGCCTGATCGCAGGCTAATTCAGGCTCAACAATGCTGAACAATATTGTTGACAACATTGAACAATGTGGGCAGCACAACATTGTTCAAGGCTGTTTTCATCAGCCCTGAACAGGTTGTGCGTTTTTTGCCGTGTAGGATGTATCTAACATAATACATGGGATGTTATTCATAAAATCTGTTCGATTTTAATGCCAAAATAGCTGGCAGTTTTTACTAATTCTAAAGTTAATGAACTTAGGTTTTTGAAGATTTTGAAAGATTAACACGATAAAACGGGAAGATAACTATGACGTGTGTGATACTCTTACGTCCCTTCACCAAAGATATATGATTTATTAATTTTGCCTGCAACCAATTTCTGTCTTACAATTTATAGGCGAAGCTAGCCTGTGTAGGAATTCGTGATGAAGTTCACAATTCATGCATTAAAATACTTTATTTAGAGATTTTCAAAGTTATCACATATTTCGTGTAATAATAAATTAACATTGTCATTCTTAACTCTGGTCAATTCATGTGCAAATAACTGCGTGTAAATCATAGTTTTTAAAATGCGCATTTCTCAAAAACATTACTCATTGCTTCAAATAATACTCTGGGCATGTGCATTGCTTTCAATTTTGTAACAGCAGGTATGAGTTGTCAACATTACTTGCTATGAAGAATACAAAAAACACGAAAAAAACAACGAAAAAAACTATTGGATCGGCCATACCTAAAAGCTAAAGAAATCTAAAAAGACGAGCAACTTGCTACAAAAGGAAACTTTTCCAACGTATCTTGCAAGTTTTGTGTACAGTATAGTTATTGGCACCTTTGTATGTAAAACTGCTCAATTCATGACGCGCATTTTCCAGTTGCCGCATCATTCGTTTAGAGCAAAAAACCAATCACAATCAACCATCTCAACAGACTGAACCAGGGCAACTGCGAAGTGCAACGGATCTTGGGCCTGGAGACGAGGATGAAACCGCCATATTTATTTACATTATAAGTCAAGCATTTGAACGGCGCGTAATGAATAATAATGAGATGATAATCATGAATAATGGTTTTTAGTACCTTTTCATTGTCTTACCTGACGTTTCCAAATATATTGAAGTTCACGGAGGATAAAGGGAAGTTGAAATTTGAGAAGGGAAGCCTCTGCCACGCCATATAATGTGTCCAAGCGAGCGCTTGGACACATTTAGTGGACAAGTGAGCGCTTTTCGTTGTGGACAAGCAAGCGCTTGGACAAGTAAATTCTGGGCGACTGGCTGTGTTTTGGTCAACGAATATGACGTATTTTGACGTTACGAGCTTACAAAATAAACGCTAACACTTAAAAGTATTTTAATTTTACTGACAATGCCCCGAAGTTGTAACAATATAACTCATGACGTATGGAGTTTATGGTAGCGCTGCAAATTCAATGCAGTGTGCTTGTTCGTTCGAAGGCAGTGCTGAATAATATTGGGCGGTTTGTAAAGTGTTTCTTGGCTTTCTTTCTGGGTTTTTACAAAGGTATGCTGCTCTCATAAGTTCTTAGTTGTTTTGTTTTGGATAATAAAATTTAGATATTTGCTTTTAAATCGCAATTTTTACAGAGCATTTTATACAAATTACAAACAAGGGTAACGATATAAATTAATTTCAGCATTGCAGCACATTGTCAATCACAGCAGTCATAACATATTTAATGGAGATTTTAATGTAAATTGGTTGGTTGTAATTTGTTTGCTCAGATTACTTTTAAACCTTCGTTTCGATCAAAAAGACAAAAAATGCAGAGAAAAAATGGTGCCTGTGGCCACGCTATCCCATGTTCAAAAAATAGGTACGCACAATCCGTACATGCGCCTACGTTGCGTTATGGTGTACTGGTACGGAGGCGCAGAATCAGTGACAATGACAAAAAACAATATTCAAACAAAATATATATAATTTAATACAAAACAATAAAAAATACAATTATTCAAAAACAGTGAATGGCAACGATCCTACGACAGTACTTGTCAATTCAAAAAAAAAGTTCAAAAATTACAAATAAAGATAACATTTATATATATTGAAGATGAATAAAATAAGTGACTGTTCTTTATGACTATATTTTGAGATGTCCTATGTATCTGTGTCGGTAAATTTAATACATGATTTTTCACTTTTTAGTCTGCGGGCTTATTTATAATTTTTTTAAACAGTGTTATCTATTTTGAATTAAGAATGCCACATCATCAAAATGCTTTCTTGATTTATCAGTGGGATCAATAATTGTTGATTATATTTACTTCATATACCACCGTTAATATCCGTTATGGTACATTATGTGTTGCATGCTATGTACTAGCTTTCTGTTATACTTTAACAATCAGTACCAAGACCAAAATGTTTGTTTGACTATCATTTTGTATTGATTATCGAATGCCACTCGTCAAATTATTCCATAACATATACTGTAAATATCTCAAATGGAATATGTCCATCATTCCACGACATTTGCCCACATATGTCCACGACATTTAGATTGTTCGGAACATGCGAATGCATCATAAGCTGCTTGTTTTCGATCACGGTTGCAGACGAAAAAAGCAAAAAAATATTAGTGCCATGGAGTTTTGTTGAGATTAACCATGTCTCTTACAGCTACTCATCTCTTCTTGCTGATATTTTAAGTGGTGTCCATCAATCATGCAAAATTGAAACTCTAGGTCACTGTAAAAGCATCGTACTGTTCTTTGCAACTGCTTCGTCTTCATTTGCTCTCAAGGATGAAATAAAAGGGGATCCAGCGCAGGACATTGTTAACAAAGTAAGAGTATTTGGAATGCATTACTTTAGTCTACATACCAAACATGATGAAGGTTGCTTGACCTGCGAAGTTGCACAAAATGAAAATGAGTGTAACGCACCACTTGATCCACTTCAAGTAATGATGGCAGCGACAGCAAATGAAGTAGGAAAAAAATATTCCTAAGCAAATCGAAAACCCTAAAAATGGCTTAGATCAATTATTCAATTATTGTATTCTGTCACATCTGTTAAGCTCTGGGTGCATTTTCCCAAAAAATGTTGGTCCTGCAGGTGGAACTTTCGTCGACACACTGACAAAATTGTTATGGCATCTGGATGGCCAATACCAAAAGATAGAGCAAGAAGTACCATCAAGTCAGAAAGTACCAGCAATTTTTAAGAGAAAGTTTAGTGGTTACAACTTGCCTGAAAATTCAATGCACCGTAAGCGAGAGATACGGAACTTGTCTCACCGCTCAAACTACATGTCTGTCAAATTGCCTCTTATTGTTTTTTCAGATGGCTGAATCTTGATATGCTAGAATCCTGGTATCAAAAAGCTTGTTAGAAAGTAGATAATATATTTTAAGAAAAATTACAAATAAAGCAAACAATGAGCTAGGTACAGTAATTGAAAAGCAATTGTCGCATTTTTTACAGAATGAGACAGGAATGATAGTTCACCTGCAGTGACCCCAATTATAACAAAACAATGTAAATATATGTTACGATCCAAGCAATTTAAACCAATCATGTAACTGCTATATTGCAGATGCTGCAGTATGGTAAACCACCTGTGTTGATAGTAATTGCTGTGATATCTTTAGTGTATGGTTGGTCCATATTATTGGACATTCCAACCATATATGCAAAAGATTGAATATCGGTAATCATTGTATAAACAGATATGTATTTTTATATTTTTTAGTTTTAAATTTTGTTCCTGGCCACTTTGATTGTCAGCAGAACTTCTTTCAATTCTAATTTTGTTTTCTTGCTTTTTTATTTTAGTGAATGGCCAGAAAAAGAAGCAGCAATGTAAAGTACTAAAATTCAATGACCCTGTATGGACACAACCAATGTTACAGTGTTACAGTTATGTTGCTATGTGTCATGTGGAATACTCAATGACAAATGTATGAAACATGTTGAGACTTTGAAAACAAAAAACAGTGGAACAAAAAAAACAATGCACTAATATTGTTAAAAGTTATTTGGGACATTACCGATCTAGATTTGTGAACTAACGTTCAACACACATGTATGGTTACACCCAATGTTACAGTTATAGAAATACACTAAGTATGATGTTGACAGTTGTGTTGCCGTGTCATATGGAATACTCATATGTGTGGAACTTGGTGAGGTATTATAAATAAAAGACTGTGCAGCAGAATAAACAATGCACTAGCTGCTACATCTGGAATAATACAGCACAGACATTTGCCATATGTGAAAACAAACAATCAAACATCAACATATACATGGATGGACATATTCCATTTGGGATATTAACAGTATATGTCATGGAATAATTTGACAAGTGGCATTTGATAATCAATACAAAATGATAGTCAAACAAACATTTTGGTCTTGGTACTGATTGTTAAAGTATAACAGAAAGCTAGTACATAGCAGGCAACACATAATGTACCATAACGGATATTAACGATGGTATATGAAGTAAATATAATCAACAATTATTGATCCCACTGATAAATCAAGAAAGCATTTTGATGATGTGGGATTCTTAATTCAAAATAGATAACACTGTTTAAAAAAATTATAAATAAGTCCGCAAACTAAAAAGTGAAAAATTATATATTAAATTTACCAACACAGATACATAGGAGATCTCAAAATATAGTCATAAAGAACAGTCACTTATTATTTTATTCATCTTCAATATATATAAATGTTATCTTTATTTGTAATTTTTGAACCTTTTTTTAAATTGACAAGTACTGTCGTAGGATCGTTGCCATTCACTGTTTTTGAATAATTGTATTTTTTATTGTTTTGTATTAAATTATATATAATTTGTTTGAATATTGTTTTTTGTCATTGTCACTGATTCTGCGCCTCCGTACCAGTACACCATAACGTAACGTAGACGCATGTACGGATTGTGCGTACCTATTTTTTGAACATGGGATAGCGTGGCCACGTGGCGTCACCTCCGATAAAATATTCGTGCAATTCGGTCTAAATATCTTATCATAGATGGAAAGGAAAATTGTTTATGACTACAAACATTTCTTTTATGATGGAGAAAATGTAAATGCTTTTGGAATTCGTTACATTTTGAGATAATTTAATATGTAAATCCGCCATCTTGAAAGCATTATAGGGCAGAGGCTTCAAGGCACTAGTTCTAAAACCAAAAAGTTTAACATGATCCTACTTTCTCATTATTCATGATTGTCACGTTGCCATTAATATTCCTTACGCGCCCTTCGATGTCTTTGGCTATAATGTTATTAAATATGGCGGTTTCAAAAGTAGTTATTTACAAAATTCACGCTAAAGATTTACATATATTCGGAATTTTAAAGAATGTATTTATTAAGTACTTACAAGCAAGATAAGTGTTATCCATGTCATATACACCACAATAGACCAAGCGAATTCGTCCAAAAGCCCGTGGTAGAATAAACAGAAAATTTAGAAATTTAAATCTTCAAAACCCGGGGGGGGGGGGTGGTTTGTGTCTTTTACAGCAAGTTAAATAGGCTCGTCCACAAAATTTTAAGGGCTAAATGGAATTTTGAATTGATGGGTAAAAAGTATATAGGGTGTTGTACGGCTGTTCAAAATTTGAGAGACGCCGTTCAAAACGTCCCGCAACATTCATATTTTGAGCAAAATCAGCTTTGCGCATGCTTAATCTATTTCTTTAAGACTTCATACTTAAGCCGCTGCGCGAGGTGAGAGTGATTTCAAATTTGTTCAGTGACAGATAATACTAGGGTTACTTTCGCAGCGGGAGGGTACCAGGAGCTAGGTAGAAGCCTAGGTACTAGGTAATAAGCGCTTGTTATATTGAGATAGTATTGTTGGATCGTGCAAACTAGCAAAATTTTCTTTACATGCAACTAGTTCTGTTACTTCAGTACACAAGAAACAAGAAGTCTAAAACACCAACGGTAACATGCACTAAAACATACATAATTTTGCTTCAGGGAATTTTGCGTGACTGCTTATGCGCACAACGCTCTCTCTAATATTTAGCAAGCGCATCTTTTTTTGCTATGTAGACAAGCGAGCGGCTTGTGGCATGTCTACCGATATTATTGTTTTGCGCCATGCTGACACTAGTATATTTTGGGATTCTATATAATTGCAATTGAGAATTTGAAATGCCTTTCAAGCATAAAATGGTGCACCATCGCGCTTCTAAAATCATTCATTTATTAGCGATTCCAGGCAAGTCTTTTGAGTTTGTATTCAACTTTGCTCAATCCCTGTGGATGTAAAATAAAGTGTGTATTAAATAATAATAACAGTTGTAAGTCTAAGCAATATTCATGATCGTATGACATCACCGCGTACAAGTTAAATCATTGAAAAGTATTTGAGTGTAATGTGTTAAATAAAAGTACTGCTCATAATCTCTTTTCAATCGACTTAAATCACTTTTGTGCATACTAAATATCACATCTTTTCGATCGTTCCATTTAATTTATTTTTTGATGCAAAACGCCAAACTGAAAATAAAAGCAGCAATACAGCCATAGAGATTATAATCGCAAGGTTTTTCGATTTAAAAGAAGCGGAACGCGGCGATTGGGAGCAAATTCTAGTCCCGGATGCAGAAACAAGCGCCTATTGGCTGAACTAATTTCTCCTCAGCAACCACGTTGGCAAGTAGCAACAGGAAAAATCTATATGAAATGTTTTCCTCGTTTTGCTGGTTTCGTTTTCTTCAGCAATCAGAAAAGCCAACTGGAGCAATCCTTTCGTCGCTACGTTTCGACTAATAATTTTGTAATTCAAACAAACAGTGAACGCGATATGTTCTATTTGATCTGTATATGTTCTATATATATATATTTTATGATAAATAGCTCTAAAGATCACATTTCTTATGCATTATGTGATTTTTTATCTGTTTTTGCACACGCTCCTTCCGGAAAATTAGCTTCATCTATCTAATATTTCATCATATCTAGTGCTTAATACAGTTTACAAAATCAGCTAGGCTAGCAGCAGGATAGACAATTATATACACCAGTAAGAATTGTATGCGACAAATTGTATCGTGTAGATAGGCCTTAAGACAATGAAAAAACACTGAAGCCCAAAAAGCCTCTGCGGAGGAGAGTGGCGCTTCTAAGAGAATAATCGCGTAGTCCTGTAAATTGTCTTCAAATCGTCTAAAAACATTCGCATAGACCAGAAAATCGTCAAACGTATTAGGAGCGAAAGATGATGATTACCACCAGATCAAAATAAGACAAAACAACTAAACAAAAATCTAGAAGTGGCATACAGTTTTTTTCGAAGTTGTGACGATCTCCTAAAAATAATTAGAACCACGGAATTCACTACGAGATCCAAAATACACAGACACTGCGTGAGGAACTGAATAGAAGAATTTTATAAATTTGCCTACCGCACCTACATCAATTTCTTAATTTTCATCTGAGAACGCAGTCTGTCGCTATATATGTAATATGAAATATAATACCTTATATTTATACATAGAAGTCGTATTTATTAAAACTATAATTGACGGTCTTCTGTGCTTCATTACAAGATGTCAATCAATATAGCCCAGATGCAATTGAAAACTTTACTTTTGTCAGTCCTTGATTAGACACACATACGTAACTGCAAGCAGCTGGGAAACAACAAAGACGTCAACTGAAAATATATATACATATATAGAGCCTTGAAAATGACGATAATAGATTTAAATCGCGAACGTCAAACTTCTTTGCATTAATAGTGAGTGACTCGATTTATCATCCAATGACAAACCAAATTGTTTTTAAGGACTCTACAGTTTGTGCCGATGTCACCTCTAATTTTTAAAAATAACTTCGCTTCCTCTTCACTTTACTAGTGGCTATTTTACCAGTAGAATCGCCTTTAAAAGCTCTTTTTAGTTCAATCTCAGAGCTATACGTATGTAATTCGCTGAGAACAAGGATTATTTTAGATAGCAATTCAAGCGAACAAACCGGAAGTAAAATCTCCCCTGTACACGATCAATAGTTTACGACCAGGTCCTTATTTGGTAAATGCTAAAACGGTCTGCACGGAAATCGGCCTCTAGCAGAAATTCCGCTTCTTTATTAGCTTGTGAATTCGTATTCGTTCTTTAATTCAGGTTCATTTGGCAATGGTGATAATACAATGGATATACCGATATATATAAAGAACAACTGCGTTCGTCAGCCATTACAAATAAGCGTTAATTATCGACAATGTTTTTGTCCTCGTTAAAGCTCATACGTACAATGGATATACCGATATATATAAAGAACAACTGCGTTCGTCAGCCATTACAATTAAGCGTTAATTATCGACAATGTTTTTGTCCTCGTTAAAGCTGGAGAAAGCAGTGAAACCTGCGCTCGTCTGTTATGCGATTTCCGTAGCACCTTTTTGGCATGCAGGCGTACTTAGATACGTGTTAACCAATCATGTTCCCACTTTTTACATTTGCCTATTATATAGGGTGTTCAGATCGGAAACGTTTTGCTAGCTTTACTACTTCACGACGCAAGATTGAATTTCTCCAGAAAAATATCAGACAATTGAACGTCGAGTTCATGGCAAGAATCGTGTTTGACCATATACTAAATAACAGAATTTGTGTATCGTTCCATGCTGTAGTCGCGGATGCGTAACGTCTAGTAGAATATATGACTTGAGGAAGCGAACAGATGAAAAAACAAGCGACCGCCAAAGAACATGATGAAATGTTTTTGAAATTTAATTTTGCTTTGCAAGTTTCTTCACGTTTGAATGCCATAGGAGAAACCCGTTGGTCCATGTGTTTTGACCTGGCGATGGTAAAGATTTTGTAGTTCAAGCAAATAAAGACAAACAAGAGTAATATAAAAAACACGGTTATGGTAATATTACCAAATTTTTTTCCGTAAAAATAGAACAAGGGCGAAAGAACGACCAACACAATCATACAAAATGCCATAAAAAATACCAGCCTTTTTTTAGTGACTGATGTTCGATGGAAAATTGGAAACGTCACTCCTAAAAATCTTTCAACGTTCAGCATCAAAAGTGCAAACATTGAGAAGCCTTCTAAGAAGGTGGTTATGTAAACCCACGCGATTTTGAATCCTCCATTTAAAGTTTGCATAGACCACGAAATCGTCCCTAATATTAGGACAGGATGAATGACGGTGACGACAACCAGATCAAAACAGGATAACACAAGAATCATAAAGTAGCAGAGTTTATTTCGGAGTAGTGAAGACTTCAATAAACTGACTATCACCACGGAATTGAAAATTACTCCAGCAACCATAAAAGATATGTTCACCAGGCATAAAAACAACGCGTTCATAAAGGTGTTTAGGTGCATTATATATAACAACAGTCAGTTATTAAATCACACCTTTCTTGCTTTTTATTGTCATAACTATGTCCGTATCGCACTATAAATATATGCAGGAAAAACTCCTCAACCACCTGCATGTCTGTTCATTTTCATGTGTAAACTTTGACGAAAGCAAGGTCGTAGTTTAAGCAAACAATACTGGACACTGATATTAAATACATCAAAAACTCATATAAAACCACTTAATTGCATTCATAAAATGATTATTTTCAGATTGAAATGTCATTTCTTTCTTTCCCATTTTTTTTTTAACATATTTCAAACCTCAAAACAAAGAAAGACTAGTAATAAAATTGCAACATACGACTTTTTGTCATTTGTCATGTTCCATGCTTATACAGCTATTTCAATTAAGGTCGACCAAGAGCAAAGCGAAAAGGTCTAATACAAACACGTACTGACTCGTTGCAAAGGAATCGCTGGGATTTTTCTTAGAATTGTTCATATCTCACAAATAAAGAGCAAAAATGGCTCACAGAAAGCGTTAAGGACACTAAACTCTCAAAATTATCCAGCTCGGCGCCATAACTAATTAATCTAATCATTTATAGTGAGACAGCATAGCACAACAAAAAATCCCTAATATTCATCTAAATCAGGCAAAAATTTCACCATATCTTTAGTATTTTTTCTAATGAAAATGACTGCTTAATTTTGCAGGAAAGCATCAGTAGCTAGCTATATACAAATATCAGGGGTGGAGGGAGTGTGTAGAGGGTTAGTTTTGGAGAAATGCTTATCGATGAGCTGAAGGAAATTGAAAGGAATATTGACGAAAATGAAAGGACTGGATAACAGATAACAGAAGACGTCATTGCGTGCGAAGAACAAAAAGTCAAGGGACTCAATTTCTCGTGCCGTACTTTTTTGACGTCATCTGTGATTTGTTACAAGACACGCGCAAGCAAAAATTATATATATATATATATATATATGTTATATATAGATGTTATATGTTATCCATTTAGATCGTTATAATTAGGAAACACATGCGTATCAGAAACGAATAAGTTATTCGTACTATTATCGGAAAGTAAGTATAAATAAAGGCACAGAATTCTTTTTCAAAACTAATTTTGCAGCTTGCAATGCACGAGGTGACTTTGATTTGATCATGGCTAATTTTGAATTTCGATATTTGACAGAAAGATTTTGCTCATCATCGACAGCCTATACAGTATATCACTGAACCACAGGTCTAACTGGTTTCTCTTAATTGGAACGAACTGATTTTCATCAGGCGAGATCTAAGCTAAAGCATTGATAATAAAAGCGAGTGACTCGAAGCGAGCATGACATGATTGTAGCATAACAAAATTTTTACTATTACATGCTATTGTTTATCTTTGGCAAGCTAGTCCGATTTAAGAGTTTCATATAAACCCGAGAGAAAATGAGCTCATTTTACTGCACTTAGGTAACTCGCTCCCATATAAATTCATCAGCTGGCCCAAGTCACCCTTGCAACACGTGTGGCAAACAATTTATCCCCATGGCCATGTCCTAAGTTGTTACAGATTGAAAACATTCTGCTCTCTTCATTCCCGCACGACGTAGGGTTGAGTTTTTCCAGAAAAATATGAGACAGTTGATAGTCGAGTTCATAGCTAAAAATGTGTTCGACCAAATGTTGAATAACAGAACGTCTTTACAGCTGCCAGGCATATCCGATGAGACACGGAGAGCAGAATATGTAATTTGTGGAACAGAGCAGAAAAAAAAGCAGCCGACCACCAATGAACATGTGGAAACAGACTTGAAATTAAATTTCCGACGTTTATTCATTTTTTCACTAGTTATTGTTGTTGCAACCTTTTCGTCTTGCTTTTTTGCCTTTACGATTGTAAACATTTTGTAGTTCAGGTAAATTAACACGAGCAAGCTCAAGAGAAGGCCCACGGCTATGAGAATATTACCAATTCTTCTCCCGTCAAAATAAAATAACGGCGACAGAATGAGTAAAACGATCATCAGAAGTGCCTGAAATAGTATAATTCGTCTCTTGGTAACTGCCGTTTGATGAAAAAATGGATAGTTTAGGGCCAGAAATCGTTCTATATTCAATGTTAGCAGTGCAAACAGAGCAAACGCTCCCAAAAAAATAGCAATGTATTCCCATATCGTTTTAATTTCTTCATAAAACGTCTCCATGGACCACAAAACAGTCCATAATATCAGGACAGGATGTGTGATAGTGAGGGAAACAAGGTCAAAAGTGGACAACACAAGAATCGTAAAATAGCACGGCTTTTTTCGAAGTTGTGAAGACCTCCATAGACTGATTACAACCACGGAGTTAACAAGTATTCCTGCAACCATGAGGGAAAAATTTACAACGCACAAGAGCAGTGCGTTTACAATATCATATGGATGCATTGTTTGTATCGTATCTTGCAGGTCTTGTAGTACTGTAAAACAACAAATATTTAAACAGTTATTCTACGAACTCGAGTCGTATATGAGCTGTACCAAAATATATAATATATATATATATAATATATATAATATATATAATATATATATATATATATATATATCCCCAGTGCAGTTATATTTTAATAAAATATACATATTAGTCAGTTTAGTAATGTAAACAACTTCAGCTAATACCGCATATGAGCCAATATCCTACCAGTAGCGAGCCAACCAGATTACAGAATACTTAATATTCGAAGCAGTTAACTTTTGAAGCAGTTAACTATGTAAATTAGTATGTACAATCGTAGAACATCTTGTCACTAATTTAAATAAATATACAATCGCATATCGTTGAACATCTTTTCACGTATATATATATATATACATAATAAAATACAATGTAGCTACAATGTAGTTTAAACCTATTTCTATTAATAAATAGGTCTCATTGTTGTCGTTTTGCTAAGAGTAGTATTTTTCATATCTGCATGTCCTTTCAAAATGCTCTGCTCTTAATTACATTTGCGAAACTTTATAGCCTTTGTCTTTGGATTTCACAGTTAACTACATTGCTAGAGAATGGGATCCTTAACTGACGAGTGCGTTCCCGTCTAGGGGGAGGCACGCTTGTGTAAAATTGATAACTATACAATTTAAACTAAAGGTTAATTGTTTATACCTGCTTTTTCCTCAGCTTTTGGAATGCACGAGTTTAGTGTTTTGCGCCTTCTGCCACTATGTCCGATTAACACTATTGCTATTGAAGCCCAGCTGTTAGTCGCCATGCAACGACGAGGTAATAACAATTAAGCATATATTCATAAGGCGCAAAGCATGCAGTGAATAGAATTCATTAGCTAACGTGTAAATTACCCATTTCAGACAGTGTGATAGGCTTAATCTTAGAATTGAGTCATCAGACAGTGCGATAGGCTTAAGAAATTAACGAAGAATGGGAAAAAATTAATCTGTGTTGACAAAATGATATATTCGATATAATGTATCAATTTTATTATATAGAAGACAGTAAGATACTAAAACTACACAGTGAGATAATTTTCATATCTTTACTAGAGAAGATATCAATCACGTGACCAGCAGCGAACAAATTTTCACCTTTGTTGAAAGAAAAAAATACCTGTTTGTGTCGAAAAAATAGAGGGACTTCAATTAAATCACCAAAAGCACATGCAGATATACTCTTTAAGGTACATTCTACTGATTTTAAATAATACGATGTACGTAATTGGTTGAAATAAAGCTAAGTTTTTAGCATTATCAATCGAAAATTAATAATACTGACTTGAATATTTCATGGATTGCGATTTAATAGATAAATTAAATTAAATTTGGAACTAATTTGGTTTAATTTAATATGCAGTATACTGTAATCTTTTGTTGAATCGATGTGTTAAGACACATATAGAGTGTCTTTTCATATATAAAACGTCTTCCAAGCTTGCGTGAAATTCTTATTTTTCCCAGTTGATACGAGATCACAATTGATGCAGCGTGCTTTATTAAATTTTAGTAGGGAGCTGAGATCTGCTGAAAAAACCGAAATTCTTCATGGAAGAAGACAGAGGAATGAATAATTTCTGTTCCTAAGAATATTTTCAACGGCAATTGTCGTCATTGTCGGCACATTACCAAACTATAATAAGCCTTAATGCGTCGCTTAGATGGGCATCGTGAAAGGTTGTTACGACGCGAGAAACAATTTTGAAGGTAAGTCGACATAGCAGACACATGTACAAGCGAACACAACTGTTTGCAAGTTACCAAAACAAGCTTTAAACCTTCATTGCACTAGCCACTTTCCACAATCGTATTATGATGCTTACATACTGACACAGCGTCGTAGCGCTTGCCGTGCCGGTCGTTCATCTCTTCACTACACATAGCCGAGACCAACACCTCTACTAGTATAAGCAACGAATTCACCTACATGGATCTACCCCAAATCACAATCGGCATTCTTGGTTGGAGTGGTTTCAAATATTTTACTTCTTGTCGTTTTTATTAAAGATCCTCTAAAATACTTCAGAAATTCAGGAACATATCTTGTAATGAATCTATCAGTTTCCAATTGTCTAGTGAGTTTATTTTCTTCGTTTTCCAACATCACTCATAGACCTTCTTTTTTCCAAGTATGGATTGGTAGTGCGTCATTTGTCTTCGATATCGATTGATCGTTTTTTAGTAGTGGCTTACCCTATGAAATATCGCGTTTTAATGAGGGGTAAAGTTATACAGGGTGTATCAAAAAAAAGGTAATCGAACTTTGATGTGCTCTAGAGTGTTCAATATTTAACATACAGAAATAATTCTTACGTAGTTGGAAAGACCAGGCTTTTAGCTTTTAATTGCCATCGTTTTTATAAAATTTGAAGAAAAATCAAGCAAATACAAATGCGATAAAAATTGCACATCGAAATCGCGTTTTTTCATATTAGTGATGTTAATTGTTTCTCGTGACAGATAAATGATTAATGAAATTTTCTTTTCTTATTCGCTGCCCTAATAATGCTCAGGGGTGGAAATATGCGATTTCGACCGGCTATTTTCATTTGATTCGTATTTGCCCAATCTTTCTTCAAATTTCACAAAAATTATCACAATTGAAAGCTAAAAGCCTGGTCTTTCCGCCTGAGAAAGAATGATTTCTGTAGATTGTATAATGAACGCGCTAGAGCACTGCACTGCAAAGTTCGATTACCTTTTTTTTGATACACCCTGTACTCATATGGATTACAGCTTTCTGGACAGTGAGTTGTGTCATTCCCCTATTCAGATTGTTCTCGGATATTAGTGCGACGAGCGGCAGGCAGGCAGCATACATTTTTAGTGTGATCATCATCATACTATCGACATATTACAAGTAGAAGAAACAGTCGAGGAACATAGTTTCACAAAATTCAACTGAAAGTCGTACCCAGGAAATACGAATCCGAAAAGAAAAGCGATTTTTACAGACAATCGTTATTATAGCATGCATTGCTATCGCTTGTACTCTGCCATAGTTGGTGAATTATTTGTCGTGTAGTTATCTAGGTTTCCTGACAGATAATGTTCAGGTCTATATGATTTCTGAAACAGTATGTCGCCTTTTTTACGCCAACTCATTAATTTACATTCTACGTTTGTCAAACTATCGTAAAAAATTTTATTTGCCTTATTGCAAAAGAGGAACAAGTTCCAAGTCGATATTAAATCATAGCTTTTGTAAAAGGGCTAGAAGGTATGTGCAAGCTTATTCAATGGGCGAACATTCATCAAAACATTATTGTAACACCTGCTCGAGAGATCACTCTCAATTAAACAGCATTCTAATTAGATGTTACATGCATATAATCATCTATTTCAAGGTGACTTTATACAGATAGTGCAATTCGAATCTATGTAAATCAAATATACGCGTAGAATTTTCGAATAACTACTTATGTCATTGGAAAGGTAATAAAAACTTACCTATAAAACACTATAGTTACTTTGAGTTTTGAAGCATTTGTTGGGTTATGAGCGTTTCAAAAAGTATGTTAAGACTAGTGTCCAGGAAATTTGCGCCATTTTAGGATTTTTTTCTGTTTGAAGCAGCCGTAACTCAAAAACCACATGAAAAATCAGGGTAACCGTAATAATGTAATAATATGAACTTTCTGATCATGAAAGTTATTTTTTAAATAAACTAACTTGAAATGTATTTTTGAAAATATAATAGTTTTATCGTAAAACTGAAAAAAGGTGCTGACCGAAACTCACAAGAAAAATTGAGCTGGCCAGCATTCAGATTTGTTATATTGAACATCCAATGGACAATTTTAAGAACAAAATGGATTTGCCCCTTCAGGGTGACTAAAGTTTAATGTATCAAAGCCCCTAACCACCAAGGAATGAAAAAGACAAGACAAGTGTTTTGTGGGGGGAGGATGGGTCAGTGGGGGTGAAGTCCTCCGATAATAAAAACTATTACATAGCATTATTAGAGTCATCATAGACATAAACATGCAAAACTATATAACCTAGCGTGGTGTATAAATGCTTAGAATGCTCTCGATGTGTCGGTAAATCTAGATGTTGACACCTTGATGTTGAGTCTATTGAAACTTCCCCTCCACTGACAATGCCAATAATTTGCTGGATACAAATATTTTACTGCCTTACAACGTTCGAATTGGGTGGAATCTATAACCGGAAAAAAGTGTAGCTGGGAAAAACTAACATTCGTGCCTGAATGCATGTCAAAATGAGAATGTCTGCATTCATGTTCATTACTAGAAGAACAGTACATACATGTTCTTGATAGATTAATATAAATATATTTGTGCAAAACTGTAACATAGCAATACATTGACAACCACTGATGCGACTTGCCACCATTTAGGCATTTACATCCGAGCACGACGCATGAACAACTCTCGAGCGTTTGTTCAGATTTGAAACGCAATGATTCATAATAAAAGGGTATTGGCAATAATTTCTTTTATTGTTTTATCAGTAAGAGCATAAAAAATTAAACTCTAACCAGTTTCAAATACATATACAGCTGTTTTATAAAAACAGTACGAGGAGTATGGGAAAAAGCAAAATATGTTGCCAAAACCCTTTAGTGCTGACACTTGCACGAAATTATTTAAAAACTTTGTTTCCAGTGTTGCGCAGTTGATGTTTGAAAATTTCTCTCCGAGTTAGGAAAGGCTTCCATGGCGTTAAAGTGCTTACAAGACCAAACTTTACCCCTTTTTTTTCATGACTCTATTATCGAGTCCACCATAAACGAGTATCTAAAACTAACATGCACAACCAAAAAGGCGTAAGTCTTCTGCAGACTAGTCAATGATGCAAGTCCACAAGCTTGATGCAAGCTGTTTCAAGTTTATATCAAATTGCATAAAGTTTGATTTCCACAGATTTGATGCAAATTGACGAAGCCAACAGACCAGATGCAAGTTGTTCACAAACTGGCATGAAGCCTGTAAAATACACAATATGCAACAAGTCTGCATGTGGCGTTTTGGCTGAGTGCATCATTTTACTCAATTTTGTTGACATGATTTGATAATGTGATACTCAACGATGCTTTATATGTGAATTGCCATCCTTCTGAGATCACATTGCTCAATGAGTAGTTGAGAATTGTAAGTGAAAGTAGATCTTTTTGTTACTCGACAAGCCATAAACGCAAGCAAAGATGCCTTGTGTGATAATTTGGTTATTTGAAATGCTAATTTAACATTAAATTATAAAGATGTCTTGCTACAACTTATTATACAATGTGACGTCACAACGATGACAATTTACATACTAAGCACTTTTAAACACCAGTTTAGCAGTAGCATGCTTCCTGCTTGAATTTAAAAAGCAGGAACATACAAAATGTAAACTTGGTTAAGCTTCAACCCCAACACGATTCTATATTATTTTTAAATTTCCAAAAAGAAAGGGTTGTATAAAACCTTAAATTTTAAACATTATATAAGGGACAAACAATAATTCGTTACTTTATATTGAGAGCTTATTTGGCTCGAGATAGTAGCCTTTGCGCTAGCTCCTTTGTGCATTTGATATATAGTACAGGTTATAGTAATTAACGACTTTTCGAAGAAGACCTTTCTGAGTTGTCCAGTCGTGGTCACCAGTCAGGTTTTTCGATTGCTAGGCGACTAAATCTTTTCCACGTGAAATCAAAGCAATTCAATTTGGAAAACATATTTCCAATCAAAAACACCAATTGACGTACAGACAAGGTTTAATTTTTACCTTTAGAATCATCTGTTGTTATTTCTTGTCTTTAACTTTCTTTTATTTGCTTTGCTTATGTCTGACGAGAAATAAAGAGAAAATAAACATTCTATTAGTATAATAAGGAATATATATATATGAATATATATGATTTTTCGAGATTTCTTCACGAGGTCACTACCGTGCAGGAAGACCAAAGAAAACGGATTCAAAAATTAACCAATAGAGTCTACACTCATGCTCAATAAGGTTGAAATATAGCCAAATAATACGTATATATAGAATGCATACACCAATCTCTTTGTAGTACCACATTATGCCTGCACGTGCACTTTCACAATAATAGGTATATAATTATAGAATGCGTACTTCTATGTATTTTATTTATAAAAGGAGAGTTTATTTTGACCTGTTTCACACTTATACGGGAGAAATGTCGTGCGGTTGCTAGCCGGTGTATCAGACTCTATTTTATAAATAGAGCCTGACACAAACCTTAAGCTAATTGCATTCGTTCCGCCCACAGCACAGTTTATATTCTGTGAATCTCACATAAGTGACAACAACAATCTAATTATAATTCAAAATACTAAAAATAGTATAATCTAATAAGCGTAATAGCCAATCAAAAATGCGTCTACTCTAACGGTCCAATCAACGCTCAGTTCAGATTGTAGACTGAGAAAACCAGAGAAAAATCGGCTTTTGTGCCACGCCATATTTTTTGTATGGCCTGATAATCAGGCTATGCGGTTGCAGGAGGTATGATAGGTATAAAAATAGAGACTCTCGATTGAACAAAGGTTTGTACACAGTAAAGGGAAATAGGTTACAAGGGTTTTTAACTACTCAAAAAGGAGATGAATAAAATAATCTAACAAGGTATGTCTTGGCGTTTCAAAATACATACAAACGCAAAGCGACCGCAAATTTCAAGGAAAAGCTTCAAACGTTTTTTTTGCATGCACTATTTGGTCCATGTGCTCTACAACGCATTTTCCCGCCAAACAATCCACACATTCTTTGCAGTCTCGACTACATAATCACGATTACTGCAGTAGTATTCCTTATAATCAAGATGTATTTCTAAATAGGAATTTTTATCACGTATACAGGGTGCGTAAAAGAAAGGTGATTGAACTTTGGAAGTTTGGAGTACTCTAATGTGCTCAATATTTAATTTATAGAAATAACTCCTTTGCAGTCGAGGAGACAAGCCTTTTAGCCTTTGAATATCAATTACCATTGTTATAAAATTTGAAGGACAATGGACAATTTGCATAATAGACTAAGACTCGATCGAGGCAAAAAGAACAAAATCTTTACTACAGCCAGAAAGAGGACCTAAGATCAGTAGATTTTTAAGACGCTCTTTCCAACTGTAGTAAAAGATTTGGTTCTTGCTGCCCAGTTTGACCTTGTCTTCTATTATGCAAATTGTCCATGGAGCAAATACGAAATGAGCAAATGCAATGAAAATTGCCTGACGAAACCATGCCCACGCACATTAATTTTCCACCGTTGTATAATACTTACTATGTTGAGAAGGTGCGAATAAACTGCAGTCAGTGAAAGGATCGCCCTGCCTCAATTTTCTGAAAAAGTAAGTAAACAGTAACAGTTGAGTCGAAAGGATATGACGCATGAATAGGAGATATGGATCCTCGTAGGATTTGAAACATGGATATTCAATTTTGCTTGTATCAAACATTATCGTAAAGTTGAAATTATATATATATATATATATATATATATATATATATATATATATATATATATATATATATATATATATATATATATATATATATATATGTATATATATATATATATATATATATATATATATATATATATATATATATATATATATATATATATATATATATATATATATATATATATATATATATATATATATATATATATATACAGTGTGTATCAAAATAATTCGAATGCAACTTCAACAGACTGGTGTTTATAAAATACTAAAGTAAATGACATAATTTGTATATGGCAATAAAGACTAGCCTATTAGGTTTCCGATTATAACGTTTTTATATCAATACAACCTAAAATGACCGAGTAATCGTCTGTTAAAAATGGTTGCTCGAAATCAAATGTTTCCGCTGATGGGAATTCGAAGTGAGACGTACAGACAAAAGATAATGCAAATTTAATTTTAAAATCAACAAACTGTTATGTACCAAAATTTACATAAATTCGTGTTATTTTTAGAGATTTAAGCTCCTATGCCTTCAACATGTCCCCCATTTCTGTCAATGCAAGTTTGACAGCGTCGAAGGATGCCTTGAACTGCTCGTCGAACCATCGCCGGATCGTTCGCCAAAAGAGCAACTTCCTGACGAATGCGAGCTTGCAAGTCATTTAGGTCAATTGGAGGGCTGGTATAAACTTTGGCTTTCAAATACCCCCAAAGGAAGAAGTCACAAGGTGTTAGGTCAGGCGATCGAGGTGGCCACTCCACTGCATGGTGCAACGCGATGACTCGATTACCAAACAACTCTCTTAGGCGAGCAGTAACAGCACGAAGACGATGTGCTGGGGCTCCGTCTTGAACCCACCAAAGATGTCTGAATGCGCCCCCCACTTGCATCCCAAAATGCTGCAAAAGCTGTGGGAGCACATCAGTGTTGATCATTTGCAAATAATTTATACCGTTTACACTTCTTTAACAACGGAAAAAAAAACGGACCAATTACTTGTCCACTTCCACACAACCCAAGCCAAACTGTCTATTTCTGCCGGCTGCAACTCACATCGTAGTTGAAAGCTGGAGGGTTTCCAGCTGGAGCATATGCTCGGACGTTTCTCGAGTTAACTCGGCCGTTCATGCAGAATGCAGCTTCATCGCCAACAACGAAATTAGGAAGGAAATTTTCGTTTCTTCTGCATCGGTCTGTTAACCACCGTGCGAAATTTAGCCGTCTTTGAAAATCGCGTGGTAACAATTCATGCCGTACGTGCATGCAATATGAGTGTTGCCGCAAATCTAATCGAGTTATCCTGTTAAAAGTGGCGAATGGTATTCCAACCCCGTTACGTCTAGCACTTGTACCAGTTGGGTGCTCAGCCAGCCGATTTCTTACCAACTCAATATTTTCTGCAGATCTGCCAGTCCTGCGTCTGCCAGAATTCCCCTTGTTACAATTTAGGCTTGTGCCATTCTGCTCAAACTTTCGCACGTTGTACCAGATGGTACTAAGTGCCAAATTCGGTCTTTCCGGAAATCTCTCTCTGAACTTATTGCGTGTTTCTTGTAAGCTACCAGTTTCGTAAAACGTTTTCACAATAAATGTGCGTTGTGCAATGCTTAGTTGGGCCATCGCGTTTGTCAAAGATACGGTTCAACAAGCAGGAGTTTGCGTTGAATTTGCATTTTAGTTTTCAGTGATGATTAGCATTTCAAAGCCTTGTGGGACTAACTTTCAAAGAAAAAATGTCCAATTCCCATCGGCGGAAAATTGTGATTTTTATGAACTTTTTTTGTCAAAGCAATACTCCTTACTTTTCCATCTAAATGACGCGTACAAAATGTCATTTGAAAGGCAAATAAATGAACTTAACAGTGGTGTAAAAACTAACCGAATTTGTCGACTATATTCTGCGTTATTACACGCCAAATTTGGATTCGAATTATTTTGATACACACTGTATATGTACAGGGTGAGTAAAAAAAAACTGATGCCCTTTCAAATTCAAATTAGCTGCAAATTTCATTACGGTGTATTCCCATGGGTATGCAGAGAACAGATCGTGATTTAGTACACAGTACGTAAACCAATGCTGACAATTCTTGCATGGCTAAAATTATGCATTTTAACTTCCACTTGGGAATTATATTTTGTTTTATATCAACGTCTGTCAAATTGCAAGAATGAAATGCTGCTAGTTTGAATTTCAATAGCATCAGTTTTTACACTCATCCTGTACTGTGTACTTAGTCACGATCTGTTCTCTCTATACCAATGGGAATACTTAAAGTTCCGTAATGAAATTCGCGGCTAATTTGAATTTGAAAGGGCATCAGTTTTTTTTTACTCACCCTGTATATGTATATGTATATGTATATGTATGTATATATATATATATATATATATATATATATATATATATATATATATATATATATATATATATATATATATATATATATATATATATATATATATATATATATATATACATATATATATATATATATATCATAAATATTTTATATATAAAGAGGGAAATCAAAAGAATGTGCGCATGGTATAGAATGCAGTGAAGAAGGTCTTCTCAAATGGACGTGTCTTTCATAAAGTTTTTATTTTTTGATTTGTGCATGCCTAGTGACAATCTTTAAAACAATCCAGTGTCGCGGTAAGGCTTTTAAATCAGAGTTAGTTTAGTTTACTGTTAGTTTACTTTAATGTTTACAAACTGCTGCTCATAAACAGCTAAAACTATGTGGAAAAAACCCACCCCTTAGTTTTCAAAAAATAACACTTTTGGACCAAGTTCAAGATATCGTGAAAAGCAGTCCACTGCTGTAGCATATCAAATTGCAGGAAAAAATATCACTGGGCATGCAGAAATCTGTAAATCAAGAGTCACTCATTCATCAATTTCTTTTTATAATTTAGCTACTCCTATATCAATATATATTCATCTACTCCTGCCTCCTGCAAGTGCTTACTGTATCATTTGTTCTCGTTTACCTGTTAATTGACGGCTCTTTATATCCTCTAAACCCGTCAATCATGTTTCTTCTTCTCGTCATGCGTCTTCCGGCACACATAGTGAATGCTGGTGAGATCTGAGGGCTATCGGACGACACGTTGCTTGGAAATCGTGAAACTTCACTATCTAGAAACGATACGGTTAATGTAAATCCAACAGCCCAACAAAATCAGAAATTCAGCATGTAAGCTATCAGTCTTAGGTCAGACTTGAATGGGAAAATAGCCTAACAATCTGGTTATGCTATGCAAATTTTAAATATTAATTATTCATTTATTCGGGAATAGTATTGTATTTAGCAAAAATACTTGCTATGTGTACATATCAAAGAAGTTGGGAAGTTTGGAAACAAAAAAAAGCTGTCTGAAGGTCAAAAACTGATCTATCATGCCGTGATGGGAATTATGCAGTTTTAATGTAATCAAACGGAAATGCGATTTATGTTTATGATGTCTGCCGCGTGTCATATCTCTTGATCAAAGTATATCAGTTTTGTTGATTATAAAGTAAGTTTCCATATTTTTTTGTTTATTTAGTGCTTTAGGAATATTCTCTCTAAATATTGCTGCAAAACTTTTTCCAGAATTTTCATTTGCAATTATGCATAATACTACACGTAATCCCAACTATAGGCAGTGACTGACGACTTTCTTCTCTGCATTTTTCCATATAAACAGTTGTAGGAAACATTTTACGTGTTTTTATACAGTTCAAGAAGCCGTATTAATTATGTGCTTCTAATTTAATTTAAAAACATTGAAAATCTTCAACTACTTTTTAAATATAGAGAGTACTGAAAGTGTGACAGGGAAATATGACATAATTCTACACAATTAATTTCTCCAGATAAATTTATAGTATTACAACAAATCGACTTTGCACTTGATCTCTTCAAGTCCTAGTCACAAATATGTACTAACACTCCCGCGTCAAGCATGCTCCAGCTGACTGTAACAAAGAGAAGAAAATACGTCACAAAGCACAGGCCTATATACAGACCAGTACAATAAAACGGCTGAAAGTATAAGTAAGCTCCTTGTAAGTTCTTTACACAAAATTATACTTTGTTTGAGTACACGTTTTCTTGCATGTCTTATATTAAGTTTACACTCCATGAGCAATCTATATTTAATGTACCCTACCTTCAGGTGTGGATGCAAGCCGGCGTACTGCAATTCGTCTGTTTTCAACAGGAGAGCAATCTGGTGTAGAGTTCCATGTTATGGATAGCTGGTTAGAATTATGTGCAGGGGAGCCTATATCCATTGAACCTATCCGGGCAGTGGAATCCTCAGTACAGTCATTTGAAATGTAATGGCAATCCATTGATTCATGTGAAGCATTGAATGCTTCACTTTCGGACGGGGAATTTTGGGTGGAATTAAGAACAAGGTGGAAAACTGATTTCTCGAACGAGGAATTACGATCTTCAGTAGTACTCAGAAGTTGAGGTCCATTGCTACAGAGCCTTGAATCATCACTGGGATCAGGAGATGTCATCTCACAACTGTCAGAAGACGATGACGAAGAGGTAGGTGTTAGTTTAGTAATTGATAGTGCTGCTTCTTGGCTTCTCTGCATCGAGTCGTCACACGATATTTCTAATGGCACACTGTTGGGAGAAATTGAGTTATGTAGATGTCAATATACGGCACTGATCAAAATTACTAGAACACCTTGTTAATCCCTAATTGAAAAGTACCCGCCTGAAAATAGAGACTTCGTAATACAAAATTCAGACCGTCGAACACCAAAGGTATGTGTTGTATGAGAAACATCACTTTGTTTTTAGCAATAGAATCTTGCGTGACAAATGAAAGTCAAGCATAAGAGAGAAAGTTCTTTTCTTTGTCAAATTGTTAAAGTTTTATTTCCTTAGATATTTTTTGCGGCATCTCTTTTAATCGTTTTTGCTTGTTGACCGCAATGTATTCTGTCGTTTTTTCTGTTATGGTCAATTAGTTCTCTTTTTCTGCAATTTTGATCAATACTTAAATGTGTTCAATAAGATTACGGTGTGGGCTGGTCATTCCAGGTTTTCAAAGCAGTCGTAAATCTTCTCGACGATCACTTTCAGTATCTCTACTAAAAAAAAACTTCCACAGTAAAAAGACCCTAAACTGAATAGTGAGATAGCACATTGACTGACAAGCATGTTATGATAAGTGATTTCTTTATCGTTTCATTACATTTGAGCGTTTTTAATCCGACACTGGCCATTTTAAGTTCGAGAAACTAGTCAGCACTATTATATATGTTCCATGATTTGCAAACTCATCGCCATACGCATGGCCTCGTCTAACGAAGCACAGTTACTCACCTCAAATAAACAGGACAATTTTCTTTTTCGCTGTCTTGTGAACAAGACATTCTCAATAATGTTGCCACTGACTTGTCCACTTCAGCGAGATAAACGGACGATTCCAGGAGTTTTTTTGTCGCTTTCTGCATCTTCGCACGCAGTGATTCACAAATTTCCTAATTAAAAGGAATTGTGATATTACAGTGAGGGCTACTTTTCGCATTCCCACATACAGTGCGCTCTGCAAGTGCTTAATTATTCTCCGTATAGAAATTAAACTTCTCTGTTTAATGATTTTAGCGATAGAAACAAAATCATTGGCCGTCAATGATTTTGCCAAGAAAAAAAAACTTGGTGATTGATGTTCAATGATTTTTTAGCTAACACGACTTGACGTTTGACTTGCGGTTTTTGATGTTTCAGGTTTATATTTGGATTGCCAGACCAATTATTTTCAGTTCACTGGGCCCGACATATTCACAGCGGTCCACGGCTAATCTGGATGCGAACGTTAAGCAAGAGAAAGTTTATGTTGTACCACAATGTGTCTTAATGCTGTTAAGCTGCACATAAAGGCACAGAACAGAGCCACTCGAGTCAGAATTCGAAACCGCGTGTTTGTTATGCATTACGCATGTTCGTTATGCATACAGGTTCTGGCTAATCAATCGTCTTTTCCGGCCAATAAAAACGCTTAACGTACTGTTCCGCCACTATTCTGGCGAGTCAATTTTATAAAAATAGGGGCTGGGGTACAGAGGGTGCCAAAAAAAGAGCTTCCTTCAAAAAAAAAGGTTCACTTGGTTTATAATGACTTAATGAGGAGAATGTTAACAAAAGTTGTGTTTTTGTACTTGCATATAAGTACCTGTGTGTAAGTACAAACAATAATTGCAATTCTTACTCAAATATTTGAAAAGTAGGTGCATTTGGTGAGTTTTTAAAATAAATTCAAAATGGCGGTTTTAAATCGGAAACTTGCTAATGCAGTTGAATTATTTCTTCAGCACGTGTCTTCTCTGCATGCATTAGTTGTTCGCAAACGACGAGGTGGGATGTGTCGACAAATGTATGCAAATTATTACTTTCGCTTATACTTTTGCTTAATACTTTTGCTTCAAGACCCAGATTTTTTGTTAACACAGCATTTGGATCACACTATGTCTACATCAGATACTGATACATCATACGGTAGGTCAACCAACTGACAAAAACATAAAGTAAGTGACAAAGTGTGGCCTTGGAGTTAACTTTGCCGATAAGAGAAGCACTTGCCTAAATGAATCGCATTCTAGAGCGTACTCCTCTGTACGTCGATACTTATTTTTCAATTCAGACATTTGAAGCTGTTTAGTTAAAAGACCTTTTTAATTGGTGGGTCAGCAACATTTATTTTATAAAAAAAACTTTATTTGGTGCCATTTCTATATCGTCAATGATAATGACCGCTCGCTCGAAACATGTACCTTGAAAATCTTGTTGTCAATGGCTTGCTTTGCAGCGTTTTCGTCTTTCACTATCTGTAGCTGTTTTGACAGCGAATTGTATTTCTCCATTAACTCGTTTTGATTCCCTTGTAATTGAATTCTTTCATCTTCCAGTACCCTGATGCGCGATTTAGCTGTATCTATAAATTACAAATATCTTCATTCTAGTCGACCAGAAAGATTTTATAGAGTTCCTTACAGAATTGTGTTGTAATTGGAGGCAGAAAAGGGAACAAAACATTTTAGCTTGACTAAAATATTAAGTCAAACATAAAATGCTTATTAATAATCTTTGGCACAGCATAATTGGACGAAAGTTATATGGTGTAACGTTGCTGGGGAAAACATCCCCGTTTCATTGTATCAAAGTATTGTAAAAACGTGCTGCTTTTATCACATCGCTTATAAGCCCTCCTTACAAGCCAAGCTCTCAAATAATCTCTTAAAATATCCCTAGCCAACAAGCAGATGCAAAATTGTGCGGCAATTTCTGGTTTTGAATCTAAAACTCAAGACGTGCGATATCGGGTGTTGCCTTCAAATTTCAAGACCTACAACGTGTCTTCAATCTTTAATTCAAACCTAGAAATGCTGCTTTCTCAGTTCGCGCACTCCCCTATAAATATTTAAATGCTATACCATATGAATCTTAAGCTAGCGGGTGCATTAATTAGTATATTTAATATAGGGAAAGCAACATATCATTTTTTTTAATAATTGTTGAACAAGAAATTCAAAACGTTAAGGAACATATAGAAGTGAGTTTATATGTGACAATTGTGAAAGTAATATAAACATGACAAGTGTTTGGCTTTAAAACTTCTGGAAAATATCCGGATGCATCTTTGCAGGAGGATGAGCTTGCCCGGACGATAACCGTTATTTTAATGAACTTCTTCTTCTTCTATCATAACTAGCTGCACTAACATGGACCATGGGAAGGCCCTACAATTAAGGCAACAATGGATACATTCCTACTATCTCTATATTCAAATCAGGATAGCATAGTGCAACATGTATTTTTCTTGTTTTATAGTTACTAACCACCCACATATGAGCCTCACCACCATCCACACTTGCCTGTATGGCAATTGCCAGGGACCGTTTTTTCTTCTTCTTTACATCGGTTTTCATAAAATAGGTTCACTGAGGGAATTTCGAACAAAGACATAATACGAGCACCGATGATTTTTCCTGTCCAGCTGCTGTATGCGTCAGCATGGCAAGGTGGTATATAGCGTTTCTCTTTCGTCTTCGTATCTCCTCACTTAAAGTTTTTTATTTTTGTCACAATGACCTCTTAATCATTTTTTAATTTTTACAAAAATTATTTGGGGACAGCCATGTCTAGCAGCGAAGGTCGGATATCATCTAATATTGGTTTCATTAATAAAGACAGGTATAGAGGAAGTTAAATTCCTTTAGAGGGAATCTCTCGTTTGATTTGTTCCATTGAAACATGTGTGGGTTTATGCTCATCGGAAACAGGTGCGGTTCTCTTGCCATTTGACGGAGGACACGTGACCGTTACAAGTGAAGAACCCAGGTGTTATGTTCAAGTCTTGCGATGTCTATGAAATGTCTCCATCATTAACTTTTAGCACTGCTAAGTAGATGGCAAGAGCTACAGTTTCCCGCTTTACATATGTAATCTTTGGGCATCTGTCTCATATGGGCCCGTTTAAACATTCAGTTGGATTCTGGGTCAAGCCATGGTTGCATTTCTTTAACGAAGCTGAGTCAGCTACATGTAAGTTTCAGAATCTCTTTGATAGCCACACCAACTGTCCTTTCCTTTCAGGCAAAGATGATGCTGCGGGTTCTCTTCTGTTAAAGTGACGTGGAGAAAGAGATGCCTTTACAGCGGTAGCCATTTCTTCGACAGAGACCTTAAGATTGACGTTTACAGCAAACGGTTAACCTCAAATACCTTGTCTGCGACTAAAACAAAAACATTGATTGTCAAATATTTTACCAAAAAGATTTATTGAAGTGATTGAAAATGCCGCTCACAGACGCCTTGTCTGACTACTGAAGTCTATAAGTTGATGTTCAATGATTTTCTGTCCACACAGCTTGACGTTTTACTTGTAGCATTTGAAGTTTGCAGTTTACAATTGGACGGCTACCCATGCTGACAGCGGTTAATTTAAATGTTAACTGAAACGTCGAGCGATTACCTGAACTATTGCCCATTAGTGATAACTTTTCTGCGGTCATACACCGTGTCTTAATGAGCATTTTTGATCATTTTAATAAGTCGTGCGGCATGAACAATTCACGGTTGATGATTTCGATTTTACAAAGGAACTTATCGAGGTTATAGTCGTTTGGCGCAAAAGGCAATCTTAGGGTTCCTATTATCAAGGTTTCCCCTTATTGCTAAAACCCTTATTACAACATTCATCTTCCCAGTAGTTACGCGAAAGTTAGGCGACCTTTTCCAGTCCTTGGCCATCTGAGAGTTGGCCATCTGCCTTTATTGGAACTCTATAGCCTGCGCAGTCTGCTTCCAACTCGCGTCTGGACATACCCGATGCACTCTAGTTTGCTGGATAATATACAGTACTCTCCATAAGGTTTGCTTTGAAGAATAGCAATATTGGTGGACGAAGCACCATCTCCAAGCAATTCTTTTTATTTCAAACACCCTTGTTGTGCATGATCATCAGTTCAAAGCTGTCTTTCTGCAGCCAGAACTCCCCTTATGGTTGATCTTGCGTTGGTGGTTGGCATTCCATTCTGGATACTTTGGGTCATTCTACCCATCGCTCCACTCAGGACACTGCTGGCACTTGTCAGACAGGACTTTAACATTAAGACACTTCTTTGTGACAAGGGAAATTGCCATAATGACACCAATGTGAGATGAATAACCACGCTTTTGCCATGTGCCATCTATGGATATTCAACATTCTTCAGCATCATTCTCAATAATTTCCTTGACATGCACAGCATTGTTGACCATGCTATCATTGGCACACTGCTTCGCAACCGGTAAAACCTTTTTATGTTGGATCTTTGAGAAGTTGGCACGTCTTGGTGTGGCAGGCATGTTGAGAACGTTGTCACTGCACTATGTGTCATTTACCAGTCTCTCCAAAGGGCGAGACTGTTCGAACACTCACTTAATAAGACTGTCCTTATTTCTTTGAAGTACTGAAACAATACCCCTAGTCACATGCCACGCACTGCAAAGAAATGTGATGAGCATATGCATGTTTTTTCTTTATGTCAGCATCTAGCTTCGTTTAATCCCACACAGTCAGGACTTTTCAGAAATTTATCAAACACACTAAATAAGAATCCACAAAATAATACTGTTTCTTCCCTTACAGTATCTATTTTTTCAGAAATTAGCACCAAAATTTGGTCTCTGGATACAGATTTTAGCTTCGAAAGGTCTAGTTCCTTTGTCACGAGGTTCGTCGCCATCTATGAATTTCTTTGCCAATTTAGAAGGCGGATTCCAACCTGTTTTCTGCCTTCGTTCTGCGGATCTCCCATATATTTTATTAACTTTAACTTACAACCCAAATAACAAAAGAAATCTTTGGGAAACTAGAGCAGCAACTTTTCGACTTAGAATGTTGAAAAAAAAACCAAGGTTTTTGTAGACGATTTCTAAGAAAAGCAACTTTGAGAGCTTTTTTCGCCTTGTCTATTATTTTTTGGGGAAAAAAACCATGTAGTTCTAAAGTATAATAGTACATGGCAAAATGGTCAAAAATTAGTTAATAAGAGGAGATGACCACCGATGTGATATTGTAAAGTATTAGTCAACATATTTTGCCTGCAATCTTCAAGATTGGCACGGACCAGTGATTAAATTAACGTAAAACAAAGTAGGGTTGGGCGATATTTAAAAAATTAACTCACGATTATTGTTATGGAAAATATCGCGATAATCGATAATATCGCGATTAATGAAATAGAAAAAAATGACCATTGTTTTCAAGTGCAATTAATATCAAAGCATGTATAAACTTGTATATAATCTTATATTAAAGACATATCAACAACAGATTAAAGTAATATGAAGGCTTTTCCTTCTCTAATATTTACTGTTCATAACTGTTGTAATATAATGTGTACTGTTCAATTTTATTCTATATTTTGTAGAAGGAAAACAACTACTACAAAAAGCAATTACAATTTGCCTTGTTAATACACTTAGAGAGTATATTTGTTGCTGGAATGCAAAGATGCTTTCTACTTTTTTAGGATTCTGCAAGTTATATACATATTTCCAAGCAATATCACGATATTCATGGAACATGACGATAATTTCGATAAATCGTCACCCAAGTTTTTAGCTTCGATACGATAATCGCGATTGGAAATATCACGATTAATCAAAATATCGAAATATCGCGCAACCCTAAAACAAAGCAGCATCTTCTGTTCTAGTGAAGGGCTTTATACTTTTGCCAAAGAGTAGAGACTACAGAGAGGTGTAACTTCAGTTAAAAAAGCGTAAGGTGCTGTCGTGATGATTCGTCATGGGCGCCATGTTCCTAGCCAGTGCCCTAAACAAAAGCATTTTCCCCCGGTAATAGTAACCATTTTTAATATTTCGGGGGGGGACTGCTCCTGTTTAGGGCACTGGCTAGGAAACATGGCACCCATGACGAATATTGAATGCTTGTCTCCCCGGGAAATATTAAAAATGGCTACTAATGCCGGGGGGGGGGAAATGCTTGGCTAGGAACTGGCTAGGAACATGGCGCCCATGACGAATCATCACGACAGCACCTTACCAAAGATTAAGAAGTATAAAGATGGCTCACTCGCGGAATTTTCAGGTTATTTTGTGTCCCCCGCTTCTCGAAGTGCTACGTCATTTCCACGCGCCACGCGAATTGCTCTGGTAAGTGCCGGTCGCCGAATTCCCTGATAAATAGATAGGAAAAACGCGTTCGAAGGACGAAAAATTGATTTTTTAAAAAACTGGCGAATCCAATCCTCATCATTGGACTAAATTATTTGACATTATAGGTAAGTTGTTTAAAATATTTGGTTTTATTGTGTGTTGGTTCGTAGATTTTCAAAAAAAATGCGACTGCTTGTTATAACTTGGGACTTGTTATGACTTTTGCCAATTCTGCATACTAAACTCACACGTTTAGAAGACTGTCCAGTTTTTGCGATACGTTAGTTTCAAACTTTATTTATTTCAAAACTCATGTTTGTCAGGATCACTAAATCTTGAGATAAACTTTACAACAGCATGCATGAAACAGAAAAAAATTGCCTAGAGCAAGGTGGCAACTAAATCTATGACTTCCCATGTTTACAAAGTATTCTTGCATAAAAATGGTGCACTCATGGTGGTTGCAATATCACCAGGAGAAGCCCCCATTTGCCACATACTATGCCTGCAAATGTATTATTGTACTGTGCTTAAATAATTAAATTAGGGACTCATGTTTTTATGGCCTGAGCTGGCTTGCCAGTAGTGCAATCTTAGTTTTATAATTATAATTCTTTAATATGCCACACAAATTCTTTTGTATCATAGGAGTTTTTTATCTTTTGTTAGCTTTGAACTCAAGGTTATATTGCCAAGTAACAAAGTGATGGAAAAAAGAAAGTCTAGCATATACTCTAGTTATGTTTAATATTATTGTACTCATGTAAATATACATATTCAGTATAAGAGAAATGCTATACAGCTACACTTCTGGTACTTTTAAGTTATAATTGTATTACTCAAGTAAACAATCAAAAATGGTATACCCTGTAGGCGTCAGGTAATAATTGTTTTGAAGGTTAGGCTTTAAATTATGTGATCAGTTGTATTTTTCAGAACCAATAGTTAAACCAGTAATTTTGAAGTTACCATTAATTTACTAGCATGAAGAAAGATACACACACATAATCATAAATCAATGATTTAGTAGCTAGAATATATAGTAAAATAATCTACAAACAGCCCAGCTTGCAGTTTGTTTAGTTAACAATTTGTTGCATTGTTGCAGCTAGGTATAATGCCACAAGATGTTACAGAACTGCACAACCTGCAAGCCTTGATGACATTGTCCTTGATCTTAGAAATTTTTTGTCTAATGAACTAGAGATGTTCACTAAGGATATGTCATACAGCTATACACTTTGATTTAAACAATAGTGCAAAGTTTGTTCTTTGAATTTTTTGATGAACAGCTGCCATATAGATGGATTGCTTTTGAATGTTGTTCATCTGCATATTATGGTATTCATAGATATTCATAAATGCCATTTAAGACAGTCCACAAGCTAAATTTCACAGGCTAAATTCTGAGACTAGTCTACAGGCTAGATTCTGAGAGAAAATAAATATTTCAAGCAAGCTACATATGTTACAGAATAAAATTTATACACCTATCACATCATTCAATGATGATTATGCAACAAATGCATGGGAAGGATGTCAAAAATTCAATAAAGGCTTTCTGTATGACATTTTCCTGAACCTACACAAATTTATTGGAATGGGTTATACCTTTGTTTTCTGACATAAAACACTTTGTTCTCGTTTGAATTTTAAAAAATTGTTAGTATTAATGACAGGAAATATTGGTGAAACAAGTGGGTCAGAACTGATAACAACCACTTTACCAGTCAGGACAGACAGGGGCAAAAACGAAAAACAGCACAATAAAATTGTTTTAGGGCTAATGGTAAGTGGTCTTTTGTGCCGTAAACGTAGAATTAAAGTCCGTGCACGGGCTTTTTAAGGCAAATACAAGAAAGCTTCTTTGTAAAATATGAAATTATGTAAGTGAGTCTTGTCTGTTTCGTTTTCGTGCTAAAATGCTTAAACAACAGCCATTCACCTTTTCAGTTTTGAGAATCTATGGTACTGCACAAACACAACACTAATTTCAAGGAGATTCTGATGTTTTTAGTGTTTTGTAAGTTAGTCTATTCGAAGCATTCTTTTTACAATTACAAAAACTTCACTCCTCGCACCTTGTTTTCCGGTTTTGTGGCAGACCAATTGGTATTTTTGAAGCCATTAGTCGTTTAAAATATCGAGTTCTGTACGTTTTCAAAAAAATGAGCGCGACAAACAAATCGACCATATATTTTCTTTAAAATCGCAGTTTTTCTGCGGAATTTTTGTATTTTCCTATCTAATTCAATACAAAAATTTCGCCGTGCACTTACCAGAGGTTGGCGCATGCGCAGTATGGGGCAGATCACACGCAAGTACACGAGGGACAGAAATTTCCGCGAGTGAGCCATCTTTATACTCCTTAATCTTTGACCTTACGCTTTTTTAACTGAAGTTGCACCTTTTTGTAGTCTCTACTCTTTGCTTTTGCTGCTAAGCCATGCACCTTGACATTCATGGAAAACATGCCTTGTGCCCATTTCTTCTCAGTAGGTGGAGTGAACGCCCTGAGAATCTGGGTACGAGGGTGCTTTTAAACTATTATAACAACTTACTTAACGCTGTGGCCAATTCTCGATTATTTTGTATCAGTGTTGGACTACTAGATTGCCATCTTTTTTCTAAAAAGCAATTTTGAACAAGATATTATACAAAGAGAAATAGAAACTTAAAAATAACGGTAACACTAAAGTTTTCGGATTTCACTATAATATATACCGTAATAATTTCAACTCTACAGGGTGCTGAAAGTGGTAATTTAAAAAACAAGTATGGGTGTTTTATGTGCTATTTAATTCATGAGATGAAGCATTTTATTATATCTACAATGTGAGACGGAAAGAACATTTTTTGAGACACCATGTACATTTCAGTATATCCAATCCATCAAAACCCTAAACAAACAGTAAATAGACATTTTTTGGGGGGAGGGGTTATAACTAACATTTAGGGGGTAGACCCCCCTGATAATTTGTCTATGAATTAAAGAATGGCTTATAGATGCACATCAATGAAAAGGCATTTTTAATAAATCATTGCTTATGCACATACAAGTGCAGTTTCAGATAATTTCTATTTTTACATGCTACAAAATAAGCAATCTCATAGACACTCATTATGTATAGGGTATTGGCTGAAAACCAGTCCATCATTTGAGAGAATGGTCAGTACCGGACCCGCAGGGCTTTGTAACATCTATTCTTTAACTAATGAACTGGTTTGAGGATAATATCCAACTTAAAATCTACAATCCTGGCAAAAATTACTGTGGGCAGCGTGCGCGCATTAAAATTTGAACGCGTCTTCTTCTAAATTAACTGAAAATCATTGGGTTTCCCCCACTCCCCCCTATCCAATGTTGACCATGATGATAACTGAGTGTAGTTGTTGTCAAATGACATTTTATTACTTAAAACATTGAAAGGGGGGAGCGGGGCGGGGGGGGGGGGGGGGGAGCGTGAGTCAAGAGAAAGTAGCTCTGCAATAGCTTATAAAGCTTACTGTCCACATAATTTTTGCCAGGATTGTAGCTGTCCCTAATTAGTTTTATATTCATTCAATATATGTGCAAGGTTTTGAGTACTTTAATACATCTGTACATTTTAAAAAAGTACATAATGTGTGCTTGTGTATTTTTGCGTAAATTTGCAAAGTTAAATTAAATATTTATACAGGACCATCTGATTAGCATTAGTGGTACAATATTTTTATAATTTTTCGTGTAATAGAAGGTCTATTCGAGGTAAATTATTAAATATAATGGACAGCAAGAACAATGGAATAACTAATTAGCTGGATTTTAAGCAGTGTGATGTCACACATTGCATCATTTCAGAAATCTTGTTTGTATCAATGGTAGTAAAGGACCCAAAGTCTTAAAGTTAACAGATGTGTAGATACAGTTAGCAGTTAACGGTGGATTAAATTTTAACCTAGGGTTAGCGCTAGCCCAGTTTTGAACAGCCGACCCCAGGTGTGGTGCTGGGCATGACAGTACCTGTCAAATCCAGTATAAATACCCAATGATATGGAGCAAACCATTGACTGGTGCATAATATTTACTGGTTTTAGCTTATAACATACATAGTTGCCTTGTGCAACTATATTTACACCCAAAATACAAGGCATGTGTAAACAAACAAAATGATAAAATTTACCGTTGTTTTTTGCTGCCCTGGATGTGTGATTTGAATTGTTATTCGTGTTTGTTTTTATTGCTCTCGGAACGATACTTGTCCGTCTCTAAAAACACCAGATTATTGTCGAAATAAGCTTACATTTTGAACGGATCAAATCGATACAATTCGTTGCTAAATTCGTAAAAAATACCTGCTTCTTGCTGCCTACACATGGAGTTGAGAGCTTCCGTTTTCCTTGCAAACATGTATCCATTTTCCTCGCTTAAAAACTTAGAAAAACACAGCTATATTTCTACAATTGGCCATATATATGGACGAAATATAAACAGAGTCAAACATCACATCAAAGTGAAAGCTCAGTTTTCTACCGCTTGAAGTTCATCGTTATTAAATTGTTTTGAAATTCGCCATATTTAAATTGTCGCGCGGTTTTGCGCGAAAATTTGGCACACGCGCGGAATATTTCGTCAAAACAACCTGGAATGTTCTCATGTAATGTCAAAGATCAAAATGTTCTGACAAATTAACCACTGGAGACTCCCACCCACCCACACAATTATAATATTCGCAAACACAAACAAACAGAGCCTGATTTAACAGCCTCACATTTAGATTTAACACATTTTGATTTGTTTTCTGAATTTAATCGAATCGAATGATATAACATATTTCTAAATTTAATAAATAACTGCTTCTCGAAAGAATAGTATTTCTTCATTAGGTTATTTATTTCATACGGTACAAAACGTTGTCAAATTTTATTGTTTGTGTAAGCAGTATTTTAAGAATAATATATTCATATTCGGCTATGATTTTGACACGTGATTATATTAAATTGCTTAATACAAAAAAATCACCATGACAGTCGACTGTGAGAACAATGCAACCACCAATTTTAATCAACAAAGTAAAAGGAATTATAATTTGAATCGGATAGCTTTGAATAATCGAGCTTCACCGGGTGACGTGGAGTTCATTTTGCATTGTTTTACATGTATTTTGTGCGTTTTTTTGACGCTTGTGATGTGCCAAATTGAGTGAATGAGAGGACACGACAGTTCACGTTCAATTAAGGAGAATGGCGACCGTAAAACAAGCATCACAGCGCCGATCGTCAATTCGTTTGCGGCAACTTTATCCAGCCATAATCGGCATTAGCCTGGGTTTTGCATTTTCGATGTTTTATATTCCTGTTACTGTAGTTGAAGAACAATGTGTTCTGGATATGCAAGTTACAAGAGAGAATACTAAAAGCCAGACTACAAATAAAGTGAAGCAGGACGAAAAAATCATGATTGGCGCTACTGTTAAACCAAAACTTTCAAAATACGGCCCATCGTTTCGGCCCTATTACGTGGCAAGCGAGATCACACAAAGAGATCGAATTCTTGTGGGTGTTTTGGCATCTGAATCCAACCTAGAAACTTTAGGTACGGCTATAAACAATACGTGGCTTTCAGACTTACCCAAAGTCATATTGTATGTACCATATTCTAAAGACCCAGACTTTCATGAGAAATATAACAAAGTACTCGGGCTTCCCTTAGTCCAATTGGCTGGTGCTGAAGAAGATCACTCTTCAACCACCCGAGTCTCGTTTAAAATGTTGGAGCATATGCACAAGAACTATCGGGATAAGTATGATTGGTTCATGAGGGTAGAGGAGGCCACCTATCTTGAGCCAAGTCATTTGATCAAACTGGTTAATATCATTAATAGTTCAATGAATGTGTATGTTGGTCTTCCTGCACCATACAGTGCTGTAGATGGTTCACAACCAACAGATCTTCATAATGCAGATCGGTACTGCCAAGGAGAGGCTGGGGTCATAATATCACGGACAACACTGAATGCTATTGTACCACACTTGGACTATTGCCTTGAACAGACGATTACTGACAAGGAAGATATCGAACTTGGAAGATGCCTTAATAAGCATTTGCATCTTCAGTGTACATGGAATTATGAGGTAAGGGGTGGATCCAGCAGTGTTTTTTTAGCATTTTCTGCAATTTGAACATTGAATTATAAGCTTCAGCTTGACTTAAAAAAGAGGAAAAACCTTTGAGATTATACCATATTTCTGAGCTAAGTATCCTGTGTAATTTTCATGTAAGCTTGGCCAGAAAATGACTGGACAAGTAAAGCACGCTTACATGAAGCACATGCAATATTGAAAAGTTAAAATGGCGACAAATGTGGATTTTTAATATAAAACAAGATGCTCTATGGAGCGTTTACTCGCTGGGGCTTGTACTGAAATGATTATGTGAGATATTGATCTGAGCACAGTTTCTATTTACTATGATCTGAGATACTTCAATATTCAGATTTCAGAACAAAATGATTGTCAGGAGTAATAAACATAAACTGGCTAATGATCTGTCCTCTCTGGCACAACTTGCTTGATTTTTGTAAATAGGCTATTTTTCACTTGCAAGCCTCGACAAGTAGCCTTTAATATAATATAAAACGATTTTGTTGTTTATATTTGAGTGTTTTTGATTGGTGTTTAACCATCTTTTAATTTATCTTTTCAATATTGAATGGTTATAATGATGGGCATTTACTGAGATCCGACATAATAAGTGCTACTCTGGTTTTTGTTAAATGAATGAAATCACCGAACAAAGATTACATTCACGACCCAACGTTTCGACACTCCGGTCTAGTGTCTTCATCAGGGGTGGTCTGATGTTAAAACTCACGACCTTATATGCTGTCAAGGTGATGTCATTTACCAACAAGATGTAAATACTCTTGTGGTAAATGACTTCCGTCATCCTATTTAAGGCACAAGTGCTCGCATTGATATGCCAGGCTTCCAAACAAAGCCTTTGACCATAACGATTGTTAGTGGTAATGACTTTAGAATCTTCCCACGCAATGTTATGGCTTGTTTCACACACGTGTTCAGCCAAACATTGCGTGGGAAGATTCTAAAGTCATTACCACTAACAATCGTTATGGTCAAAGGCTTTGTTTGGAAGCCTGGCATATCAATGCGAGCCCTTGTGCCTTAAATAGGGATGACGGAAGTCATTTACCACAAGAGTATTTACATCTTGTTGGTAAATGACGTCACCTTGACAGCATATAAGGTCGTGAGTTTCAACATCAGACCACCCCTGATGAAGACACTAGACCGGAGTGTCGAAACGTTGGGTCGTGAATGTAATCTTTGTTCGGTGATTTCATTCATTTAACAAAAACCAGAGTAGCACTTATTATGTCGGATTATATACCTGGTTGCGATATAGTCACAAATTTCAGTTCATTTACTGAGATTATAGTAATACTGATTTTTTGCACCCTCCTTGCACCCCTGTTGACCAAGGCCAACAGGGGTGCGCACCCCTGTGCACCCCTCTCGTAAATCCACCCCTGAGATATATTATATATGTAGAATTATAGAATACCATGACCAGAGAGGTGGCTTGGAAGCTATATGACCTGGCCATGTGTTAGCAATGAAATAGGCATGTTATGTATTCCATATCTGTTTGCCTTATTCTGGGTATCTTTTTTATGATTTTTTAAACTCTCATACATGGCAATGACACATAAAAGCAAGTTTCTGATTATATACCTTATATTAAGCTGACTTTAGCACTAACTTCCAGCCAGGATCATATCCCAGAGACCTCACTGCAGCACAAACTAAATACATGTTACTGGCTATGAAAAACTGTTCAAAGTTTTTCTTTCAAACGTCAAATAAAGAGATTAGGGATGGCGATGTCTTCGATTTAAGGGAAGCAAGTGTAGCCAGGTGCATGTGGCTAAGCATGCACATTAAAGCGCCCTAAGTTCTATTGTGCCTGCTTGCATCTCATGTGATTCGAATTGTCACAGTTGACCTGCGGCTGACACATTATTGAAAACTGCACCAGACATTAATATATTACAACAGGAATAATCAAATAAAGGATATTGATTTTGTCCACTGGAAAGCTTGTCAGAAATTGACTGTTTATACTTTTATAACTACCATGATTTGAGAATTAGCATTTTGGTCCTTAATATATTTTGTATTTAATTAAAGAACGATTAACCTAGAAGAACAGATTTTGATAGAAGTCTGTGAATAAACCCACAATTGCAAATTTTCCTGGGAAGTAAGATTAATATTTTGTATGATGACAATTACAATTCATCTGGCTTAATTCTTGCCTTGCTAAGCAGGGTATGAGCACACCCCTAAATCTCTGAATTGCCTATATATTAAATTATTTTCTTCCTTAATTTGTCATATAGATGGAACAACTATTTGTCAAAGTTCCAGATTCTCTGAGCAATCCAACATCGGCTAGTGTGAAAAGCTGGTTGGAAAATCCACAAATGGGCAAAGAAGTTGCACTGTTTCCTATGACCTCGGCAAAACTCATGTACTACATTCACCAGTATTACACTGAAGTGGAGCTAAAAAGGACCCAGCAAGAAACAAAAGAAATACAGGAAAAAGTTAAAAACTTATTGCCTTTCCTTCCTGATGGTACGTTAGAGTAATATTATGTATTAATTTAAAATATATTTAAACACGTTCTTACATACAGTATGACACATACATTTTAGGACATTCATGTATATTACAGTTAGTGTGTTATGTTGAAGGTAAATTAATTTAATGCGGTGGGAATGAAACATGTTAAAATTCAATCCGGTAACTGTTATGAAAAATATGTGACCAGCTATAAGCCCTCCAACCAGGAATCAAACCTATGCCTTTACGATGCCTGCACAATGTTCTGACCACTAAGCTACGGAGGCAGGAGTGAGCATACTGAATTTGTGTGTGTTTAGGGTAGTAATGTGTGCGAATAGGCTTATTAATACAATTGGAAATCATACGCAAGTAGCATTAAAACTATCACTATTTTCCAAAACTACCTAGAAAATAGGAGCAGCTCTAGACACTAGGGGAGTGGGAGGGGTGCCCCTTCCTCTCCCCCCCCCCCCCACCATAAATTTCTGCCCTGTAAGAATCTCGTAATGAGACAATTTGCAAGCACATTATCTGCATGTATAGGAAGCAGGCAATCACATTCACACCTACAAAACATAACCATGAATATGCTATCATGATTATCAAATAAAACTTATACTGGGCTAGAATACAATACATTTTGTATAATTGCTAGTTGCAGTTTATGTAAGACTCTGTGCAAGATCTATTGACGAAAAGGCCGAAAAATAAACATAAAATCCCGTGAAGTGTCCTGTTCGGTCTTGATAGAAAACGTAAGAACGATTTGGAAGGGATACAAACACAATATTTTTGCAACAATGTTTCTGTAGTTTGCTGAAGGCTTTACAAAACACATGCATTATGGGTTTAATATTTTTCAGTCGTTTCACGCTTGAAATGTACATTCTGTGCATAGGTTTTGCTCAAAACAGAGAGGAACGTGTCCAAAATTTGCATCTTTAACTTTTTCTGAATTGGAACTCTGTTTCTTTTCATTGATGAACATAACAAAGTTCACTAGTTGGTCTGAGTGTGAAAGTTCAAAATGTAAACTAAGCGTTTGGAATGCCTGCATTAAGCCCGTTTTCCACAAGGCGAATTTATTCGCGCGAACAGACAAAAAAGTAGGAACGCTTCCTACTTGTTCGCGGCGAATTTTTTCGCCAGCCAACTCTAACCAATCACGTTGCCGGATTCTTGTTTTCGCTTCGCGTCGCGCGAACAAATTCGCCTAGTGGAAAACGGGCTTTAATTACGGATTTTATTACAGTATCTTGTGTTAGCTCTTCTGACCGTGAGTAAAAGGCCTGGAACTAGCTACCAAATAGAAATCCATTTTGCTGTTGTTAATCACTTATATCTTTTGTTTTCCTTTGTGAAACTTGTTGAAACTTAGTAACTGTCTTTAAAGAAAATTTTAAGTCTGCCAGAAATTTAGAAACAAACTAAGTTATATTACAAATTTGATAATTTGGATCGATAAATGGTTTTCTATTTGACAACTAGTGCCAGTACTTTTCTGTGTTTTCAGATCAACTGGTGACTAATCTTATTGTGTCAACGTAATTATCTGTAGGTGTGATCGAAAAACGACCCACGTGGCCTATCGCATTTCCTCATCCTTACGTGCCGAAGACGCGATTTGGTGTGATTGGTTGGCAGTACTTTACCAGGACACACATATATGGCTTCAGTGATGACAATCCTGAAGTGAAACTTGAGGATGAATATAAGGAGGATGTTGAAGAGGTCTACGAAACCTCCGTAAAAATGCTCCAGGAGGAACTGGGTAGCCAGTACAAAGTTTTTCGCCTTATTAACGGTTATCGTAAGTTTGACATGTTACGGGGAACCGACTATCTGTTAGATATTGGCTTGAAGATTTCTGACGATTCTAAAGAGGAGATTAGAAAGCGTGTTCAGCTTCTTAGACCGCTGACTATTCTGGAAAGTGTCCATATGCCGCATCCAACTACACAGAGAGGCGTCTATCTTGTCCTACCAGTGTTACAGTAAGTTAGCTTTGTTAGAGTTTTAACTCGTGTCATTGTGCGTGAATAAATTAGATATTTTTAAGAAAAAAACACATTAGAATCACACCTAATTTGGCAAAATATCTGCATTCAGAGAACGGTTTAAAACTAATACGTTGCTAAACTAGTGCGTTGCTAGTTTAAATTAAAACTAGTTAGTTCGTTCGGTTTGTATGCATTTTAATTAATAACACGTGTATGTAGGTGCAACTTCAAGAAGTTGCATTGTTTACAAATGTAACCGGTGAACAAGTCGGAACAACTTGTTGAGAAGGTGTTTAACAAGCTTGTTGTTGTAAACACCTGGATGGTTCTGGTGGCTAGTTGCAAAGATTTCCTGACAATTCTGATACAGACCTGCCTGTACATTGTAACAAGTTGACAATACAACACTCTACAGCTGTTATACTATCATGACTGTAACAATCTTGTTGGAACAAACTTATAACTAGTCTGATAGTCCCATGAAGTTTGTTAAAAGTTGTTAACAGTCTTTTTTCTCTGTGTTGATTGTCCGGAGAAACAAAACGACCTAAAACGATTAGTGCAAACTTTAGTTTTAGATGTTTTCTTTTATCTAAAGTAGTGTTTGTTTTTGACGCTAGAAACGATGCTAAAAGATTGGAGCGATTTCTTCAAATGTACCAGATGAATTGTCTTCAAACAGGCGAGAATGTTCTTCTGCTCACAGTGTTTGTCAATATACGTGATTCGTCACAACCAAAAGAGAAAGACAATATTTTCGGCGTTGCTAAAAACATCTTGAAAAAGTAAGTCAATTGTAACACACACTTCAGGATCTCTTTCTACCGATTTTCCAGCAATAGACGACACTTTGTATAGAATGCACTTCAGACCCTCTCTTGTACACACAGAAAGATGGAAAATAAATGTTGCAGTGATGTGAACTGTGAGGCGGTGTGGTCATTCGAATTACAAGTCAGTGTAATTTTTTTTGCAGGCTCGAACTTTGTCGCATAATATCTGTATTACAAAGTCTGCTTTAGCGACACAACTGGCAGGGTAACTCACTAATATACCAGCTTTATAACGACCATTAGTTTTAATCCTATCTGTATTATGTTGCAGGTTTAAGAACAGATATAAATGGGCGCAAGTGCCGTGGATTCAAATTGGTGCAAAGCAATATTCCACCCGTTTGTTACTCGATATTGTGTCTATGAAACTTCCGGGTAGTGCGTTGATTTTCCTTGCACATCTCGACATTGATTTTACTGTCAACTTCCTTGGTCGTTGTCGCATGAACGCTGTTGATGCTGATCAGGTATATGTGTATAGAAATCTTAAGTTTTAATTGCAGAAAGTTAAAGAAATTTATTATTTCTGTGGACAGTGATTATGCTGACCTGAATGTGATACCCAGGTTTTCCCATGGTTCTGAAATACAATTGAAGCACTGCGCGACCTCAAAGACAAGTGTTATATTCGTCCACTGAAATTGGATAAGACTCTCTCTACGAATCCCAGTTGGCTCGATAGCCTAATTGGTAGAGCGATGGTCTAGAAACCCGAAGATGCGAATTCAAATCCCACCGGAGACAACGAATTTTCTGTTATTTTCTGCAGTGTCAGATTAATATGAATCTAGTTTATCATGTCCGCCGTGTATATTAGTGAAAAAAAATGTTTCGAAATTAAACGGTTTTGTATATATAAAGGCGAAACAGATATTACTATGCCTTTCACTAATTAGCGTTTATTTATAGGTGTTTTTCCCGATTCCGTTTGCCTACTTTAACCCAGAGATAGCGTTTCGAAACAAGCCAAAACCTAGCAAGATAGAAGTGGGTAAGGACACGGGTATTTGGGACACGCAGGCGTACGACTTAATTTGCTTTCGAAACCAAGACTACAAAGAGCTCAGAGTCCATCGCGATTCCTTCCTTCAAGAGGGTGCTGTGGATGAAAAAGACGTGCTCAAGATATTCCAAGCGAGTCCGCTTCGTATTTTCCGTGCCACGGAACCAGAATTACGAAGAATTTTCGAAAAGAGATCCTGCCGTGGAATAACTGACCGTGTGGAAAACGAGAAGTGCATGGACTTCTTAAGAAAAAGAATGGGAACGAGATCACAGCTTTCTGCGATTTTACTGGAGAAGGAACCACAAATTCACTAATTCTTATATATTAATATATAGTTTTATCTTTGAGTGGTGAGACAATAATTTACAGATAAGCACAGCGAAAGCTGATATATTTTTTTACCACTTGAGATGAAATTTATATCTTCGCACCGCCATGTGATTACGTGCACATTATATTTATCTCGTAACTTAATTAAAGCAGGGATGCTCGGTATACCAATACATCAAAATTATCGGTTTTATAAATCCAATTTCAGAAACAACTATATACGGCAAGTTTTCGGAAAACGAAAACTTACATATGACTGAAATTCCTTCCGAAAACTAGTATCCACGTTGAGTGATTGTCTAATTAAATGGCCAAAAGCTGGCATCTTCTATACATCGGTATAATTCTACCGTTGCCAAAAACTTACAGTTTTCCTTCCGAAAACTAATATCCACGTTGAGTAATTGTTTAATGACATGGTCAAAAGCTGGTATCTCCTATACATCGGTATAATTCTACCGTTGCCGAAAACTTACAGTTTTTCTTCCGAAAACTAGTATCCACGTTGAGTGATTGTCGAATGACATTGGCAAAAGCTGGTATTTCCTATACATCGGTATAATTCTACCGTTACCGAAAACTTTCTATGCCGGACATCCCTACTGCATAGGCCAAATTCCAGTCTACCAGGAAGCTATCAATTAGGAATGATGGATTGAAAAACTAAGAAAACCTTTTTGTTTCGGTCCATAAATTTTACTGAAACTGGCCTAAATAGTTCATTTTTCTATGTATATATTGGTATTGTAGTGTTAGATTACGATACGTTTTCCTTGTCGAAAATATTAGCATTCTTGACTTGCAACTAACTATACTGGCGCACGATAATGGTATAGAATTACAAAAATCGCATGATCTTCCATAGGCTTTTTCTAAAATACAAAAACAAAGTGCATGATGGTCTAGCATCGGTACAAACAACTGCATATAAGGCGTGATGAATTAAAAGTTTGCTACCACAGCAAGACCACTATGCACTACGATCTGGCCAGTTCAGAAAAGGACTTTTGTATTTGTCACCACTGAACATGGTCGCCATAAACACGAGAAATGGTTTTTTACATTGTATAGTGCTAGACGTGCCATGTTATAGTGTGTCGCGTTAATTTATCAGGAATAAAAGGGCTGCTACCGTTTTAATTACCTTTCTGTTTTGGTTATAAATTATTATTGAGTGTTTTAATGTTCTTCAACTCTCATGTCAAGGTACTGGTTGCAAGTCGAGAATAGGAGAACTATGTATTTTGTTGCTGATACAAGTCAGCTATTTGTACAGTAATTATGTCGTGGTAATTTAATAAAAGAACACGGTCTCCATTGCACTTTAAATTTGATGGCTCAAATTTTTTTTCATGTTATATTAGACATGAAAGCAAATATTTAACAATTATTCGCCGAAGGCGGAGGAATTATTGGTGAAAATTTACCATAATGAATATCAATGCGCGAGAAAAAAATATAATGCACGAAAAGTATGTGGTAGCACTACTTGACAAATTGTTTTAAAATCAAAGTAATACGTTTCTCACGCAATGTTAAGCACCTAAAACAAATGTGGTTAAGGTGGCTCGATATAGTAATGCTCACAAATAAAGACGGCATGCGCCAAATTTAATGTTATTCATACAAATCTTCTTATATATCTCTTTACAACAAATAGATACGTAAAACGTCGAATATTGCATGTCATGTGAGATGCTGACGCCATTTCGCGCGTAAAAAATGCAAACTGAATGCGGATTTACTAATTGCTGACGTCATTAGAAAATGCAATTTTTAAAAAACAATCCACAGTATCTCCTTATTTTGTACGGTGACCTATCTTGAAATTTTGCATGCAGCTTTGCGCCACAAATATCGTTCTATATAGAAAAAATAAAAAAATTCTGTAAAGCCAAAAAAAAATATTTAGAAAAATAGCATTTTTGAATTTTGACAAAGATTGGCCTTACAGATTTTTTTTAACCTTTGCTTATCTTTAGCTTATTTTGTAAGAAAAATAGTCCGCAAAAAATAATTGGGGGTCACCGTGCTTATTTTTCACTTATGCAGCAAAATACACCGTTTTTAAGCAAATTTCATACGCAAGTGTTGCCATAGCAACGGGGCATTGGTCATCAAAACTGCCATAGTTTGAAAGAAAATATGTTAAAATACATGAAAAATTCAATACGGACTTATTTAAATTTAACAGTGCAAAAATTAAAAGTGTTAAGTAAACTATAGCTTAATTTTTTGAAAACTGTATCAAGCCACCTTAAACAGTATATTAAACTGATCCAGAAATGACTCAAAATATCCATTGCAATAGCTACAGACTGATTTGCGAAAAGAATCCATTTGGACTTAAAATGAGTTAAGCAAGCAAAATAAAATGAGTTGGCAATTGAGTACATACCTTTCTGGATCTAAACGAAGATTAATTTCTTCTATCTGATTCGTCATCACAATTCATTGTTTGATAATGGCGTGACCGTAACGCATGCCATGAAGCTGACAATGTATACGAAACTTCATTGGTTTAAACGACTGGGAACATTGGTTACGTTAATCTTCCAGTATTACAAGATAAGCTATGTCCTTGACTATGACAATCATTCAAGGATACAAGATTTGAGCCATGGTGTATCAAAATTATGTATACATTTGATATTTTCCATACATTGTGTGCATTTATCATTCTAGGTAGAAGGATAATATTTAGAGTCTAAAATGCAACAACTTTGTGCACTTGTAATATGAAGCAGTCATGATATTACAATGCAGCCCAATTGTGTTGTGACAATTCACAGTGGTTGGGGCAGATATTTCTGTCAAGTTTGTTACAAGTTGTCGGCAGTTGCTGGATCCACACACGTAAGTTTATTATGTGTGTTGCTGCTTTCTTAAATATGGCGTCGGGACGATCCACGGCATAGCAGCGAGGATAAGGTACTTACCCATCAAGCCTGAATAACCGCTGACTAAAACTCATAAAGAACGAGATTGAACGAGACATGAATGTCAACCGATCAGCACGTTGTAACCCAACAAGATTACACTGGATACAAATATTTTGACAAGCGTGTGGATTGATTGTGTACACGGCAAATAACGAACAGCATCTTACAATGTCGATGAAAACATGACAGGACAATGTTTTGTTGCTAACATTGTTAACAGTTGTCAGCATTGACAGCTATGAACAATGTGGGCAGCAAAACATTGTTCGATTGCAATCGTGTTATTTTGCAGGCTCGAAATAATGGCCTTGAAACACCATCACAAAAGAAACCGTTGAGTTTTTTCAAGAAAATAAAACCTCTTTACCCCTTAGTCCTTCTTATCACAAATCCACATGCTTGTAACATTCCTGAATATGTGTGGTTTTTTCTTACTTTAAAATCCTGCAGGACATTAACATATATTTGTTCCTCAAAATACCAATTTCCAAGATTGGGTGCATTGAATGATATTTCTATGAATCGAGGTTAAAAGATCTTAACGTTCATTTGTTTTATAACAGTATTCTTTTATACCATACTATAAGCCAAATGATACGCTTCTCCTGCCATGCATGCATGCAGCTCCAATTTTTTAAAGTTAAATAAATTAAAGTTAAAGTTTTCAAAAATATTTTGAGACATAAAATATATGTCTCTTGCCTCTTAGTCGTGTTCAAAATTAAGTGATGACAATCAAGAAATTCAATTACTTTATGGCCTAAAAAGGTCACCTCTGTCTGGCAATCCTCGCTGACACTTCCAATGGATGTAACAGCCTCTTAACACTAACCTGGAAATTGTCGCAACTAAGGGGGGATCAGTCATTTTTATACGATTGTCATTTCTTCAATTAACTTATCATTAAAAAAATGAAAGGAAAATAGTTTGTAACTAAATGTGATTGCATAGTTTGTTTTTACTACTTTTGTAAGAAAAAAATTTGTAACTTAAAATATTTGTATACTAACGGCAAGAAGTTACTTCTCAATAAATTCATATAGGCTTTTATAGCACTATTCAACACTGTTTGGTGTTTGCTTCATGCACTGACACTTATAATAAAACGGCAATACATCACCTGTTGGTGCGACGTGTAACCAGTGAATGGCACGGGGTTTGAATAAGTCATTTTAAGCTGCCGTATTGATACGGTTATATCAGAAGTCATCTCGTATGTGGCAATTTACAGACGTTTTTAGCGATTGTATTTGATAAAAGAATCACCGGATCAGTCATGTTATTTATTAGACGGGTATACATGTCGAAGGCTGAGTTGTTTAGAATATGTACTTGATTATTTACACTTACATGTATTCAACTACTTCAACAAAGCCAAAAGATAAAGGCTCGATATTATGGGTTTGAGTACAAAACGACGTTTATATTCAACGACCTTTCTTGCTATCATAGTAACTGTATATATAATCGCGCTTGTGCTGTTTTTCCTGCCTGTTCCAGAGAACGAAACGTCGGTGGATGAGCACGAACGATTCGAGACGCGTTCCGAGGAAGATAAAAACGCAGCAAAAAATAGCAGGTCAAGTATACGAGCTTTTGAAAGCAGCTACGTGGCTGTAAAACCGCACAAAAGTAAAGAAATCGACGAGGACTACGAGACTAAAGATGTAGTCGCATTAAAAAAGAAACGTTTTAAGAAGTATAGCTTTAATGAGCTTAAAAGTTCTAAAATTGGACTTGATAGAAAAATACCTGACAATAGACAAAAACAGTAAGTATAACCGACTGTTGTTCTCCGCTTTTTCCCGTTTATGTCGATATGCTACCATCTAAGATTTGGGAAAGAAAACGGTATTATAACTCCTGCATTGTTTACGTTATACATGGTACTTAATTGCTTTGATAAGATTGTTTTGACCTCTTCATTTGCTTTAATTATATTATGCTTGCTTCATGAAAATCAGTTGCCATGAGTAATGAATCAGGACGCGACTTCACGATGCTTACCGAATCTAAAGCACAGTACTCGGTGAAACACACACTATCCCGTTTCTTAGCTATCTAAAATATTTATTTTAGATATTTGATTAAATCAGTGATCAGGCGTAGTTTAAAAAGCGCTTTACGATATGAGAGTTATACAGTATTACAGTATTACACTATAACCTATAGATTTTTAAATTTTTTTTTCAAAAACGTTGACCATGAAATTTTAAAAATAAGCTGGCGCCTGATATACGAAATCAGGATCCAGAAGCATGTCCCCAAGAAAATTAAGGGTTTTCTTGAAGCTTCGATATTGTAGAGTTTTGAGAAGTGTTTATGAGGAACGAAAAAATTTATCCTAATGAGAAGAACCGACTCAAAAGATTTCCTATTATGATCGATATATGATTATGATTCAATTATGATCGATATAGGTGAGGCATTGTTGCGGTACAAGTTAATCATTGCAGAACGCAAAAGTGCATCGATTTTATACTTCTTGCATGGCTACGATTGTACTAATTAATTGTTCTGGTATTCAGTTGTAGGAAGTTTCTATTTAGTTGTAGGAAGTTTCTATCGACGCTAACTAGTCAGTTGCTTAGGGGCCTGGCCCACAAAGCATTCGTATATTCTTTGCTTTGAGTCGTTGCTATTTGCTCCTGCGTTTTGTAAACCTTTTAAATTTATCCAAAATTTAAACGGGTAAAAACTGTGCAAAAGCAGACATATGTCTGTACAGAACTGGTTAAAGTTTTGGAAAGTCGGCAGCACTTAGAAAACAATAAAATTTACAAGAAATCTGCAGTAAGTTCAGTAAGTACTATAATATCACAGATATTTCAGCTGAGAATATCTAATCACTATTACAAGCCTCTTTGTAGCAGGTATAGTAGACGACTGCATTTGTTCTTTAATGGTTCACGCATGTGACCTGTCGTTTTTATCAAGATTCTGATTATACTAGCTAAAAAATTGTTAAGATTCTCTTAATGACCTTAATTTCTTTATCGCGATCTTAAGCCCAAAGATGTTTCGTAAAACACGCCTATACAATGGCGATTTTTATCTTTTCAAGTGTACAACAGCTGCTCAAAATGAACTGAATAGAGATTACGGACATCTTTTTAAGCAGCTACGATGCACGTGCTGCATAACTAGAACATCTCCCCCCCCCCCTAAACAGGTTTAGAGCTGGCTAACCCCCTGCATCGCAACATTTTTTCGCACGTTGGATTCCTCTGATCATACAGGCCTTTAAAGTGCTTATGCAACGAAATTTCACCCCGACGTTTTTGACCTCAGTCTAGAGATAACGTAAAATGGGTTGGTAACTTCTTTTACAGAAGTTCATTGTCTGGCTTCTTTCGTGAGAAATTTAGCTTTGAATAACATGCAAATATCATACTTATGACATCATAGTGCATAATGTATTTTAATACAACATGTATTTTTCAAACAATTTAATTTTGTAGGACAAAATTCCAAAATTATAACTTATAAATTGTGATTTACTGTATTTTAGTGCAACTTTTGGAAATTTATCATGGATACTGTAAGAGAAATTCCTACAACATTAAAAACTCATTATGCACTGTGATGTCATAAGTATGATATTTGCATATTATTCAAAGCCAAATTTCTCACGAAAGAAGCAAAATGATGAACTTCTGTAAAAGAAGTTACCAACCCATTTTACGTTAACTTTACATTGAGGCCATAAAACTTTGGGGTGAAATTTCGTTGCATAAACACTTTAAATGGTTTTTTACCCCTGGCTAGACCACGATGCAACGCGACTCGAGATAGGTTGTTAATCAATGAAAGGTTAATAATTATGATGATGACGATGCATGTACTTTGAGCCGAAAATAGATTGTATTTATCAGCCCCACCTATGCCCAGATTGAAATTCTATGTGTATTTTACAGGTGTTTTAACATTGAATATCCAGTTTTCTTACCATCAGCGAGTGTGATAATTATATTTCACAACGAAGCCTGGTCAACATTACTTCGAACAATTCACAGCGTTTTGTCAAGATCACCTCCGACATTCTTGAAACAAATCATTTTGGTTGACGATTACAGTGATACTGAGCATACTTTTAGTAAGTTTATACGTGCGCATCGGTGAAAACTTCATATCCCTAAGAGGTGTGCGTATGCATCGGTGAAAACTTCATATCTCTAAGGAGTGTCCAATTCATACCGAGGGGGAAGGGCTGGACGGCAATCTGGTAGGCCGTTAAACCATTTCTGAAAATGTTGCAGGCTGTGGAAAAATGTTTGACATGATGACGGGCTATGTATGAAACTTTTCACGTTTGCGCGCTAAATATATCTGTAAATGTAAATTTTAGTGAATTCTACCACCCCTAACCTAACTCTCATTAGGGTATGTTGATTTTTATATACAAATTATAAGACCAACATAATCATGGTAACGCGGTCGATAAATGAAAAAAGACCTTTGCTTTTTTAGATGCGAGACTTTTATACACATCTTTTACATTTTATATTCGACAGGACACTTGGGATCAAAACTTGACGAATACCTACAATCTCTGCCTAAAGTTCATTTATTGAGGTCTCCAAAACGCGAGGGGATTGTAGCAGCTCGTTTGCGCGGAGCCGGCCTAGCACAAGAAAAGGTACTCGTCTTTCTTGACTCTCACTGCGAGGTCAATCATGGATGGCTAGAACCGCTGTTGGCCAGAATAGCGGAAGATAAGAAACATGTAGTTACGCCGGATATTGAGGTGATCGACTCAGAGACGTTTGAGTATTTTCAGCGACGCGATCCTAGTATTGGAGTATTCAGTTGGGAGATGCTTTTTAAATGGCGCAAAATGAACGCCAAAGAGAAAATGAAGGAGGTCCAGGGATTACCATTGAGGTAACGCAGTAAGACATCTTGCATGTTTTGAAAATGTAACGATCTGCATGATCCAATCCTGATAAAGATGATCCGCAGGGGCGTAGCCAAGGGGGGGGCGGTCGCCCCCCCCAATCATCCGAGAAACCATTTTTTCAAAACGTTGAAATCCGGGTAGAAAATTGTTGGGGGGATTATTTGATGATGAAAGAAGACCAGTTTACCAAAAAAAGAGGAAAAAACACCTGATTTAATTTATATATTTTGAAATACTAAAAAGTCATTTCTATTTTCTATCAACTTGATGGTCTCGTAAATTCTTCTTGCCCAAACTTCCAGAATGGGGAACCCTTATTTTTCTGAATTTCAGAAACCCTATATAGAATGTTAAACTTCTTCGGTGGGGATGTCGCCCGACACCTCTTAAATGAGCTCGCCCCTCCAAAGTCAGGGCCCTGGCTACGCCCCTGATGATCCGATACCAAAATTTATCAATATTTATATGCTGATATGGCAGCACCTACTCGAAAAAATGAACTCACCCATGCAATAGGAAAAAGTTCTGTTGCTTGATTGGCTATCTACTTGGTATCTATCATGGTATCTCGAGATTCTGAGGGCGAAGTCCGAATCAACTATCGACGCATAGAGAGCGAGTAGTTTAATTGTTTTAGTAGAATCTGAGATAAAAAATGATTTTCAAGTCATTTTGCTAAACAAAATTTTGCACATTGTCTTTGAACTGAAAAAATACACCAGAAAAATTATTGTTTTGCTACTTCCTATCTATCGAGCAATAGATAGCAAGTGGCTAGCAATTTCCGATCGAGGTGACTATTTTTCCTCCATTCTGATTCGCCAAGATTCATTGTCTCTGAAGTGATAGTCACTTAAAGTGACTATAGCTTTTTGCCTTGTTGCTTTTTTATGCAGTGATAAATTTGAAGTGAATTTTGACAAAGTTGCCTTGATAATTATTTGTAAACACCTGAAAATTTATAATAAAACTATTGGTCTCCTCGATCAGGCTCGGTGATTACAAACCTAGCTATATTCACTACAAGCTTATATTACACGCCTTTGGCTCAGTGAAAATAAGCTTGTAATCACCTCGCCTTCGGCGACTAATAGTTAAAGTGATAGCCAGTAGCCATGGCAAAACAATCAATTAATAAAACTTAATAGATTCTTGAACTAGGAAAATAGCATTTGAATTGTTTTGTCATATGTTTAATATCATATCATATGTTTAATCTCATATGTTTGATCACTTATTCTACTAAAAGAAGTAAGTTACTTGCTCTCCATTTTCATGAGAGAATTGCTGATTTGAGCGTCGCCCTCATCAACTATCATTTCGGCGATTTCGCAGAAATCTTGAGCCCGCAATAAAAATTCTAAAGAGCTGAAGAATCATTCATTGAAGTATATCACAAAGGAATAAATCAAGCATACACTGAGGAGTTCTTAGTTCTTAAAATTAAACAGTTGATATTTTACATATTTAAATAAACGTGAGAGCGCGAAATTCATTGCAGAATTATTCACTCTACTATTATCATCAATTGGCAAACTCAGGTCCTAAGAATTTCGTATGACATCCTACGAAATGATGTTGAAGAAATGCTAAAAATTAGGGTAGGGTGCGGTACGTAGTCCCTGAATTTGTAGGATACTTTTCTATCAAACAGGATGACAGATGCAATTTTAGTTGGAACTTTTCCTATATCTTTCCCAAATCGTTTATCAAATATTTATATTTTCGCAATTTCTAGGTCTCCAACTATGGCAGGTGGTTTATTTGCTATATCCAAAAGATTCTTTTACGAGTTGGGATCTTATGATACTGGAATGTCATATTGGGGAGGAGAAAACTTGGAGCTCTCATTCAGGGTGAGGAGTTTACTACTTTACCGATGCTTTTCAGTCTAATATTCTTTTTAATCTTGTTATTTTCTTCTTATTTTCACAAAATGCTGTCAAATTATCACATGTACATGTATCGATAAAAAATTCAATTTTACAATTGTTCGATCCTATTCACTGGATAGTAATTTTTCCTTTTTATTTGGTTGTTTTTTCATGGTTCATTTGTAAAACTGAGAATTGATTAGTATTAGAGCTCAAACTCAGAGAAGAACTTTTCAGACGAAAAAGATGGGCATATGACATTTAGGGATGGCTGGTGGTAAAAATATAGCGTAAGTATGGAAAGGAAGTCATTGAGTAAAATTCAACCATCTGTAATGTCGACTATGTCGACTACACCTTTAATTAATACGACGATATTAATTAATATGGAAAGTTTGACTATCTGAGTGGCCACCAGCCTATAGTAACAGGTTTGTGTAGGGTTTGTCATAAGAGCAAAAGACAATACACTTGGTTTTTATTATTGGTTGGTATTTACCCAACTATCTAGTGCATAAGTTTTGCATGACGCATTCTATGTTCGTATTCAAGGTTCTCCCCAGTAAATACAACATTCAGCCCTGATAAAATGAGAACGCAAGTCATCCCAAGTTTCATTGCGTCGACTTGTCATGACCTGTGATGCGAGTGATCAAACCATGTTCAAATACTAGCAAGGAATCCAAAAAAAAACTTGAAACAAAGTTTGATAGAACTTAAAACGTAACATAATAACGCGAGTCAACGCAGACTAACACAAGTTGGTGGTCAAACAGGGCAAAGTCAACGCAAACGTATTATGATGACTTGCATTCTTGTTTCATCAGAGCTATCTGATATTGCAGATATGGATGTGTGGTGGCACGATAGAAATCCTACCGTGTTCAAAAGTTGGTCATGTTTTTCGTGATACTATGCCGTATACGACAGCCCGAGGCACAACTGAGAGAAACATCAAACGGCTGGTCGATGTTTGGTTAGATGATTATAAGACATTTGTGTACTCAATGAAGTCTCGAACATTTCTGACCATGGACGCAGGTGACATGTCTCAAAGACAGGCATTAAGGGAAAGATTAAAATGCAAGAATTTCTCATGGTATCTCCAGAATATCATTCCCGAATTACGCATTCCAGATCTCAATCCTTTGGGGAGAGGAGAGGTTAGTGTGCTACTTGCAATGAGTTTATCATATTTATTTTAGCGTAAATGCAGCCAAATAGAGCTATACATACTATTCCATAGTGGATATTCAAACCAAAGCTGCAATTTTGAACAAAACTTGCTGAGACACTCATGCATTGAAATGTGGAAGTGAAAATGCGCGTGTTATTTTGAAATGGTTAGAATATTCACAATTTTCATTGTAAACCCCCTCACCGCTAAAATGTGTCAACAATTTTTCCTATTTTTGCTAAATTTATACGCAAGTTAATGCCTGATAACATCAATTCAACAAATTTGACCTTGGTTATTAGTTTGACCAAAGCTATCATTACCGATTGAAAATTTCTAAATAGTTAAAAGATCGTAGCCAGTTATTATACAGGGTGTCCCAAAAAAGCCAAAAACTATTGAAATCACCTATTGTTGACATTTGAATGCCCCAGCACTTGTTAAAAAATTAAAATATCTTTGTAAAGTACGTTTGTTTTGCTCATGGGAATTTACATTTGTAAATTGTATTCTCTAAACTCTAAAAGAAAATCAGGCTTAGAAAAAATGAAAACAATACTATCTTGTTAGCTTGTTTGATGTCGTCATTTTCCCGGCTGAAACAACTTAAGGTGGCTCGATATACTAATGCTCCGTAAAGACGGCATGTGCCAAATTTAATGTTATTCACACAAATCTTTTTATATATCACGTTTACAACAAATAGATACGTAAAACATCGAATATTGCATGTCATGTGGGAGGCTGACGCCATTTCGCACGTAAAAAATGCAAACTGGATGCGGAATTACTAATTGCTGACGTCATTAAAAAATTCAATTTTTAAAACTGAATGTGCTAAATCTCCTTATTTTGCACGGTGACCTATCTTGAAATTTTGTAGGCAGTATCGTACCACAAAAGTCTTGCATTATACAAAAATCAAAAAAATTCTGTAATGTGGGAAAAATGTTTTTCAAGACAACAGTATTTTCGTAGTTTTAAAAAAATTGGCGTAACAGAATTTTTTTAAATTTTGCACAATGTTAGTCTATGGTGTTTGTAACATGATGCGACGAAAAAATTCGGGGTCACCGTGCTTCTTTCAGACTTGCGCAGCAAAATAGATCGTCTCTGAGTAAATTTGATACGCAAGTGTTGCCATAGCAACGGAGCATTGCCCATCAAAACTGCCACAATTTGAAAGAAAATATGCTAAAATGCATGAAAAATTCAATACGGACTTATTCAAATTTAACAGCGCGAAAATTGAAAGCAATAAGTAAACTATAGCTTAATTTTTTGAAAACTGTATCGAGCCACCTTAACAGAACAATGCAGTCAATGGAAATCGGCAAAATAGATCTGTGTACTTTGTGAAAAGAATTGGCTTTAAGAGTTGGGTCTGTCGGGCTTGAACTGAACATGAAGGCTGAGTAACAGGCATGGGCTGACGAAGATGCGTCGCACAGCTTTGACCGTCAGGTTGGATTTGGTATGAACTAAAAACCACGTACAGTACTAGTTGGAACTGGAACGGACAAAGGAGCTATCGACTGTTTAATAACACAAAAGACTGCAATGGTGGTTGACTGGTTTTTACTCTCGTCGGCAAACCAAATATACCCCAAAAAAGTCCTTTAAAAATCACTTTATTGTTATTAAATGTGTGCTATTATATGCCTCTGGGAATTTAAACGAATTGCCTACATCAATGGCAGAAGTATTTTCATTGTTATAATTTGACGTAATTATTGTGTTGCTGTCGTTTTTACATGTAGAAGATAATTTAAATAAGAAGCATAATAACGCACATTTAACAACAATAGTGTAATTTCTAAAGGAGACTTTTTTCTGGGAGACACTGTAGAAAGTGACTATAGCATTTAAACGTTAGTTTGGCTTCAGATATAGTGGCCAAGTTATCGCTGAAGTCCAATTCTAATTAGCGTTAACCGCATTGTGTATTTGAGTAGGGAACGGCATTCAGGGCGTTTGAATACAAAATCTATTGACTTTTTTAATGTGACTTGTCTTTTATTTGGCATATTTTCAGCTGATCAATGTGTATAGTGAGATGTGCATGGACACACTGGGACACAACAAAAATGAAGGAAAACTTGGAGTATATACATGCCATGGACTAGGAGGGAATCAAGTAAGACTGCTGTAATATATACAGTATTATAAAACAGATGAGTATCCTAAAGCTATGGGATTATTACTATGTACAGTATGCAAATTCTGAGGATTTTCAGAAAATGTCCAATAATCTCTGACCTGGATCACACAAGCCAACGAAAATGAGGAGCTTAGCAGACGAAGATAGCGGACGTTCAGCATTCAAAAACAAAAATTAATAAACTTCCTCAGCAAAGTGAAAATGTTGCTTAAAAGTTTGCTGTTAGACTCACAAAAACACTAGACCCGGATATATAGACGCGTGGAATGAACTTCAAAATTTGATTGGGATGCGTTATCCAGAATTCACAGGATTGGTTCACATAATTCTTATATATCGTCATGCGACATTTCTTTGATCCAAATCCCATTGTGAACGCTGGTATTTATGACGTGCTAGTGTCTGTACCATACCAATATTCAGGATTTCAGGTTGTCCCAAAAAATGCCCCTCCCCAAACTTTAAGGTTTATTTCTCAAAGTCTAAACACAGTCTATACATTGTTGTCTAGCAAGCGAAAGTCTATTACGATGTTAGTTCTTCTGCAAGTTTTTGGGTGAAAATATTGAAACATGTGTTTCTGTAGCAATCTAAAGGGACAAGACAAAAATCTGATTTGTCCACGTTTTGCTACAGGTCACCCGGAATGCGCAAAAGCTCTAATATAGCGTTCAGTGGGACAGCATCTGTTACATAATGTATATATTAACACAAAGGTTGGCAAGTAAATACAAATTTGAACACTCGTACAGAATTTAAACCACCAAAAAATTTGCAAAAAGACTTATTCATTACGATATTCATTTAAAAACATACACACATTGAGAAGACATAACTGAAAAGCATATACGTTGTATTTTTATGTCAATTCAACATTTTTTACCTGACAAAATTCGCGAAAAGTCATCAAATTGTTGGTTGATTTTCGCTAAAACTATGCGCGATGCCGGCTGCCTGCCTTACGTCACAGGAAAAAGCTCACTGATTGGCTTGGTGAAAACTCAATTTTTTTACCGCGAAAGCAAAACTGAGGAGCTACGTAATATACAATGAATATACAATGTTTCTTCGTTGCACCTCTTCACATCTTTAGCACTTCAGTTTTCGCAGTTGTTAGCATTTGTTACTGAGTTGTTGTTTTTAAAAAAGCTTTCACTTCAAATTTCCCTCCGCAGCGTTGGCGTAGCTCTTTGAAAATTTTAACATTTCTCCCCCCGGTTTTGCTTTCGCGGTAAAAAAATTGAGTTTTCACCAGGCCAATCAGGGAGCTTTTTCCTGTGACGTAAGGCAGGCAGCCGGCATCGCGCATAGTTTTAGCGAAAATCAACTAAAAGTTTGATGATTTTTCGCGAATTTCGTCGGGTAAAAATGTTGAATTGGCACAAAAATACAACGTATATGCTTTTCAGTTATGTCTTCTCAATATGTGTATGTTTTTAAATGAATATCGAAGTCTTTTTGCAGATTTTTTTTGTGGTTTATTATGTAACAGATGCTGTCCCACTGAACGCTATATTAGAGCTGTACGCATTCCGCGTGACTGTGGTTTTGCATTATCACACATATGTACCACGAAATATTTTTGTTGGGATACATCAAAGGCCAAGTTTACAAAACACCATTTCAACAGGATAACGTTTATGAGCTAGACAGTAACTGACCTCTTATGAGTTTGTAGAACTGTGAAAAACAAGGATCTGGTGAGGCGGACCGTGTGAGACATGCGAAACAGAGCATGCTTAGAACGTTAAAGAGAACATGCTGAAGGAAGAATATCAGTGATGTTACGACATTCAAACTTGTTCTAGTTCGGTTACTGTCATTTTAAATCTTATCCATTAAATGCGTTACTAAGCAAATAAAAGTAAAATATTGTTATGCAATTGTTGGCAAGTCAAAATTTTAGTTCGTCTTCTTTGGATTAATTTGAAAATTTAACCCTTTGGTATGAAAATTTACACTAAGAAAGATGTGATGTTGAACTTTTCTTAGATTGTAAACATTTACAATTATCTCAGCTTTTGCTTAAATAAGTATACTCTAAAGTCTAATAGGGGTGGGTGATGGTTGGGATACCTTGTATTTACAAAACACGAAAATTGTAGCAAGAAGAAAACGCCCATTTCGTGGATAAAAGTATTTATAAATGTTCGTTTTGTTTGTTAACATTCTTTTCCTCTGTATTTTAGTTTTTCCTCTACACAAAAGAAATGGAATTATGGCACAATGATTACTGCATGAGCATTACTAAACCACCACAAATAGGAATACAAGTCGTTTTGTACAAATGTCGAAGCAAAGGCATTTTGCAAAAGTGGGAACACACAAGGGTAAGTCAGCGGGTTTTTCAGACCTGCGAAAGCCGTTAGTCATAATTTTTAATTAATTTCTTTCTTTAAAGAAATAAGTAATGATGATTTAAAATTGCATAGCATGACCAAATTGTCGGGCTGGCTTCGCTACTGCTTTTATATTGTGACCTGTGTATATCAAAAATGCTGCATGATGAGAACAAAATACGAAAACACTGTAATTGCCGAATCTGGAATTCCTACAACTCTCCTCTGAACTTAACTTAAGTTTTATTTTAGTGTTGTGGCATAGTTGTCAGTGATAAGTTTTAATTACCCTGTGAGCAGAGGCTGGAGCCTGGTTTTCCTAATTTTTTTAGAACTGGGGGAGCGAGAAAATAATGTTCTGCAGCATTTGCATTCCGCTTCGTCCATGATTTTGGAAGTAAACTAGTTTAATCTGGTTAAACCGGTATCGGATGGACGGGTAATTACTTCATTTCTTCGTGCTGAAGTGGATCCGTGCACGAAACTTAATATATGTATACTGCCTCGTTCTTAAAAAAATCCACTCAGCCCGGGAAAATGAAGTACTTACCGATGCGCGCGATTACTATTTGACGATCAACCGTTGACTAAATGCGAGCCTACGATGCAAACAAATTAGGGTAGGCATTATTCATGATAATTAGACCAAATCTTTAAGAATGCTCTTTGTCTTTTATTGTTCAGGCCTTTTGTTTCCTTTATTTCTAATGGAAACTAATGATGCTTTGACCTAATTATCATGGAAACTACCAACCCTGATTGTCTAACAAAATAAAATATCTGTAATGGAAATTTGTAGGTTTTGAGGCATAGAACGTATGTTCAGATTTATTGACGTTTTTCGTAATTGAGTTCTTGTAATTGGTCCAAATTCCAAAAGACGTTCGCAAGTACACAATTTATTTTGACTTCGCACAAGACAGTTGCACAAAATAATTTGCATTGAAAAAGAAATTTTGATGTTGCCAAGCAACCAAATGCAGAGCATTCGAGCATGCGCAATGAAAGACGAATGCGAATACTGCAGAGACTTATTTTCTCGCTACTCTAACGGAAAACAAACGAATATATAAGGTTCTGCTCACAGGGTACATTTTAACGTGTTCTTTACAAAACAGCTTATTATGTACGTATTTTGTGCCAAGTGCCTACACTAAGACTACAAATAGAGAAAGAATCTGTTCTATTTTAAATTTGATGTAAAGGGATACAGCAGTCATTATGAACCAGTAAATTGTGTAGCCCTGAAAATACGTGGAATTCCCCTGGAATCATTGTTTCTTATTTTTTCACAACATCTTATCTAGAACGATATCATTCGTCTCTCAGGACACAATTTGTGCATGGAAGCCATTGGACGTGATATTGTACTAAAACCATGTACGAAGAACATAGAGCAAAAATGGACATTCTCGTCCTACCCATACTACGAAAATACTCAATCAAAACACTAAAGAAAAAAAAGATTTCCTCAAAGCTGTTGCTGGTGTAAGATGGGTTGGCCATAAATGGAAGCGATCAAAAAGCTAGTACGCTTAAGTTCATTTTATGCCGTTGAAATGGCACTTCAACCTAAAAGAAACAAGCTCTGTGAAAAACACTGATTACATAAATATGTTTTGAGCATGTTTTTCAAAAACTGGCTACTAGAGTTAAAATAAAGTTGGAGCAAATTACCCAACATCTTAATTAAGTGGCAATGTTTCATGATGATCATAAATTTCGTCGGGCCAATAATTAAAGTTTTGTTTTCTGCAATAAACGGACATACAGCAATACAGAAACTAAAAAAGGTTGATTAAAATAATTAAAAGATATGGCAATAAAGATATTTTTGTAATCGATAAGAAATTATAAAATCCGTTGCAATTGCTTTTTTAACATGTTTTGTATCTAAAATATTAGCCATCTGGTTCTATAACTAAGTCTATTTCAAAAGCGTGGCATGCAGAGTAGACTGCATAAAACTTGCCAAAGAAATTTTTTTCAACACTTCCTGATTTAAGATATCTATGGCCACTACTGACTAGCAAACAGGCATGCTCAAGGAGGGAAAAGTGTAAAGAAAATTCATAAACGCACATACTGTAGAGGCATAAAATCTTGACCACCTGACACAAAAGAATTTGACGTTTTGAAATGTCAAATTTTGTTAATGTCGCTTCAGGTTAGCCTCGTCCTCAGCGCTTTGATGTTCTATGGCGGATGCACACACGTGGGAGATAATGAGAAAATTGTCGGAGAAGCGCCTGGCAGAAACCGTATTCAAAATTGCAGATGTACAAATATGCTAATATGAGCCTTCACGAAGATATTAACTCGGTGCTTATCGTGGCGATTATTGGCTTAGAAAGGCCAGTCCTCCAGACCTTTGGAAATGAGAAAAGGGTGTTCTTAACGATGGTTGTGTTGAAAAGATGACTTTTTCGAACGCAATGACATCGTCGCATTGAGCTCGGATCTTCATCCGCAGAGCTGTCACTAAAGTCAGTTAAATATCGCCAAAAATTGAACCTCTTCCCCCAATATTTTCACTACTTTTACGAGTACACAAAAAATATATAAAACATAGTCCCAATTATGTACAATAGTAGTATTACCCCCCGTATGGCGCCGGAAGTAATTAGTATGCAAGCCTGTATGTAGAGAAATGACGATGGCATTGCTTTTCTTCTATACCGTTTTCCGATAGTATACCAAATAGATGGATTATAGCTGTTGGCAAAATAACGCCTGGTGAAGGTAAAGCTCCAACTGTTTCCATTTTCGGATGTTGATGTCTTCAAGCGTATTATAAAAAAGACTGGACAGGTGGTTCACGTATGGTTCATGAAAAGGGAGATAAAGGGGGTATGACGAATACGAAATCGTACTGATTTTGGAGAAAAATATTAGAGCGTTTCTTGGTTTGCATAAATTAACACACGGATTAACGTTTGGAACAATTTATTTTTGTAAGTATTACAGACAGTAGAGCTATATTTTGTTAGTCTCGTACAAGTTTATGCGATGAGCAGATGAGCATCTGCTCATAACTGCTCATGAGCACATGCTCATACACTCATAAGGCCCTATGTGGCCCGATGGCCGAGCACATATGAAACATACCATATTAAAATCTGATTGGTTTTTAGTTATCCTGCTAATAGTATAAAATGATAATTTTGAGTCGGTAAGAGCATGCCGCTTGCAGCGCTCACAGAGATAAGACTTTTAGATTGCCAATTTAATGGAGGAGAACTTATCGCGGTTACATGACCTGAACTTATCGCGGTTACATGACCTGAACAAGCGTGTGGCAGAGGCAAGAAAAAAAGTTGAATATTTGAAAAAAAAGAGAAATGCTTTATACCTTCGCAAAAGGACGGTTGACGTACAAACCTGGATGTTAAACAATTTGGTAGACGATGCATGCCGTGGCCTCAAAGAAATGAGAAGACTTAGAAACAACCAGGGAACGCTGTGCTTATATTTGTTATGTAGGATAGATCAAATAGAAATTCATCATCTAATGAAAAGCTGTAGTACAGCTTCTAATGAAAAGCTGTAGTAAATAAAGGATACAAACCTGTTGAGTTTGTAGACGTTGTTTTATTTGCTTGTTCTTAATACATTCACCCCACACCGGTCTCACATTGACCAAACATAGACTTTTGTCGGCCCCACACCACCCTCTAATCAACCTCGTATAAGCAGATGGTCATCTGCATATACCAATAGTTGGGATCTACACAATGGTTATAGCTGTCAATACCTAACAGTTAGGGCCTTATCAGCATTTGAGCACCTGCTCATAACTGCTCATGAGCACATGCTCATACGCTCATAGGTCCCGATGTGGCTAGCCAAGTTAGTATAGCTATATTTTGTTAGTCTTGTACAAGTTTATGCGATGAGCAGATGAGCAGGTGCTCATAACTGCTCATGAGCACATGCTCATACGCTCATACGTCCCTATGTGGCCCGACAGTTGTAACCCTCCCACATATTAAAATAATATCAAACTCGGTATGTATATATAATTTTATTGAGAACAATATGACAAATATTAATGTAGTTAATAATCTTCTTCATCATCACTGTCCTCAGTGAAACTGTAGTCTTTCAAATGCCATTTAATTAGAAATTTTCTCTTATTGACAGCTGCTTCCATAGCCTCTTCTGGATCAAAATGATCATCGTTCACGAGCGCATCCTTTGTTTCCATTATTTTCTTATGCACTGGATCTTTCTTTAGTTGTTGTATCCATTGGAGACGCTGCAAATAGATACTTTCCAATTCCTTTTGGAGCTCAGGCAGAATATTAGAGTAAGCTGTTTCCCCAGCGGTTTCCTCATCCAGACCACTTTGAGTCAAATTCATCTTCATCTCCTGAAAAGCCGCCTTATGCTTTTGCATCGCTTCTTCTACCATAGGCATCCAAGGATCCGCTTCTTCCTCCTCAGTCTCCGAGTCTCCTGTTATCGAACTCTGAGACCCGTCAGTTGCAACGCTCGAAGCATCATCTTCTGAGCTCTGAATTTCTGTTTCTGACATTTCTCTCTCCTCGCTTTTCAGCGGACAATGCTCGTTTTCGTGTCGACGGAGATTGAAACCACGATTAAATGCTTTCCCGCAAAATTTACAGCTCATTCCGCTAGAACTGACTGTGTAGAAATGCCTTGTCACTGAGCAGCACTGTATTTTTATGAGCGTATGAGCATGTGCTCATGAGCAGTTATGAGCACCTGCTCATCTGCTCATCGCATAAACTTGTACAAGACTAACAAAATATAGCTATACTAACTTGGCTAGCCACATCGGGACCTATGAGCGTATGAGCATGTGCTCATGAGCAGTTATGAGCAGGTGCTCAAATGCTGATAAGGCCCTAACTGTTAGGTATTGACAGCTATAACCATTGTGTAGATCCCAACTATTGGTATATGCAGATGACCATCTGCTTATACGAGGTTGATTAGAGGGTGGTGTGGGGCCGACAAAAGGTCTATGTTGGGTCAATGTGAGACCGGTGTGGGGTGAATGTATTAAGGACAAGCAAATAAAACAACGTCTACAAACTCAACAGGTTTGTATCCTTTATTTACTACAGCTTTTCATTAGAAGCTGTACTACAGCTTTTCATTAGATGATGAATTTCTATTTGATCTATCCTACATAACAAATATAAGCACAGCGTTCCCTGGTTGTTTCTAAGTCTTCTCATTTCTTTGAGGCCACGGCATGCATCGTCTACCAAATTGTTTAACATCCAGGTTTGTACGTCAACCGTCCTTTTGCGAAGGTATAAAGCATTTCTCTTTTTCTTCAAATATTCAACTCTTTTTCTTGTCTCTGCTACACGCTTGTTCAGGTCATGTAACCGCGATAAGTTCAGGTCATGTAACCGCGATAAGTTCTCCTCCATTAAATTGGCAATCTAAAAGTCTTATCTCTGTGAGCGCTGCAAGCGGCATGCTCTTACCGACTCAAAATTATCATTTTATACTATTAGCAGGATAACTAAAAACCAGTCAGATTTTAATATGGTATGTTTCATATGTGCTCGGCCATCGGGCCACATAGGGCCTTATGAGCGTATGAGCATGTGCTCATGAGCAGTTATGAGCAGATGCTCATCTGCTCATCGCATAAACTTGTACGAGACTAACAAAATATAGCTCTACTGTCTGTAATACTTACAAAAATAAATTATTCCAAACGTTAATCCGTGTGTTAATTTGTGCAAACCAAGAAACGCTCTAATATTTTTCTCCAAAATCAGTACGATTTTGTATTCGTCATACCCCCTTTATCTCCCTTTTCATGAACCATACATGAACCCCCTGTCCAGTCTTTTTTATAATACGCTTGAAGACATCAACATCCGAAAATGGAAACAGTTGGAGCTTTACCTTCACCAGGCGTTATTTTGCCAACAGCTATAATCCATCTATTTGGTATACTATCGGAAAACGGTATAGAAGAAAAGCAATGCCATTTCTGTTTTGAAGCTATCTAGGCCGAAGAGGTACTCGCTATGAATACACCGTGTTGTCACCAAGGTGCTCACTGTGAGTGTTTTAGACATTGGGCAGCATCGTCCGTGGTCGACGGGACAGTACGTTGTGGCTATTGCTGGACATTATTCCCGGACAATCAACTATGTTTTTTATGTTTGGAAAAAAGAGCGACAACGAACAGCTTATGATAACTAATTGTTGACACACAACAGTGCACGCAGAATGTATAATGCTAGCCCGATCAGTGCTTTGACGTCGTCCTGGAATGCGGACAAGTTACATACTGTGGGTGTCTTTGGACTGATGTGTGAACATCATAAGACCAGCAGGACAAACAGTATCTAATATCTAAAACAAACAGTATCTAAACCTATATATGTATACTTATACTTAAGGTAACGTAAAATTTTCATTTTGTCAATACATCTTTCTAAAAACGTGTTTTTTCCGAATACCGCCGTGCGCACATCCTCGTGTGGATCGAATAATGCGCACATCCTCGCGTGCATCCGGATAGTGCGAACATTCTCGCGTGTATCGGATAGTGCACAAATCCTCACGTGCATCGGGATAGTGCACACACCCTCGCGTGTATCGGGATAGTGCGCACCTCCTAGCGTGCGCATATCCTTGCAATGACGTCATTTCTCTACATACAGGCTTGGATACTAATTACTTCCGGCGCCATACGGGGGGGGGGGGGGGTAATGCTACTTACAATAATCGAGGAAAATCAGAACAATAATAAGATATATTTATATCCTATGCCATGTAATCAATCTTGACCGGCAACACGCAAAGATAATGTTTATAAACCTATTTGAATATTTATAAGAAGAAATTGCATGAGTTTGCCTACTGTGGATATTGTTTCAAAGAATCCTCGATATTTTCCATTTCTAGTAAAAATTAGATCGTCTCCGGCCAGCAATTTGAAAATAATACGTCCGCTCCACTTTTGAAGATGCGCTCCAGTTTTTAATACGTTTTCTGCCAGGCGCTTCTCAACGCACATATGCATAACAAATAATTGCGCGCGCATGACTCGCGCCACCAGTGAACTCAATATAACTGGAAGGCTACCTGAGGCGGGAAATTTGAAGCCTTATCCCATATGTGTCATGAAAGCGGGCTTCTGATTGGTTCTCAGCAGGTAAGTTTTTTTCGAACTAACCTGCTTTTCCGAACTTACCCGCTTTTCTCTTTATCGATAAAACCGGCTTTCTGATTGGTTACAAAAACCCGAACTTACCTGCTTGCTGCTTACGCTGCCGTCCGCCTCAAACTGCTCAACAACAATGGCGAACAAAATTTAGCTGATGATTAAACCTACACTTTAAAGAACATTTTTGGGCTAAAGACGTCACAGAAACCAAGCAAAAAGAAACGGAAAATTGTAAACTAAAGACAATAGAGAGCCTGATAAAGAAATATTAAGAGACCAATAAGTTTAAGAAGAGAAAATGTTGACAAAATACATCGGCGACTCGGCGAGAATCGGAAAACAACACAAGAAGATAAGTCTAGTATGGGATAAAAACCCAACTAACTTGCAGGTTCGGTTGGTTCGGGATTAACGCACCTCGGGGTCTGACAGCTGTCCGAACCTACCTCGCTTCGCTCGGTAGGTTCGAACAGCTGTCAGACCCCTCGGTGCGTTAATCCCGAACCAACCTCCCTGCAAGTAAGTTTGTTATAAAACATCACCAGGCATCACCAGGCCCCCACCAGAAAAACCATGCGCGGTCATCTAAGGAATGTATACAAAAGCCATCCGATAACTGTCAAAAATGGGCTGAAACACTTCTAAAGTTTTAACAAAATATAATCAAAACAATGGTCAAATGACTATCTTTTAAACTTAACCTTCGTGACCAAATTCATTTAAATAAAAAGCAATTTTTACGCGAAAGCGTACAGCCAAGAGTGGCGATCGTCACGGCAGCCAAAGTTATTTCGTTTTCGAAGTTATTTTTTCCTTTTAATTATTGTAGCTTATACGCATTCCAAGTGCTCCAACCAACATAAGCACAGTTTTGACTACTCATATTTAATAATACAAAATTTTACAAACCGCGATTACTTTTTCCGACATTCTGAAAAATATTACAAGACTTTTCGATGCGAGTTTTCGAAAACGTTTTACTCTTTTCGCACATCCATGGCTCGGTTATCCAGAAACTTCATTGATTTAAGTCTAAGATCGGCAAAAATTCTTTTCCAAAAGTTCCAAAAGGCAAATATTCAAATATCCGAAGTACAAAAACTTTGTTGAAATAATCCCAATATTTTGAACTGACCTGAGGTCTTTTCGAGCTCCTGTTTCCACATTACAACTTATCATCATAAGAAACTTGATTTCTCTTTATCATTCCGGTATCAACGCAGAATATGACTTGCTTTCAGGCCAAAAAAGAACTTTTCATAGTGAAAAAAATACCAGTTTGTAATTCATCACTCCTAGGCCTTGTAATTAGCACGCGGGACTGTCGCGAAGCTGAGCTCGCGTGAGATGACCCCCAGACACGCGTGTCTGGGGGTCATTTCACGCAAAATTTGGCTTCAAATCCAACAGCTGGGCAGGTATGTACTTTATCTTATGCGACTGGAATGGATCCGCGTTACAATTCCATGACATATAGGCGCCAGTTCACATAGGTCAATAAACGATGTATCTATAAATACCATAACCAATATACACACTATAGGTTCTATAGGTACTATTATTATAGGTTTTATAGGTACTATAGGTTTTATAGGTACTATAGGTTTTATAGGTACTATAGGTTTTATAGGTGCTATAGGTTTTATAGGTACTATAGGTTTTATAGGTTCTATAGGTATTATAGGTTTTATAGGTACTATAGGTTTTATAGGTACTATAGGTTTTATAGGTACTATAGGTACTATAGGTTTTATAGGTGCTATAGGTTTTATAGGTTTTATAGGTGCTATAGGTTTTATAGGTACTATAGGTTTTATAGGTACTATAGGTTTTATAGGTTCTATAGGTACTATAGGTTTTATAGGTACTATAGGTTTTATAGGTTTTATAGGTGCTATAGGTTTTATAGGTACTATAGGTTTTATAGGTACTATAGGTTTTATAGGTTCTATAGGTACTATAGGTTTTATAGGTACTATAGGTTTTATAGGTACTATAGGTACTATAGGTTTTATAGGTACTATAGGTTTTATAGGTACTATAGGTTTTATAGGTACTATAGGTTTTATAGGTACTATAGGTTTTATAGGTACTATAGGTACCATAGGTTTTATAGGTACTATAGGTACTATAGGTTTTATAGGTACTATAGGTTTTATAGGTACTATAGGTTTTATAGGTACTATAGGTACTACAGGTTTTATAGGTACTATAGGTTTTATAGGTACTATAGGTTTTATAGGTTCTATAGGTTTTATAGGTTTTTTAGGTACTATAGGTACTATAGGTTTTATAGGTGCTATAGGTTTTATAGGTACTATAGGTTTTATAGGTGCTATAGGTTTTATAGGTACTATAGGTTTTATAGGTACTATAGGTTTTATAGGTACTATAGGTACTACAGGTTTTATAGGTACTATAGGTTTTATAGGTACTATAGGTTTTATAGGTGCTATAGGTTTTATAGGTGCTATAGGTTTTATAGGTACTATAGGTTTTATAAGTACTATAGGTTTTATAGGTACTATAGGTTTTATAGGTACTATAGGTACTATAGGTTTTATAGGTGCTATAGGTTTTATAGGTTTTATAGGTGCTATAGGTTTTATAGGTACTATAGGTTTTATAGGTACTATAGGTTTTATAGGTTCTATAGGTACTATAGGTTTTATAGGTACTATAGGTTTTATAGGTTTTATAGGTGCTATAGGTTTTATAGGTACTATAGGTTTTATAGGTACTATAGGTTTTATAGGTTCTATAGGTACTATAGGTTTTATAGGTACTATAGGTTTTATAGGTACTATAGGTACTATAGGTTTTATAGGTACTATAGGTTTTATAGGTACTATAGGTTTTATAGGTACTATAGGTTTTATAGGTACTATAGGTTTTATAGGTACTATAGGTACCATAGGTTTTATAGGTACTATAGGTACTATAGGTTTTATAGGTACTATAGGTTTTATAGGTACTATAGGTTTTATAGGTACTATAGGTACTACAGGTTTTATAGGTACTATAGGTTTTATAGGTACTATAGGTTTTATAGGTTCTATAGGTTTTATAGGTTTTTTAGGTACTATAGGTACTATAGGTTTTATAGGTGCTATAGGTTTTATAGGTACTATAGGTTTTATAGGTGCTATAGGTTTTATAGGTACTATAGGTTTTATAGGTACTATAGGTTTTATAGGTACTATAGGTACTACAGGTTTTATAGGTACTATAGGTTTTATAGGTACTATAGGTTTTATAGGTGCTATAGGTTTTATAGGTGCTATAGGTTTTATAGGTACTATAGGTTTTATAAGTACTATAGGTTTTATAGGTACTATAGGTACTATAGGTTTTATAGGTACTATAGGTACTATAGATTTTATAGGTACTATAGGTTTTATAGGTACTATAGGTACTATAGGTACTATAGGTTTTATAGGTACTATAGGTTTTATAGGTACTATAGGTTTTATAGGTACTATAGGTTTTATAGGTACTATAGGTTTTATAGGTACTATAGGTTTTATAGGTACTATAGGTGCTATAGGTTTTATAAGTACTATAGGTTTTATAGGTACTATAGGTTTTATAGGTACTATAGGTTTTATAGGTGCTATAGGTTTTATAGGTGCTATAGGTTTTATGGGTACTATAGGTTTTATAGGTACTATAGGTTTTATAGGTACTATAGGTTTTATAGGTACTATAGGTACCATAGGTTTTATAGGTACTATAGGTACTATAGGTTTTATAGGTACTATAGGTTTTATAGGTACTATAGGTTTTATAGGTACTATAGGTACTACAGGTTTTATAGGTACTATAGGTTTTATAGGTACTATAGGTTTTATAGGTTCTATAGGTTTTATAGGTTTTTTAGGTACTATAGGTACTATAGGTTTTATAGGTGCTATAGGTTTTATAGGTACTATAGGTTTTATAGGTGCTATAGGTTTTATAGGTACTATAGGTTTTATACGTACTATAGGTTTTATAGGTACTATAGGTACTACAGGTTTTATAGGTACTATAGGTTTTATAGGTACTATAGGTTTTAAAGGTTTTTTAGGTACTATAGGTACTATAGGTTTTATAGGTGCTATAGGTTTTATAGGTACTATAGGTTTTATAGGTACTATAGGTTTTATAGGTGCTATAGGTTTTATAGGTACTATAGGTTTTATAGGTACTATAGGTTTTATAGGTACTATAGGTTTTATAGGTACTATAGGTTTTATAGGTACTATAGGTGCTATAGGTTTTATAAGTACTATAGGTTTTATAGGTACTATAGGTTTTATAGGTACTATAGGTTTTATAGGTGCTATAGGTTTTATAGGTGCTATAGGTTTTATGGGTACTATAGGTTTTATAGGTACTATAGGTTTTATAGGTACTATAGGTTTTATAGGTACTATAGGTACCATAGGTTTTATAGGTACTATAGGTACTATAGGTTTTATAGGTACTATAGGTTTTATAGGTACTATAGGTTTTATAGGTACTATAGGTACTACAGGTTTTATAGGTACTATAGGTTTTATAGGTACTATAGGTTTTAAAGGTTTTTTAGGTACTATAGGTACTATAGGTTTTATAGGTGCTATAGGTTTTATAGGTACTATAGGTTTTATAGGTACTATAGGTTTTATAGGTGCTATAGGTTTTATAGGTACTATAGGTTTTATAGGTACTATAGGTTTTATAGGTACTATAGGTTTTATAGGTACTATAGGTTTTATAGGTACTATAGGTGCTATAGGTTTTATAAGTACTATAGGTTTTATAGGTACTATAGGTTTTATAGGTACTATAGGTTTTATAGGTGCTATAGGTTTTATAGGTGCTATAGGTTTTATGGGTACTATAGGTTTTATAGGTACTATAGGTTTTATAGGTACTATAGGTTTTATAGGTACTATAGGTACCATAGGTTTTATAGGTACTATAGGTACTATAGGTTTTATAGGTACTATAGGTTTTATAGGTACTATAGGTTTTATAGGTACTATAGGTACTACAGGTTTTATAGGTACTATAGGTTTTATAGGTACTATAGGTTTTATAGGTTCTATAGGTTTTATAGGTTTTTTAGGTACTATAGGTACTATAGGTTTTATAGGTGCTATAGGTTTTATAGGTACTATAGGTACTATAGGTTTTATAGGTACTATAGGTTTTATAGGTACTATAGGTTTTATAGGTACTATAGGTTTTATAGGTACTATAGGTTTTATAGGTACTATAGGTACCATAGGTTTTATAGGTACTATAGGTACTATAGGTTTTATAGGTACTATAGGTTTTATAGGTACTATAGGTTTTATAGGTACTATAGGTACTACAGGTTTTATAGGTACTATAGGTTTTATAGGTACTATAGGTTTTATAGGTTCTATAGGTTTTATAGGTTTTTTAGGTACTATAGGTACTATAGGTTTTATAGGTGCTATAGGTTTTATAGGTACTATAGGTTTTATAGGTGCTATAGGTTTTATAGGTACTATAGGTTTTATAGGTACTATAGGTTTTATAGGTACTATAGGTACTACAGGTTTTATAGGTACTATAGGTTTTATAGGTACTATAGGTTTTATAGGTGCTATAGGTTTTATAGGTGCTATAGGTTTTATAGGTACTATAGGTTTTATAAGTACTATAGGTTTTATAGGTACTATAGGTACTATAGGTTTTATAGGTACTATAGGTACTATAGATTTTATAGGTACTATAGGTTTTATAGGTACTATAGGTACTATAGGTACTATAGGTTTTATAGGTACTATAGGTTTTATAGGTACTATAGGTTTTATAGGTACTATAGGTTTTATAGGTACTATAGGTTTTATAGGTACTATAGGTTTTATAGGTACTATAGGTGCTATAGGTTTTATAAGTACTATAGGTTTTATAGGTACTATAGGTTTTATAGGTACTATAGGTTTTATAGGTGCTATAGGTTTTATAGGTGCTATAGGTTTTATGGGTACTATAGGTTTTATAGGTACTATAGGTTTTATAGGTACTATAGGTTTTATAGGTACTATAGGTACCATAGGTTTTATAGGTACTATAGGTACTATAGGTTTTATAGGTACTATAGGTTTTATAGGTACTATAGGTTTTATAGGTACTATAGGTTTTATAGGTACTATAGGTTTTATAGGTACTATAGGTGCTATAGGTTTTATAAGTACTATAGGTTTTATAGGTACTATAGGTTTTATAGGTACTATAGGTTTTATAGGTGCTATAGGTTTTATAGGTGCTATAGGTTTTATGGGTACTATAGGTTTTATAGGTACTATAGGTTTTATAGGTACTATAGGTTTTATAGGTACTATAGGTACCATAGGTTTTATAGGTACTATAGGTACTATAGGTTTTATAGGTACTATAGGTTTTATAGGTACTATAGGTTTTATAGGTACTATAGGTACTACAGGTTTTATAGGTACTATAGGTTTTATAGGTACTATAGGTTTTATAGGTTCTATAGGTTTTATAGGTTTTTTAGGTACTATAGGTACTATAGGTTTTATAGGTGCTATAGGTTTTATAGGTAATATAGGTTTTATAGGTGCTATAGGTTTTATAGGTACTATAGGTTTTATAGGTACTATAGGTTTTATAGGTACTATAGGTACTACAGGTTTTATAGGTACTATAGGTTTTATAGGTACTATAGGTTTTAAAGGTTTTTTAGGTACTATAGGTACTATAGGTTTTATAGGTGCTATAGGTTTTATAGGTACTATAGGTTTTATAGGTACTATAGGTTTTATAGGTGCTATAGGTTTTATAGGTACTATAGGTTTTATAGGTACTATAGGTACTATAGGTTTTATAGGTACTATAGGTGCTATAGGTTTTATAAGTACTATAGGTTTTATAGGTACTATAGGTTTTATAGGTACTATAGGTTTTATAGGTACTATAGGTTTTATAGGTGCTACAGGTTTTATAGGTACTATAGGTTTTATAGGTACTATAGGTTTTATAGGTACTATAGGTACTATAGGTTTTATAGGTACTATAGGTGCTATAGGTTTTATAAGTACTATAGGTTTTATAGGTACTATAGGTTTTATAGGTACTATAGGTTTTATAGGTGCTATAGGTTTTATAGGTGCTATAGGTTTTATAGGTACTATAGGTACTATAGGTTTTATAGGTACTATAGGTTTTATAGGTACTATAGGTTTTATAGGTACTATAGGTTTTATAGGTACTATAGGTTTTATAGGTGCTATAGGTTTTATAGGTGCGATAGGTTTTATAGGTACTATAGGTACTATAGGTTTTATAGGTACTATAGGTTTTATAGGTACTATAGGTTTTATAGGTACTATAGGTACTATAGGTTTTATAGGTACTATAGGTTTTATAGGTACTATAGGTTTTATAGGTACTATAGGTACTACAGGTTTTATAAGGTACTATAGGTTTTATAGGTTTTATAGGTACTATAGGTTTTATAGGTACTATAGGTTTTATAGGTACTATAGGTACTATAGGTTTTATAGGTACTATAGGTGCTATAGGTTTTATAAGTACTATAGGTTTTATAGGTACTATAGGTTTTATAGGTACTATAGGTTTTATAGGTGCTATAGGTTTTATAGGTGCCATAGGTTTTATAGGTACTATAGGTACTATAGGTTTTATAGGTACTATAGGTTTTATAGGTACTATAGGTTTTATGGGTACTATAGGTACTATAGGTTTTATAGGTACTATAGGTTTTATAGGTACTATAGGTACTACAGGTTTTATAAGGTACTATAGGTTTTATAGGTTTTATAGGTACTATAGGTTTTATAGGTACTATAGGTTTTATAGGTTCTATAGGTACTGTAGGTTCTATATGTACTATAGGTTTTATAGGTACTATAGGTACTATAGGTTTTATAGGTACTATAGGTTTTATAGGTACTATAGGTTTTATAGGTACTATAGGTTTTATAGGTACTATAGGTTTTATAGGTACTATAGGTTTTATAGGTAGTATAGGTCTTATAGGTGCTATAGGTTTTATTGGTACTCTAGGTACTATTGGAACAATAGGTTTTATAGCCAATATATTTGCTAAATAGGTTAAGGTATTTGTTAAATAGGTTATTCCCCACTGATCAATACGCATACAGTCAACCTAGATCAATTAGTCTGCCTCGTTCCCAGAAAAGGCCCTGGGGGCGAGGATGGTATACAATCAATTTATGGTAATAAGTCAGGTACACGGCCAAAAATTGAACAGGTTGTTGGCGCATGATGGTTGAACAACACCGGAACAATGTTGTTATCATGGTTGAACAGTACTGTTGAAACAACACTGTTGAACAATATTGTTGTAACAATATTGTTTGGGCTTGATGGTTGAACAATGCTGTTCCACGTTGTTGGAACAAGGGCTTAACAATACTGATAAAACAACGATGTTAAATGTTGTCAGAACAATATTGTTAGGCATTGTTGTTTTATCATGCCTCGACAATATTGTTATAACAATATTGTTCGGACTTGATGGATGAACAATGCTGTTCGATGTTGTTGGAACAAGGCTTAACAATACTGATAAAACAAAGATGTTAAATGTTGTCAGAACAGTATTGTTAGGCATTGTTGTTTTATCATGCCTCGACAATATTGCTGTAACAATATTGTTCGGACTTGATGAATGAACACTGATGTTCGATGTTGTTGGAACAAGGCTCAACAATACTGATAAAACAAAGATGTTAAATGTTGTCAGAACAATATTGTTAGGCATTGTTGTTTTATCATGCCTCGACAATATTGTTATAACAATATTGTTCGGACTTGATGGATGAACAATGCTGTTCGATGTTGTTGGAACAAGGCTTAACAATACTGATAAAACAAAGATGTTAAATGTTGTCAGAACAGTATTGTTAGGCATTGTTGTTTTATCATGCCTCGACAATATTGCTGTAACAATATTGTTCGGACTTGATGAATGAACACTGATGTTCGATGTTGTTGGAACAAGGCTCAACAATACTGATAAAACAAAGATGTTAAATGTTGTCAGAACAATATTGTTAGGCATTACACAGCCAGAAACGCCACAGACTTGCTGCAAGTTGTGGACTTTACCGGCTTGCTGCAAGTTGTCATCAAGTTGCAGCAAGCCTGTTGACTTCATCAAGTTGCAGCAAGTCTGTGAGTATCAGACTTGCTGCAAATTGATATTTGCAGACTTGCAAAGCTTGTGGATAGCTTGTGGATATCAAGTCTTGACAAGTCTGTCGTAGCAACTTGCAGCAAGTCAGTTGAACGCATCAATGCTGATGCAAGTTGCGAAAATCAGACTTGCTGCAAGTTGATTTTTCAGATTTGCTGCAAGTTGTTCAAACACCTTGCAGCAAGTCTGATTTTCACAAATTGCATCAGGCTTGGTGCGTTCGTCAGACTTGCTGCAAGTTGATAATTTCAATCTTGCTGCAAGTTGATATTTTCAGATTTGCTGCAAGTTGATATCACAGACTTGCTGCAAGACTGCTGCAAATTTGCAGTGAAAATCAGACTTGATGCGATTTAATATTTCAATGCAGTCTTTCTGCCGCTTTCTGCAATGTTATTGAAAAAACTTGCTTGTGAATAACAAGTCAAAGCTAGCCTGTATTTATATATAAGGGCTGACAGACCTAACAGTCGTGAGCGTAAAAATAATTGAAATTTATCCTCAAACATTGCCATTGGTTGGAAAATGTTAAAAATACGTAAGAAAAACTATTCTTGACATTTAAAATAAAGCGACACTAAAATCATATGCTAGAATTAAATTTTCGCTGCAGTGACTTTATTTATTTTGGTTAATGACAAATTTTGTCACAAATGAAAGCGATAATAAATTAATTTTATTTGAACGACGTTTCGATGTCATCTTTATACATCATTTTCAAGTTCATTTAAAGTTCGTTACTATTAGTGTGTTCATATGGCGAGTTCATGATTGCGTAAGCAACTAATTACATGAAAAGGGCGCGTGCAACTAAAACGCGGCAAAATAAAATGCTTTAGAAATTACAATTATACTCTACAATTATATTACATATATACATATATAAATTAGTAATTAAACACATACATAACAATTACATACAAACATGTTAAACAAATACTTTAGCAAATACAAAGGATCGTAAACTGTTTCTCAGTTTTAAGGAAGTGTCAGGGAAAGTATGATTGCTTACTGTATGAGATGCTGTACATTAAACAACACAAGCCCAGTCTCAACACACAGTCTGACTCGATTCAGGCTAAAGTATTTGTTTAACATGTTTGTATGTAATTGTTATGTATGTGTTTAATTACTAATTTATATATGTATATATGTAATATAATTGTAGAGTATAATTGTAATTTCTAAAGCATTTTATTTTGCCGCGTTTTAGTTGCACGTGCCCTTTTCATGTAATTAGTTGCTTACGCAATCATGAACTCGCCATATGAACACACTAATAGTAACGAACTTTAAATGAACTTGAAAATGATGTAAAGATGACATCGAAACGTCATTCAAATAAAATTAATTTATTATCGCTTTCATTTGTGACAAAATGTATGTCGAAAGCTTTCCTAATCATAATGACAAATTGTCACGAATAGTCGATATAGCGATTGGCTTTTATAATTTAAGAACAATCTAACAACCAATCAAATCAAGATCAGACCGTATTCGTCATTTTTTGACAAACAGCAAGCTACAGCAGGCAACAGCAAGAAAGATATTAAAAAACAAAACAACAAAAGATGTCAAGTCTTTGAAAGGTTGAATAGAGATTGAAGCGCTTTACTTGGTGTACAGATAGGAGTTTAGACTAAAAATGACATTTTAATCATGTTTCTTACCATTTTCATAGGCGAAAAGACATTTCGTGTTTCGGATATTTATAAAGACATTCAACAGTATCCCAGCGAAAACGACGAAGAAAAGTCAAGCTTGCATGTGGCACTACTGCACCATACATAAGGTAATTGTAATCTCAACGTGTTCTCTATTTAAAACGTGTACAAGTTAGAATAGCTCTAATAGTGTTGAGAGCATTTGCGAAAAGCAGATCGTTTCGGACTTTTGTTGTTTTTTTGGGCAGTTTTGATAATGCATGCATCTGCAAAATAAATTTCTGCGTCAATATATAGAGGATATTACACTGCGGTGCGAAGATATGAATTTTATCTTCGAGTGGTTAATGGTTTCTTGTATTATTTCCATTTTTTTCGGAACAATCATGTAGTTTTTTTCTTTAAACAAAGGTGAAAATTGGTTTGCTGTTCTTACAAAACATCGCCATTTTGAAAATACAAAATTATTGGCGAGAAATGATCACGTGATCGATATCTTCACTAGTGAAGATATGGAAAATATCTTACGGTGTATTTTCAGTATCCTACTGTCAACTATATAATAAAGATAATATACTTGACTAAGATATAAAATACTTAGCTAGAAAAGATTCAAACTTTACAGTACTATCCACTGAGATTAAAAATTCTATTTGAAATTTCTCTGTAGAATTTTAAGGAATTAAAAGTGATGCATATGATCTTAGACTTGACCATCCTACGCAAGTGAAATATTGACATTATATGGAGGAACATACTAAAAAATATTAAAAAGAAGAAGACTGTGCTAACAGATGACAATGTTTTAGCTAGCCTGCTGATAATAAAATGGTACTTAACGGTTTTTAATGTTAATATTTTTTAACGGTTTTTAATGTTAATGTAAATGACAAATGTATACGAGTATATACTGTAAGGCGGATAAAATAAAGCAATTCATTTATTTCCTGAGTTTTTTATGGTTTTGTCAATATGATATGCAACCTTGATTTCGACAACTTGCAGAAGTCTGCAGTTCGCAACTTGCTGCAAGTCTGCCGCTCGCAACTTGCAGTTGTTTTAACAAGATTGTTCAAAGTTGTTGTCAGCAAAAAACATTTCTGTTATCATGTTTATTTTAGTTGTTCTAACAGCATTGTTTAGGCTTGTTGAGTCATCAACCGGGAACAGCATTGTTCCAACAACCGAGAACAGCACCGTTGTTTGAACAACCAGGAACAGTATTGTGTCATCAACCGGGAACAGCATTGTTCTGACAATCGAAAACAGTACTGTTGTTTGAACAACCAGGAACAGTATTGATTCATCAACCGGGAACAGTACTGTTCCAACAACCGAGAACAGCACTGTTGTTTCAACAAGCAGGAACAGTATTGTGTCATCAACCGAAAACAGTACTGTTGTTTGAACAACCAGGAACAGTATTGTCTCATCAACCGGGAACAGCATTGTTCTGACAACCGGGAACAAATTGATAACCTGGGTTGTTGAATGCTGCCCCAACAACATTGCTACATCCTGATCTCAACAGGCGTTGAACAACTTGTTGACAGCTTGCAACAACATGATGATTTTTACGCGTGTAATAAGTTGTATAGCTTGCTATAAACAGTGTATGTACTTCATCTTATGGGACTGGAATGGATCCGTGTGACCAGTGCTAATATATACAGTAGTGATATCCGTTTAGTAGTTATTGCCGTTATGGCGTCATTCGTGTTATTGGTGTTATTGCCGTTACTGGTGTTAATGGCGTTATTGGCGTTATTGCTGTTATTGGCGTTGTTGCCGTTATTGGTGTTGTTAGTGTTGTTGCCGTTATTGCTGTTATTGCCGTTATTAGTGTTATTGCTGTTATTGCCGTTATTGCTGTTATTGCCGTTCTTGGTGTTATTAGAGTTATTGCCGTTCTCGCTGTTATTGGCGTTATTGCTGTTTTTGCCGTTATTAGCGTTATTGCTGTTCGAAATTTTCCGTGTTTACATCGAGTTATATCAACACGGCTCTTAGCCAATCAGTGTTCAGGATTTACAAATGCTATATTATAAAATTGTACAACGGGCTTGTAAATAAAATTGTATTGAGTCGAATTGCTCATTTGTTTTTACTGTACGACGGGCTTCAAGATGCTTCACTACATGCTTGTGCTGTCACAACTAATTACTCTTACTAAGGGAGTGTATATTGATGAAAAAGCCGAGAATATCCTGCATCTATTGCTCGCAGAATATGAAAAGAATCCTGCTGATGGTAAATACGATAACATCATATTAACTTCGAAAAGTTTTTATTTGGTGCCCGATTAGTCATTTTACACTACCATTAATGTGTCCCATCCATAATGTGCAACTAGTTTGTAAAAAATGGCAATCCGTGCTTTCTAAAGAAAATTATTTAAATCCACGTATGGTATATGATACTGGTGGAAATGTTGTATTCATTCAGAGATATTACGAATGTGCTTCGTCTGGAAGTTCAACGTGGATGAAACACACCTTTCTTTCAGCATCAAAATCCATTATGGATGCTATTCCACGAAATTTGGCAAATAAGCTCCCAATTATTTTACATTACAAAAGTGCATTGACACATGACCTGCTTGATAATCTCTGGACAAGCATTGAAATAGGACAAAATTTTGTTAAAATTACCGAGCGCTTGGCATCGTTAAACTACCGCAATTTTCAGCGAAGAAAGTTAATTCTTGGAGAGCATACTAGTAATGCAGCTGACCTACAGTCGTTTTATGGAAATGTCTTATATTCTTTTCCTAGTAACGATAAACTGATGCACATATTCCTATGCCATTATGAAGAAACTAAACACATTTTTCATGCTGAAATGCAGAAGTTGACTGGCACCGTAATGTCATTTGACCACACTTTTAAAGTCAGCAAGCATATCGGAATTGTAAGAAATGACAATTCTTTTGTTAAACAATTTGATGGATGTTTTTTCGGGATGAATGGATATGGCGAGGTGGTTGCATGGCGTTTGACAAAGACAACGGGTTTTAAGGAAATAGAAGACTTATTGTTTGACTTAAAAGAACGAATGCTAAACAGCGGCATTAATTTGGAAGTTATAATTCTCGACGACTGTTGTAAAATGCGCAATAGCTATCAAAACGTTTTCGGCGGTAACGTAAAAATTAAACTTGATCTTTTTCACGCGTGTCAACGCGTTATACAAACATTAGATCATGATGGAATAAAAAATCAATTTTCAAGAGAGTTCGGTTTGATATTTAGAGTGGATGGTGACGTTGGCGAAGAAAGAGAAATGACCACACCAGAGCCTGAAGTAATAATTGCAAATCTTGAGCAACTCCTTTGTCGTTGGCAAGGTCAACTCAATGCAAAAACGCTGAAATCGGTTGATGACCTTAGAAGGCACATAAATAAAGGATGCTTGTCAGGAATTTTGCCGGGGGAGGGAACAGAAAAAAATGAGCGTTTACACCGACATTTGCGAAAGTCGCTGTTGGTTGGAGCTAATACAATTTCCCCTGAACTAGCTATTGCATGCCTCACATTAGCATTATACGTATGGAATAACAGGAAAAAAAGTGTCAAACACATAAAAAATCAGAGAGTTGTACCTATTATTCCAGCTGAATATTCAGAAGATATTTCTAATAACTGCGCTTCTTCAACAGCCCTGCCGTTCAAAGTGAACAATGACGCGTCCAAAGAAATTCCACCACCTTTTGCAGATAAAACCAAGGAAAGACTTGCCATGGGACCAACTGAACAAGATGCTGATCAGTGTGGTAACACCTTTCTGCACGTTACTGTTCTTGATGACTTGCTTAACAGCTCAACTGTGATGTATATCATCGAAAGAACTTTGCAACTGTACGAGACTGTTCAAAAGATAAACAATCAATGTGCAATACGTAGCTTGAATCTCCTTGACTTTCCCTTATTATCAGGTTTTAAAGAGCACGCCTCTCTAATACGATGCTCTGACTACGACAATATAAATAATTTAGATGTAGACAAATTTGCATCAGTTGAGGAGGGCAAAAACAAAGAAACCCTAAAAAGAAACTTAAACTCTTTCAATTTGGATGTGGATACTGTGATCGGAGATGGTAATTGCTGTTTTCACAGTATTGCGCTCCAGCTGCACAAGTTATTTCCATTCTCAACAGAAGAGCTCTGCGATACTGATGACTCCGCGCATATATATATATGTATACGTATAAGCATCCAAATTGAAAGAGTTTAAGTTTCTTTTTAGGGTTTCTTTGTTTTTGCCCTCCTCAACTGATGCAAATTTGTCTACATCTAAATTATTTATATTGTCGTAGTCAGAGCATCGTATTAGAGAGGCGTGCTCTTTAAAACCTGATAATAAGGGAAAGTCAAGGAGATTCAAGCTACGTATTGCACATTGATTGTTTATCTTTTGAACAATCTCGTACAGTTGCAAAGTTCTTTCGATGATATACATCACAGTTGAGCTGTTAAGCAAGTCATCAAGAACAGTAACGTGCAGAAAGGTGTTACCACACTGATCAGCATCTTGTTCAGTTGGTCCCATGGCAAGTCTTTCCTTGGTTTTATCTGCAAAAGGTGGTGGAATTTCTTTGGACGCGTCATTGTTCACTTTGAACGGCAGGGCTGTTGAAGAAGCGCAGTTATTAGAAATATCTTCTGAATATTCAGCTGGAATAATAGGTACAACTCTCTGATTTTTTATGTGTTTGACACTTTTTTTCCTGTTATTCCATACGTATAATGCTAATGTGAGGCATGCAATAGCTAGTTCAGGGGAAATTGTATTAGCTCCAACCAACAGCGACTTTCGCAAATGTCGGTGTAAACGCTCATTTTTTTCTGTTCCCTCCCCCGGCAAAATTCCTGACAAGCATCCTTTATTTATGTGCCTTCTAAGGTCATCAACCGATTTCAGCGTTTTTGCATTGAGTTGACCTTGCCAACGACAAAGGAGTTGCTCAAGATTTGCAATTATTACTTCAGGCTCTGGTGTGGTCATTTCTCTTTCTTCACCAACGTCACCATCCACTCTAAATATCAAACCGAACTCTCTTGAAAATTGATTTTTTATTCCATCATGATCTAATGTTTGTATAACGCGTTGACACGCGTGAAAAAGATCAAGTTTAATTTTTACGTTACCGCCGAAAACGTTTTGATAGCTATTGCGCATTTTACAACAGTCGTCGAGAATTATAACTTCCAAATTAATGCCGCTGTTTAGCATTCGTTCTTTTAAGTCAAACAATAAGTCTTCTATTTCCTTAAAACCCGTTGTCTTTGTCAAACGCCATGCAACCACCTCGCCATATCCATTCATCCCGAAAAAACATCCATCAAATTGTTTAACAAAAGAATTGTCATTTCTTACAATTCCGATATGCTTGCTGACTTTAAAAGTGTGGTCAAATGACATTACGGTGCCAGTCAACTTCTGCATTTCAGCATGAAAAATGTGTTTAGTTTCTTCATAATGGCATAGGAATATGTGCATCAGTTTATCGTTACTAGGAAAAGAATATAAGACATTTCCATAAAACGACTGTAGGTCAGCTGCATTACTAGTATGCTCTCCAAGAATTAACTTTCTTCGCTGAAAATTGCGGTAGTTTAACGATGCCAAGCGCTCGGTAATTTTAACAAAATTTTGTCCTATTTCAATGCTTGTCCAGAGATTATCAAGCAGGTCATGTGTCAATGCACTTTTGTAATGTAAAATAATTGGGAGCTTATTTGCCAAATTTCGTGGAATAGCATCCATAATGGATTTTGATGCTGAAAGAAAGGTGTGTTTCATCCACGTTGAACTTCCAGACGAAGCACATTCGTAATATCTCTGAATGAATACAACATTTCCACCAGTATCATATACCATACGTGGATTTAAATAATTTTCTTTAGAAAGCACGGATTGCCATTTTTTACAAACTAGTTGCACATTATGGATGGGACACATTAATGGTAGTGTAAAATGACTAATCGGGCACCAAATAAAAACTTTTCGAAGTTAATATGATGTTATCGTATTTACCATCAGCAGGATTCTTTTCATATTCTGCGAGCAATTGATGCAGGATATTCTCGGCTTTTTCATCAATATACACTCCCTTAGTAAGAGTAATTAGTTGTGACAGCACAAGCATGTAGTGAAGCATCTTGAAGCCCGTCGTACAGTAAAAACAAATGAGCAATTCGACTCAATACAATTTTATTTACAAGCCCGTTGTACAATTTTATAATATAGCATTTGTAAATCCTGAACACTGATTGGCTAAGAGCCGTGTTGATATAACTCGATGTAAACACGGAAAATTTCGAACAGCAATAACGCTAATAACGGCAAAAACAGCAATAACGCCAATAACAGCGAGAACGGCAATAACTCTAATAACACCAAGAACGGCAATAACAGCAATAACGGCAATAACAGCAATAACACTAATAACGGCAATAACAGCAATAACGGCAACAACACTAACAACACCAATAACGGCAACAACGCCAATAACAGCAATAACGCCAATAACGCCATTAACACCAGTAACGGCAATAACACCAATAACACGAATGACGCCATAACGGCAATAACTACTAAACGGATATCACTACTGTATATATTAGCACTGGTCACACGGATCCATTCCAGTCCCATAAGATGAAGTACATACACTGTTTATAGCAAGCTATACAACTTATTACCTGACTTATTACCATAAATTGATTGTATACCATCCTCGCCCCCAGGGCCTTTTCTGGGAACGAGGCAGACTAATTGATCTAGGTTGACTGTATGCGTATTGATCAGTGGGGAATAACCTATTTAACAAATACCTTAACCTATTTAGCAAATATATTGGCTATAAAACCTATTGTTCCAATAGTACCTAGAGTACCAATAAAACCTATAGCACCTATAAGACCTATACTACCTATAAAACCTATAGTACCTATAAAACCTATAGTACCTATAAAACCTATAGTACCTATAAAACCTATAGTACCTATAAAACCTATAGTACCTATAAAACCTATAGTACCTATAGTACCTATAAAACCTATAGTACATATAGAACCTACAGTACCTATAGAACCTATAAAACCTATAGTACCTATAAAACCTATAGTACCTATAAAACCTATAAAACCTATAGTACCTTATAAAACCTGTAGTACCTATAGTACCTATAAAACCTATAGTACCTATAAAACCTATAGTACCTATAAAACCTATAGTACCTATAGTACCCATAAAACCTATAGTACCTATAAAACCTATAGTACCTATAAAACCTATAGTACCTATAGTACCTATAAAACCTATAGCACCTATAAAACCTATAGCACCTATAAAACCTATAGTACCTATAAAACCTATAGTACCTATAAAACCTATAGTACCTATAAAATCTATAGTACCTATAAAACCTATAGTACCTATAGTACCTATAGTACCTATAAAACCTATAGCACCTATAAAACCTATAGCACCTATAAAACCTATAGTACCTATAAAACCTATAGTACCTATAAAACCTATAGTACTTATAAAACCTATAGCACCTATAGTACCTATAAAACCTATAGTACCTATAGTACCTATAAAACCTATAGTACCTATAAAACCTATAGTACCTATAAAACCTATAGCACCTATAAAACCTATAGCACCTATAAAACCTATAGTACCTATAAAACCTATAGTACCTATAAAACCTGTAGTACCTATAGTACCTATAAAACCTATAGTACCTATAAAACCTATAGTACCTATAAAACCTATAGCACCTATAAAACCTATAGCACCTATAAAACCTATAGTACCTATAAAACCTATAGTACCTTATAAAACCTGTAGTACCTATAGTACCTATAAAACCTATAGTATCTATAAAACCTATAGTACCTATAAAACCTATAGCACCTATAAAACCTATAGCACCTATAAAACCTATAGTACCTATAAAACCTATAGTACCTATAAAACCTATAGCACCTATAAAACCTATAGTACCTATAAAACCTATAGTACCTATAGTACCTATAAAACCTATAGTACCTATAGTACCTATAAAACCTATAGTACCTATAAAACCTATAGCACCTATAAAACCTATAGTACCTATAGCACCTAAAAAACCTTTAAAACCTATAGTACCTATAAAACCTATAGTACCTATAAAACCTGTAGTACCTATAGTACCTATAAAACCTATAGTACCTATAAAACCTATAGTACCTATAAAACCTATAGTACCTATAAAACCTATAGCACCTATAAAACCTATAGTACCTATAAAACCTATAGCACCTATAAAACCTATAGTACCTATAGTACCTATAAAACCTATAGTACCTATAGAACCTATAGTACCTATAGAACCTATAAAACCTATAGTACCTATAAAACCTATAGTACCTATAGTACCTATAGTACCTATAGTACCTATAGTACCTATAAAACCTATAGTACCTATAGTACCTATAGTACCTATAAAACCTATAGTACCTATAAAACCTATAGTACCTATAGTACCTATAAAACCTATAGTACCTATAGAACCTATAGTACCTATAGAACCTATAAAACCTATAGTACCTATAAAACCTATAGTACCTGTAGCACCTATAAAACCTATAGCACCTATAGTACCTATACTACCTATAAAACCTATAGCACCTATAAAACCTATAGTACCTATAAAACCTATAGTACCTATAAAACCTATAGTACCTATAAAACCTATAGCACCTATAAAACCTATAGTACCTATAAAACCTATAGTACCTGTAGCACCTATAAAACCTATACTACCTATAAAACCTATAGCACCTATAAAACCTATAGTACCTATAAAACCTATAGTACCTATAAAACCTATAGAACCTATAAAACCTATAGTACCTATAAAACCTATAGTACCTATAAAACCTATACCACCTATAAAACCTATAAAACCTATAGCACCTATAAAACCTATAGCACCTATAAAACCTATAGTACCTATAAAACCTATAGTACCTATAAAACCTATAGTACCTATAAAACCTATAGTACCTATAAAACCTATAGTACCTATAGTACCTATAGTACCTATAAAACCTATAGCACCTATAAAACCTATAGCACCTATAAAACCTATAGTACCTATAAAACCTATAGTACCTATAAAACCTATAGTACTTATAAAACCTATAGCACCTATAGTACCTATAAAACCTATAGTACCTATAGTACCTATAAAACCTATAGTACCTATAAAACCTATAGCACCTATAAAACCTATAGTACCTATAAAACCTATAGTACCTATAAAACCTATAGAACCTATAAAACCTATAGTACCTATAAAACCTATAGTACCTATAAAACCTATACCACCTATAAAACCTATAAAACCTATAGTACCTATAAAACCTATAGTACCTATAGAACCTATAAAACCTATAGTACCTATAAAACCTACAGTACCTATAAAACCTATAGCACCTATAAAACCTATAAAACCTATAGCACCTATAAAACCTATAGTACCTATAGTACCTATAAAACCTATAGTACCTATAAAACCTATAGTACCTATAAAACCTATAATAATAGTACCTATAGAACCTATAGTGTGTATATTGGTTATGGTATTTATAGATACATCGTTTATTGACCTATGTGGACTGGCGACTATATGTCATAGAATTGTAACGCGGATCCATTCCAGTCGCATAAGATAAAGTACATACCGCTGGGCATTTTGTCGTCGCTGTCTAAAATAGCGCGGGCGCACTTCTTGAACTTAATTTTTTTTCTTCGAACAATGAAAACACGTATTTTGAGATAGTTTTTTAAAGTCTCTTGTTGATTTCTTCATGGAAAATAAGACGTTTCTCAACAAAATAAGTCACAGTGTTTGTATGCAACGATATAACAGCGTAATCGAGTACAAACGTGCGAAGAAATGCTGTTTGGAAATTGGCGACAAATGGATATTTTCCACTCATGGTCAGAATTTCAGAGGCAGGTTTTAACTACATGGAAACAAGCAAGTGTTCTCACTTTACTGTTGGTAGATGCTTAGTAACTGTTTATTCCACAGGTATGCTCAGTAAGTTGTTTGTTCTACCTTATCAGGAATCATAAGTGTCTGAAAATACACAATTTGAAGAAAATGACATATATTCCCCTTGTAGATTCGCAGAGTATGGCCGTTGCCTTTAATTAAAAATTGTGTTTTATGAAAGTTAAATCCTACTTTGTTCTATTAAAGCTTGAACCATTCATAGGAAAAATGCGCCAGATGTGGCAATCAACAAATGCATTTGCTGTAGTGCAGATGACATGTGATGACATGTTATTTGAATTGCTCCACTATTGGATTATCATAAAGTAAAAATAGCTGCAAAGTGATGTTGAAGAGAATCGAGTATTGCTGTTATGATATAGGAAGTGCTGTACTGATTTGTTCAAATTTAGAAGCCCCATGGTACTGTTTAACACAGGCATGTTTGCCTTGTGAAATCCTGTAGTGACATGGCATATAAATGCAAATATCTCAAAAGTTTGACTATTGCCTTTCTCTGAAATATGCCCTAAAATTATCTTTTCATATCAAGTGTCCTGGTAAAGTTAGTGGGCATGCTGGGAAAAATGCGCACGATATGTTTTTTTTACCTAAATCATGTACATCCAGTAATCTCATAATATTTTGCTTCCTCTTTCTAGTCACATAATAGCTATATATTCACTCATTGTAAATGAAAATTTGATACAATATTGCTTGCACCCTGATAAAGTAATGAAAGTCTTTTGTACCCCTTTAATTCTATATAAAAGTTGTAGACATGTGTCAAATTTTGCACTTGGCTGTTAGCATGTGACTGCTAAGGCTTAAATTATGTTGCATTTATTGAAATGATATTATAAAACAATCTAAATATGCTTTTTAATTGCAATTTTCATGAAGTAATCCCAAAAGTTGTTATACTGGTGTACAATTGTGCAGTTTTTTATGTGCAGCATATGCATTAATTTGACAAATTAAATTACATTTATTTTTATTATATTTTATGCTTTATTTGTAATAACATGGCTTAAATCTTCCAAACCAGTCAACAATGTCTTTTTAGCTTGTATACCTATGTTTTTAATCCGTATCTACTTGGACTGGACAAATGATGGGTAATATTCATTGACTGAATTTTCAAAAAGTACGAGCTTGCCTGTATTCATAGCATAAAAGCAAAATAATAAAGCAAAATAATAAATTTTTAAGTTAAAACCTTTGTGATGGATCGGTTAACGTTTTTCATTAAATATTAAAGCATTTTTGTTCATTAAAGTGGTCGTTCTATGAGTATTGAAGCCAGGCAAATCCAGAAAACACTCTATTTATACGCCGCCATATTGAATTTCACTCCCTCGCCCCAGGGATTGCGCGCTAAATTTGGCGCATGCTCCGTACAAAATGCCCAGCTGCTTTCAAATCCTGTATTACCGGCTTAACTGAAGGTAATCTTCCAGTTATAATTAATAACTGCGGTACGCAGTTTAGCAGTTATTTATTTTCTGCACGTTTTATAACAAACTTACTTGCAGGGAGGTTGGTTCGGGATTAACGCACCGAGGGGTCTGACAGCTGTTCGAACCTACCGAGCGAAGCGAGGTAGGTTCGGACAGCTGTCGGACCCCGAGGTGCGTTAATCCCGAACCAACCGAACCTGCAAGTAAGTTGGGTTTTTATCCCATACTAGACTTATCTTCTTGTGTTGTTTTCCGATTCTCGCCGAGTCGCCGATGTATTTTGTCCACATTTTCTCTTCTTAAACTTATTGGTCTCTTAATATTTCTTTATCAGGCTCTCTATTGTCTTTAGTTTACAATTTTCCGTTTCTTTTTGCTTGGTTTCTGTGACGTCTTTAGCCCAAAAATGTTCTTTAAAGTGTAGGTTTAATCATCAGCTAAATTTTGTTCGCCATTGTTGTTGAGCAGTTTGATGCGGACGGCAGCGTAAGCAGCAAGCAGGTAAGTTCGGGTTTTTGTAACCAATCAGAAAGCCGGTTTTATCGATAAAGAGAAAAGCGGGTAAGTTCGGAAAAGCAGGTTAGTTCGAAAAAAACTTACCTGCTGAGAACCAATCAGAAGCCCGCTTTCATGACACATATGGGATAATGAATGGAATTTAATTCCTATTGTTCTCAGGTATGCATTTTAATGGTAATCATGTATAAATAGCTTGAGTATCCAAGCTATCGTCCTTCGAGTTGACACACCAGCGACACCACACACTGGAGATAGTGCTACGGTTGTTTAATTTACTAATTTTGTTTTTCTCTTTTTCCTTTATTTTTTCATTGTGGAGCATTTGGTCACTTAGCTGCATCCTGCACCAGAACTTCGGCTTCCTCATCTTCAGTGGCAAATACGCAAACCAGATGACTAGCCGGTGATGAAGTTGAGTATGATTCGTTTCTTGCTTTAGAATTATTGCATGTTGGCGAATTTAACGCTAACGATAGAGGCGATAATGTTAAACTTCGCCCGAAGGGCGCGCTAAATTTTTGGCACAACACTCTTAACGCATCAGACTTTGTTCTTTCTATTATTGAATACGGCTATAGATTGCCATTCGCGGACTATCCGCCCTCTTGTTTTTTGCCAAACAATTTATCTGCAGTCAAGCATAGAGCATTTGTCTCTCAGGCCATTGAAGAAAGTGCATACAGGAACATGATCAACCGCCTTTTTGTGTTAACCCCCTCACGGTTGCCGAGGGTAAGAAACTGCGCTTAGTTATTGATCTTCGCCATGTCAATCAGTATTTAGTAAAACCTAAATTTAAGTATGAGGATCTGCGTAGTCTGTCGCAAGTCTTACAGACAAATTCGTGGTTTTTTACATGGGATTTAAAATCAGGCTATCACCATGTTGACATAACAGCAGAGCATCAACAATACCTAGGTTTTTCTTGGGTTTTTCCGAACGGCATGCATCGATATTTCACGTTTACTGTTTTACCTTTTGGCTTGAGCACTGCTTGTTTCTGTTGGCCATCAAGCTTATTTTGGCCTTATCTGCATTCTTCTGGGTTAGTTTTTAAATCGTATGTTAAAGCGGTTTTCTGTTTGCCCAAGTTGCACGATCTCTTGATTGAAGGACCAGGTCAGAGGGCCGTGTATAAACGGAAAAAATCCGTGTTTTCGGGATGCCCAAATTTTAACATGTTAGCACTTCGCTTAGATTTTCGAGTAAGAGTATGTTGTTAGTCGCACTTTTGCGTATGCAGCATTGCACATTACTCTTTCGAGTGTAGTTTATAATTCGCAATTTTGCGAGGTTGAGACGCATTTTGTGTTATGGTACACCACTTGTGAGATAATGGTTCGCTATTCAGCGAGAGCAGCCCACTTTGGTGAATAAGCTCTTGTTTCCCTAAGTCTGTGCACGGAATACTTACAATTGTTACGACAGTTTCTTACAGATATTCTGCAAACGAATGCAAGGATATCAATGAGAACGATGGATGATATTTCTCTGAAGAATTCAGTCCCAAACATGATGGAGCTACAACTGGGCGCACGAGCATCTTCAACAGTGCGCAAATATCGGGCCGCCTGGCTGAAATGGCGTACGTGGGCATTGTCCAAGACTAATGTACCAGTGATCCCGGCGCAACCTGCTCACGTTGCTTTATTTATCACAGAGCTTGCGAACACGGCAAGAGCGAAAGGCCTTGGTTTCTCTACCCTGGAGGGTGCAGCGTATGGAATTGCTTGGGCTCACAAAATGGGTGGCCTCACCGAGTCCCCAACGGACCATCCGCTCGTCAAAATGACTTTGCATGGACGGTGCAAAACGCAGCTTATCCAAACCTATCAAACCGAAGGAGCCACTGCCTCTCAGTCTAATTCAAGACATCGCCTTACGTTTTAGTTCTGATAACGCCTTATCAGTCATTCGTTTTTTGTTTATTTTGCTTGTGGGTTATGCGGGTTTTTTACGCGCAGACGAAATTTTAAAAACGAAGGTATGTGATGTTAAAATTCATGCTGATCATATGTTGGTTTCTGTTCCAGAGAGAAAAAACGACCAGTACCGACAAGGGCATATCATACCAGTGATCAGATCAAACAAGGTTACTTGTCCTGTATGCATCACAGAAAAGATTTTGGCGCGACTACCTCTTAGTGACAACAAGAATATGCCTCTGGTTCGACAAATTAAATCTAAATCGAAGGAGTACTTTCATCCGTGTAAAAGTGTGTCATATTCTACGATACGTGACGAATTTAAGAAGTTTCTTGGTCAATTTGTTTCAAACGTTGATGACTTTGGTCTCCATAGCATCATCAGGAGCCGCTTCGAACCCCGGCTGCCGGCTACTTAACGACAATCTCATTGACAGACATGCTGGTTGGCGGCACCCCGCTTCCAAAAATAGATACGTGCTATATACTACAAACGATTTACTTAAAGTTACTCAATCTCTTGGAATATAGATTGTTTGTTTCGTCATTTTATGTTTTATTCCTCCGTTGGGGAAGGAAGAGATCATGCCTTGGCCCCAACCCAGATTTCCTCCCATGCGGGGGTTTTTTCTGGCCTCCCGGCGTCTCTCTGACTGAACATTTGTTCTCATAGAATCGGTTTTGCATTTAACTGTATATTTATACTGTCGCTTACTCGGCTCAAATACAATGTTCTCAATGTATTCTGCGTGTGTTTGTCTTCATTAATTTCGAGGGCAGAATATTGAGTTCACTGCGCGCCACGCACTACCGTAGAATTACATATGCATAACAAATAATCGCGCGCGCGTGACTCGCGCCACGCACTAGCGTAGAATTCACACATAGAAATAGTAGATATAGAATGCGTACTCCTATCTTTTTCTAAGTAAAAATTTTGTCTCCACAAAATGGCGGATTTATAAGGGCATTTTGGCTAGCCCCAGACTCTTACGCAGAGAATTTCGCGCGGTTTGCGAGGAGTGCGATTGTTTTTTTTTGTCAAGCAAAGTTTACAGAAAGATAAAAATTCGTGACTTTACGTGGAAAAATGGTTCATAAAAACTTTTAAACACAGGAAAACGAATTTTTTTGAGTTTTTTACGAGAAAGGATTAGTCCTGAGCAGATATACAAAGAAATTGGAGTTACAAAATACAAGTTTTCAAGATTGCTGCAAAAGCCGAAAAAGATAAAACTCAAAAACAGAGTCAGAGGATGAAAAACAGTCTCAACAGGTGTGTTTTAGCGTTTTAAAATACATATATATGAAAACAGTTACGATGATTGATAGTTACAAAGAACGAAATGGTTACCTTTGTTGGTTTTTGTTTATATTTAGAAGGCATGCAATTTGGCAATGACAATTTCAAGTAATCGATATTTGCTCATACAATTACATTGTACACTCAACATAATAGTTTACTATAGTTTACATAGCTGCTGTTTTTTTGAAACGGAAACTTGAAGATATACTATTAAGCTTCAAAACTCAATGAAAAAACGATTATTTAGCCACTTTGGCTTTGTTTATAGCGAAATTTTCAGTCATGCTTCGCCTTCGAGAATACAAAATGTTTCAAAATTATATCATGTTTACGCAAAACTACAACAGTTTTTTGTGTTAAATACACGACTATATGAAGAACTATCTTTATTTCATTTTGTTTCTTCAAGAGCACTATATTCTAAACTGCAAATGTGATACTATTTAAGTGATTTATTTATGATGAACTTCGTATATACACTCTGCAGTTCAACTCCTGGTCAAATTCAATATGGCGGATTTAAAAGGGCACTTGCGAAAAAAAGTGGAGACATGATTCGTAACCGAGTACGCATTCTATATCTATTATTTCTATGAATTCACACCTCAAGAACAACAAAGCGCTGGGAACGAGGCCGGCTGCAGGTAGCGAAAGATTAAATGTTGTTGTGTATTTTTGACTGCACTACCGACACTGGCAGTGTTAGTTCGAGATTGTAACCTAGCAGAACTTCTTTACAGGTCTCTGCCTTAAACCCTTGACGTTATACAGATTCCGCAGTTTTATGCTTATCGCACAAAAAAAACAAAAAGATTCTATAATGTACTAATAATATATTTCAATGTTTACATCATAAATGCTAAATAACGAAATAATGAAAAAAAACATTTCTACCATCTTTAACACAAAATCATCACGACCAGCATGATGATTTTGATCGGTTAAGATTAGGAGAAACATCAGATCCACAATAAATCACAGCAAAAATTGACGTTTGCCATGTTTTTTTTTTGTTATATTGATTTAGTCATAGGAATAAGCTAATAAGTTTGGGCGGTTTCGTGTCGTGACCTGTTTTATTTACAAAACCGGTTTATTGTTTGAAGAGCCGACCGCGATTTTCATATCATCCTTTTGTTTTTTTACTGCGGTATGTGACTTTGATTGAAAGTTTGAAAGTTTTTCAATGCGACAAATAAGTTTCAGTATGGCTCATTGATAACAGTCAGGGCCGGAACTAGAGCTTAAACTAAAGGGGAGAGGTATATTCATATATTAATGTTCTGCCCGACGAATTTCGTTTGAAATCAGTTATTAGGATTGATTTCAAAAGAAATCGTCAATTATATATGAATATACCTCCCACCCCCACCATTGACGCTGTAGTTAGGGTAAATACCAACCTAAAATGATCAGGCCTAGCTATGGTACTTTTGAAACAAAAGTCACCATTGTTTGTCATTCATTCTTTAAAAAACCAAGTTCTATAGTCTATTTACTGTCTTTCATTGTTATAACCAACCACTCTGAAAGCCTGTTAGTATAGGTTGGTGGCGACCCTGCAGTTACGGCCCTGAGGGGAGCCATGCAAGTTTGAATTACAATGTTTTGGCTCTTGCAACCGCGCAAAATCACATCTTTAAAAAGTACATCAAAAGTTATTCTGCTAACTAATAACGTTGCCGACTTTTTGCGATCACTTCACCTGGTGAAAAACCGGCTTAAGGCAGACAGTAATAACGAGTTCTATTCACTGGTTAAACAAACCTGGAACACACATGCAGTGAAGAAGGTCGAAAACACGAGAAATGACGAACTTAGAGTGCCAAGACAGCTGACGTATGCAAATAAACTTTCTTGGTGAACTCTGCTTGAAAGCTTGCTCTTACACCCGTAAAGAACGCTGAACATGGAGTTCCCCTACACGACGGGGGAAATGAACTTCAAAATTTGATTGCTGAGATTACTGAGATGCGTGGTCCAGGTTTATTCATATCAGTGATTTTATTCTAAAACGCCCAAGCTTCTACTATACATAAAGTCAGATTAATCTGTTTTTAAAGACATGATTATTTATTGAGTCTTAAAAAAGCAGACCATGTTAAACGTGGCAATTTCTCCTGGCAACTTGCAATGTAATTCTGACATAGGTCTATGTTATCTTACATATAGAGGGTGAAAAGCTCTGTGAGTGGTTTACACTCAATTTTATTGTTGGCATCCTGATACAAAACCTAATGTAAGAGGTAATTTCTAAGAAGAGATAAAAGATGTTGGCAGAGGATAATAGCTGTAGTTTCTAAATCAGAATTGCGTTGCGAGCTTCAGCCAAATTTGCCCTGTGCAACACGGCCTTGCATCCAGATCATTTTCAGCGAAACAAAACAACACTCAAGTTATATATTATATATTGCACCAGAAGTCAAACAAGGTGAAACGATATTACGGAAAATTAATACGAAAGTGTCAGTTATATAGATTTTGTAAATCTTATTGCAACCGAGACAACACCGCTGACGAGCAAGAGAACAACACTCTGGTGCTGTCTTCGTTTTTTCATTTCATTTCGCCACCTTGGTAGGATCACTACAACAACATAGGCCAATTACTGTGGGCCCGTAATACTAAACCCACCGTGACAGAGTCCCCATGGGAAGAAAAATGAAATACCCGGAGAAACCTGACGGCTTTCGCCAGAGCGTAAATTCTTTTCACATCGGTCACATTGGGATGACCCTACTGTGAATGGAACACAATAGTCTATCGGTTATCTTTAGCATCATTATCAGCATGGAGGTCTCACTCTAACTCTCGTTAAGAGAGATCGCTGAATTTCACTTAAATTTTTTTGGGCACCTTGATTGTAGTTTCTCGCAGAATAAATGATCATGGCGTTTTCGACACAAAAAGAACCAATTGCATTGATTGTCAAGTAAGCTTACACTAAGTATGCGATATGCATTGTAGCCTTGCATGGATACCTTATACAGCAAGTATACAAAGCATTTACCAAAAAATTAGTAATTTCAGACTTTAAGTCATTTACATTATATTTGACAGTAAATACTGACGTTTAAGGGACAAAATTATTTTCACGGACATGATGTATACCATGATCGCCGTTCCAAATTGAGGAATAAATGTTACTCCTCCACCTTCTTTGTAAAGTTCGCAGGGAAAACACCTTTGACCCCAGTACTTTCCATAACACCCAAAAGCCACCCATCATCCTGAAGATAAGTTAAACGGAATAACCAAAGGGGAAGACGTAAAAGTTACATACCTGTTTAAAACACCTATCATAATTCCGAGGACGAAGACATATTGCATAGAGGAACAGAGGCAGGTAGCATTTGAGAGAGGCAAGTACTCACAACATACCGGGTCATCAGATTCATTATATGGTAAAACTTGTATAACATCTCCTTTCTCAAATGTCAGTTCATCGTCATCTTCTCCATTGTAAGGATGGGTCGCTTCAACCTGGATTGGAATTTTTTAAATGAAAATCAAAGTTAATGATAACTCAAACGTTTAGCAATTGCACAATGTTGTGTGTTTTCAAATTCATTTATTTCCTAGAGGCATATTGAACATCACTAACTCGCAAGCTTTATATTCAATGTGTTCGTTCCCAGAAATCTTACGAGCCACAAACTATAAAAAAACTCGCTCGCATTGACGAAATATCGAGGCAATCACGATTCACGAAAAAATGCAATTACACTTAAGGTGGCTCCATATGGTTTTAGTTAAAAAGTGCATTGTAGCCGTTAAGACCGTCTCATTTCCACACCTTTAATTATAAAACTATGAAATTCAGTACAAGTGTTATTGAAGTCTTGCTGAAGATTTTAAAGTGGTGATTTTTTGCTAGAAGATTGTTGCCATGGAAACAAATGGATAAGAACATGGCTTGTGTTTCGTCTTCTTTCCGCAATTTTCGAGATTTCCTTCGGTGAATTATTTTTTAATTGAACATGTTGTATGGTACTGACGTAAGGGTTTCACTTACGCACTTTAAAAAAATTCTATCAATAGGTTTTTATACTATCCTACAAAATGTCAAAATTCAATATTAAAAAAAATCCCTTTGATAAAATTTTTCGAAAAAGTGACATTTCAAGCACTTGAGCGAGGGTAATTGATGAGCAAAATTTTAAAAAAATTCACCGAAGGAAACGGGCAAAATTTGCAGTTTAATTTCATTATATTTTTTTGCTTTGACGTCATAAAATTTTTGAAACCAGTTTTTCACGCGTGGAGTCCGGCACATTTCGTGGACAACAACCAGAACAGCGAGAAATGCGTGTTTTTGATAATAGCCGTAGTATTTTTTCGTTTGAAATTTTTGGTTTAACCTTATTTAAGAAGAGATTAAAAGACATTTATATCGCCAAAAAGTAAAAACAAGACATAATAAGGCTTCAAATCAAACCACCGGCTGCTTCTTAAATTCATTCTTGTCATTAAAAACCGATGTACGAAAATATTTTCAAAACTCATGACTGTATGCACGATAGTTATAAGACTATGTTATTAAAACACGACAGACTTCCGACCTTAATTAAACAAGAAAACTTACATAAGCTTCGGTAACATTTCAGAAGAGCCATGAAGTCGATAAAGACAATACAAAATGGTTCAGTCGGAGTCCATACACTTTCGTAAAATTTCGAGCAACAAAAATTACATTACCGGACATAAAAAAGCGCCAAAATATTGTTTTAAAACAGATTTAAAGCACCTAATACTTGAACTTGGAAACACAAACGATTGTAAGGAAGAACTGTCGTCTTTTTTGTGTGTAGAAACACAAACATATCGGAAAAAACAATGTTTTCAACTTTGAATGTGAAAAATTTATTATAGCTGGCCACGAACATTCCACGCGTGATTCGTGCGGACAGCGTCTGATCTCTATAAATCCGGTTATAACTGAACAAAACCATATGGAGCCACCTTAAACCGGATGTTCTGTTCTTTCGAGTATTGCAACATTGCAATCAATCTTGTGATGTTCATTGGTATGAAATTACATGAAATGTCAAGGAATCTGTTGTCCTTCTGAACTTTTTTCTGTAACTAAATGATAATACATAAATTTGAAAACTAGAAACAGTGCAATACTGTGTATAAGTCACTGTATGAACAATCTCGTACCCAGAGCCAATGCCAGCCTAACCCGCGAACAGGCATTGCTCTGCGTACGAGATTGCTGTATAAAAGTCTTTGCGCACACGAAACTTCTTGTTTAAAACAGGTTTTGAATAAACAGTGTTAAAATATGGTGTATGTTTTATAAGATTTTAATGTTTTAGACAATTGGTGCAAGCACAATTAAGCGGTAGGAATTTAAAAATTACTTCCCACGCTAAATTAACGCAGACAGTACTTTAATTTATGCAAAAAGTTAATTATGCATAGAATTAATTTATAATGAGACATAAAAACAATCATGTGAGATAGAATGTGCAAAAATAGCGAAGTCTAATTTTTAAAGGTCGCGTGTTCGAATTCCCACAATCTAAATTGCTTGAAACTTTTTTCGCGCGTTCAACGTATTCTTACTTTTTTCTTTCTAACTTAAAATCGCTTTTCGGTAATCCATCTTTGTACGCAAGGCATTTTAGAAGAGGATTTTGATGATAAGCCACCTTAAGTCAAAAATTTTTTTTGGATGTTCCCGATGGAGTTAAACAACTCAAGAATTGCAGTACTTTATTAAAAGCATTGAACGGTCTCTGCATTAGCCGGATTTTTTACAACTGTAAACTTTTTTCGCAATACCGTAATAGGGACAGTCTGTAATAGAGATGTAGAATATTTTGGCCAGGGTTTTACCAAGTGTCATCAACAGTGGGGTTGTGCGTCATAGCAATTAGGTGCCCGCAAGGTGGAAGTTGACAGCACATCGCAAATATCTATATTTAAGAATTAAAAGAAATAAGATGTTACCTTATACAAAACACGAGACAAATCAGAGACGTTTTCTTCAACACTTTCTTCTTTTTCACCTTCTTCCTTGTCATTAATGTCCTCTTGCTCATTTGTAACTTCACTTTCGCTTTCTGTTGGTGTTTTGTCCTTGCAATAATAGAAAAATTAAACTTTTAAAACGGATGAATTTGCACCCCGCCATATTTTTGTTTTTTTATTGATCAGATGTCATGCACATATTCTAGGCTAACCATACACAAGCCCGTCTAAGCGAAGCACGGGTCGCTCAAGCGGTCAGCGGGTTGTGCATGTGACCACTGCAAACCCTAGCCAAGTTTTGGTGCAAAGTTTCAGCCTTTCACGTCCACCCGATCCGAACGTTGTATCCCAATAAAATTATTGTCTCCAATAAATTATTGGGATTGTTAGGGTTAGGGTTAGGGTTAGGGTCAGGGTTGGGGTTTGGGTCAGGGTCATTTTATATGCATGAAATGACAATTCCAGTAACTATTGGAATTATCAAACGTTGTAACTAGTAATTTTATCGGAATACAACGTTCGGATCGGTTGTCACGTCAGAGAATTGATTTCCCGTAGTTGATCTACCCTGTGCTTCCAGGGGTACTCACGCAGGTTTTCTCACTCTTTCTTCTAATCTACACACACAGGATATTAAGATGAACAGGCTTAACTGGGGCTATATATTCTCTGTTTGAGCACCTTTGCAAGAATTTCAACGATGAAGTGATGAACACAATATTGCAGGTTTTGCTTGTTATTCGTTCTCACGAACTTTTTAAGGAACTTTTTAAGAGTTTTAAGCTTCTTGTGTTATTGTTAAAATTTCATTATATTAATGTTGAGTGAACCATTATAATGGCCAGCATTTGCAAATTTTCAGGAGATTAGCTGGGGTTTTTTACCTCGCTAACATTATTTTGTTCAGTTTTCGTCCCGATCTCGGTAATATCATTTGGTTTAGTTTTTTCTTCATGTTTGTCAGCGTTTTGAGTCATTTCAGCTTGAGCAAATTTTGGTGATGGCGGTCTTTCAGGAGGGCGAGGTGGGGGGATGTCATCCTTTGTTTCAATCTCGGTTGGGGTGTCGTCCTCAGTTGGAGTGTCTTCCACTGGTGGCTCATCGTTGGCTGTGACGTTAACAGAGAACATTACATTTCATGAAGGGCAGGGGTACTCCTGGGTCCCGCCTTGAGATAACTCCTTCCCATGTATAGTATCCATTAAAATACTGGAAATTAGTGGAAATTAGTACTTCACAACCCCCCTCCGCCCCCCCCCCCCTCAGTAAAATTTATATTGTGTTGTAGAATAGTAGAATACGATATATGACTGGAGTGAAAAAGTTGACATTAGCGTGGCGACCTGTGAAGGTATGATGAACGTTGCCAATTGGCAGGGGCGGAATTTTAAAGGGTACATGTCATGACATTTTACAGCTCAGCTAAATGAAAATGAATAAATGCTTCATGATACAAATACCTATTGGGTTCTGTGTTTGGATGGACTGATCCAAACACAGCTATTGACCAATCATAGCGCGCGTACTATACACGTTATTTAATACTGTGCAATACGAAGCATTGTACCTTCATCAGTTTCAGATGTTTCGGAATTTTCATCCGTGTGATCGTGTTTTGCAACTTTGCCGCCAGCCTGATCACATTTTGCACAGTTTTCAGGAGAGCTATCACCATCAGAAGACACGTTGCTAAACAAAAACACAAGCTAACCTATTTCAATACAATACAACTAACTCTGTTATCATGGGCGTGTATATCCCGGGAGCTTGTACGGTAGTTTACAACATTACAAGTGGGCTTCAAAATGAGAGAAATGCTGGTTTGAACTGAAATCTTTTTGTAACTAAGAAGTTTTTGAACAATTAAATATTTTAACACGAAATATCGGTGAAAATCTTAGGATTGAAAGAGACAAATTTAAGATAGAATATGCAGTCGTATTTCTTGAATAAACGTAGGAATTTTATTCGCCTCCCTCCATGTGTGATCGTACTTTACCTTATTCCACTAAGTGGTCGTCGTGTAGAATAAGCTCCTGCTGATGTTTCCTTCGCCAACACATCAAGCAAGTCATTCATTTCAGTTTTAATCTTATGAGAAAAAGATTTTTGTATGGAACGTTATCAATATATCAGTATAAGAGCTGCGAGTTGGAGTGTCTTCCACTGGTGTGTTCCGAGTTTTTCCATTCATTAAAATCTGCGTGTAATTATATCTTGTTTCAAAATGAAGAATACAATGGTTCGTTTGGTGAAAAATTTCAATGAGATTTACGGTGTTGCAAAACGAAATTAAAGTTCAGCCTATCAATATACGAAATAGAGCCCGTACGCCATTGCTTGATAAACTGGGAACGTCTAAAGAGCAGTTGTTTTACTTTCCAAAACGAAAATTTACTGCTACTAATAGTCTTGTTACGATGACACCATGAACGAAGGGATTGGCTAATCCAGATCTTAGCGAATTTCTAATTCCAAGTTATCTAATATAATTTCACAATATAACTTCAGACTATTTATGTTCAACGGAAAAGAACATTACAATTGTCATTCAACTTTAATAAGCAACAACAGTCGCTGTAGACATGCCAAAACACTGATGTTTGTATCAGTTTGGTATATCTTGAAATGACGAAATTTTTTATCGAATAACGTACTGCACCAACCTTCGCGGTCTCTCGATGGAAAACTCCTTCAGCTGTGAAAATACTTTGGAATGACGATACGTAGATAGAGATTCGACTACACAATAAGAGTGAGAGACAGTCTTTAATCGGTGTGATAATTTTCAAGAATACCATGCAGGTACATGTAAGTCGAAAATATTTACTCGATTGGAAGTTAATTTCACTCCAACCTAATAAAAACGGTGAAGTTGATGGTTTTTTAAAAAATTCAATCACATGCAAAGTCTAGTAATACAGGGTTCCTCAAGGGTCTATTCTTGGGTTTCACTATGGCATTTTGCAGTAAATCTGAGTGGGGGTCAACCCAAAATGTATTGATGATTATACTGTACTGTAGTGAACAAATCTCACGAAATTGCACATATTTGCTGGCAAACAAAAGGTCAACACATACAGTCATTTCCATCCAATGACTGTGTATCGATTTGGAGTTGACCCCCAGTGAAATTTATGACGTCACGTGAAACCCAAGAATTCAGAGCCCACTTGTCTGTTGGTCGTGTTAATGTTTCGCCTGCTGGTAGTGAAAATACAATGAATCTTTCCAATTACTGAATACGTCAGCCAGATGCTACAACTGGGCTAAGAAGCATGACAGCTGAGTAGCATACAGGCTAAGCTCAAAACGTTCCTACTACTACTAAAATACTAGTATTAATATCTTCACAATCAAACCTGTCATAAAGTGCTGGTAATTCTTCATACAGATCTGAATGAAGTTGTAGATAAGCATTTTTAGCTTGATTGTAGTCTTCTTCCGCCTTCGAACAAAGTAAAATACATTGTGATACATATCAAAATGCCTTCCTCTAACAAGGCAGTGTGTCTTATTGACCATGTATAAAACAATAGATTTGGCGAAGAATTGAAGCACGTTGTCGCAAGACGTGAAGAGCTCTGTTTACTGCAGATGCAGTAATGTTAAATGCATGTTCATCAGCAGCCATGTATTATGGAATGAAACAGCTGCATGCAGATTGTAAAGGGCTCAGAACGTTTTCCTACTTCTTACGCCATTTGCTACGCATTGGCTCAAGAATCTCTTTCTTAAATTCCCTACAGTTGACAGGAAAACATTCATTGTCCTCGAAATCCGTCTCGCCGAGGTTTAAAGGCTGCGCGCGGGCAAGACAACCGTAATGGAAAATGACATTTATGTCACATATAGAATGTCTCCTAATCACGTCCTTTATACTTATTGCACTGTTTTAACTGACAAGGACATTGAACGTGAAATGTCGAAATATGCAATCTTGGTCGTACCTGTGATATTTTTTTGGGATCTCCTGTCTTTCCACCTTTGCTGGCTTTGAAAGTCTGAGAAAAAGAAATCAATTAAGGGTTGGTTTCACAGTGATGAGAGGCACAAGCCATTAACCACTTGCGCCACCCGTCCTTCACACAAGTCCTAAATGTAAAAAATCGATGAAAACGTAATTAGAGTGTGGAGACAACATTGCCGTTATAGCACAGGAGGGCCTCTCAATAACGTAGTTGGCTGCAGACTGTAATACTAAACTATTCGCCAAAATCCATGATACATAACCAGACGAGTCTCTCGTTTAACTACACTCGCTAACACATAAGACAATCGAGAAAGTGTGGCAGTTAAATTTTCATATATTAGTGCATTTTTCAAAATTTCGTTCAGGCCTGGTTTTCATATATCGTATCATCGGCGATGTTCTTGGGGTTCTACCGTCAGTGATCAGTTAGGGATAAATCTTTTGTGTTTCTCAAACTATTTTCCTTTTCAGTGATCTCCTACAATAGATCGGCGATGCGATGAATTCTGGGCATCACAATTAAAGGAAATTTCGCTCAAAGTTTCCGCAAATATGCAGGGGGGGTGGGGGGAAGAGGTGCCACTTATAAAATTATTTTCAAAAGTTCTTTCTCTCTCTTTTTGTCAAATCCCCTCCCGCAAATTAATTTGTACATATAGGAACCAACCTCTAAATGATGTCGATGTCTGTCATAATCCACAACCTTTCGACTTCTTTTAGCAATGCGATTCTTGATAATAGAAAAAAGTTTTATTTTAAGTTTGATTTTTATCGTTCATGTGTTGCCTTTGTCTCAATGAATATTACAAATTTAAGAATATTACAGCCCATTTATTATTAGTGATATTACATGTGTGTGATTAATATTTTTGGTCCTGGAAACAATTATTGCCACCGGTGAACACTGGTTGTAATACAATTAATAACAATTATATTATTATTATTTTTGAAGCTATTTGTATTCAGGGTTATGAATTAAACATTGTACATGGCACTTTATAAATATGCAACTGCCGAACGGACGTCTAGCGATTCACATCACACGTAACAGTTATCAATATAGTTTTAAAGTTTGATGACAGTTATACATTGAACTATTAAATTACATTTAAATTTGCTTTGAAGAAGCAGTAAACGGTATTAAAAGCGGGGTGTGCAGTATAATGAATAACTGTGATGCATGTTGGATTTCTCTCCCCCGTTTTTTCGTGAGTTTGGGCGTGTTTTTAGCAGAGGTTTCCTTCGGCAATTCCTTGCAAAAAAAACACGGAAAACTTAAAGATTGAGAGGAATCCTTAAAACCTCTGAGGAGGCGAGAGACACTACGTTTACACAGTACATTGAAAGAATTTTAACCGCCCAAAAGTTTGTAGGAATATACTTGTGTACGGCTAATCCGATAATTCACGACATTAAATAGCAGGTCGATTTTTTACGGTTTTGTTTCATACTCGTCTCGCACAATGTAAACAGAAGAACCAGGATATGTTTGGCAGGGACACTTGGGTATAACAGCAAAACTGTGATTCTCTTGAAAACTGGTAAATATCGCAGTTTACTGAATTTCTTAATTAAGTAAAAGTAAAATGTAACACCTCAATTTTTAAACTTAAGTAAAAATCAAAGTACTGACTGAAAGTTTGAAAGTAAAAGTTTTGCCTGAAAATTTTACTTGAGCAGACGTAAAAGCATTGCTTGAAATTTTTACTTTGGTAAAAAAGTATTGGAAAATATATTTAAGTGAAAGTACGACAGAAATAGTAGTTAATAGAACCTTCATTTGGGCGGTAGTTCAAACCGTAAGCAAGTAACAGCCCTGAGCCATAGCCTGGCTCAACCAATCACACTCTCACTAGTCTGCTCACCACTAACTTCGCTTTAAGGATAACTTAAAAATTTTTAGTTTGCCGAGTAGAACAGAAGAAACGAAACAGATATTAAACAAAAATGCACATCATTACAAGTTAAAAGTAGATAAATTTACCTCGTTACAAACACTAAATATATCAAGTAACAAGTATTAAGTGAAATAATTGTACTATTACGTATTTACATTAGCATATTGCATTAGCATAATTGTATACAATATAGTTACTATAATACTACAATATAACACAGTTAGTATGCTCAATGACACAACAATAATGAAGTAAATTTACTGCATGATATTTACCACTCTGAGAATTCGTTTGACGTGCATGTCGTATACAGCAAAAAAACACATCAACTTGTTCAGGTACTTAACAATGAAGAGTCCACGGTATACAGGTTCGTGTGCTTATATCCGGTTACACCCCTATATTCGTCGTCTTTATTAAGTGTTCAAGTATACCGCTGTCATGAAAGAGATCACCCTTGTGATTCTACTTGCATGAAAGACAACATACGAAGAGGACATTATGGCGTTCTTTGTCCATACATTTAAACCTGGAGGCTGAAAAATGGGCTAGTACTCCAAAGCTATAGGTATATATAGCTGACCGTGGCCAAGCATATCTTTCAGCCTCTTTGACGTGAATACAGTTTTAAAAAAATAGTAATTTAAATTTACTATTTATAAATGGACACCGCGGTTGGATGACATAACTAAATTTATACTTTATAGTTTATACGGGGTGGCCCAAAAAGTATTCCTTTTGATTTCATATTACAGACAAACTAAGACAGCAATTGCAGCAAACTAAATTACATCTAATGCAGGAAGAGCTAACTTAAATTTTGTTATGCCACAAAGGTTTTAATTGAATATTTGCCGCGACATTAAAATTTTACTGAAATCGAGCAAGCATTTTTGAGAATGCTAAAAATTGAGAATTGAAAATTGTCAAGTATATACATAGGTTAATCTCAGTTCTCTCGTGAGTATTGCGCATTTTGTTGATGTCATAACCAGTGCTGTAGACGGAGGGGGGGGGGGGCGCAGGGGGGCTGAGCCCCCCTCTACAATTTCAAGGGGGGCTGATCCCTCTCTCTACTTTTTACAAACAATATATTCCTCAGTTAAAGGTCCCTTCTATAAAGGGTATATAAGTAAATATAAGGGTATATTATAGACACTGTTCGCTTAGGAAGCTTAAAGCAAGCAAGTTCTTGACAACACGGACGTGCATGATAAACACAAAAAGCAGAGCCATGATTGGTTAAAAAGGTGAATCTACGTCTGGTTAACGTCCGTGTTCTCAAAACCGTCGCTTGCTTAAGGTCTCCAATATTTCACGATTTTATAATACTTTAGTCACTGAAGAGAGCCCCCCCCCCCTCCAGAAATTGCAGTTCTACAGCACTGGTTATAACACAAAATTCAAAGTAATTTCATTGAACTTCTAATGGTTGTTGATATTTCTTTTAACTTTCTGGCATAACCACAAATTCTGAACATAAACGACACCATGCACGAAAGATGCCAACATCGCAAAGATTTTGTTCAAACGCATGCCAAACGGAGCCTTAAAAAACACACCGAACAATCCTGTGGTGGCACGGTTCTTCCTGCTAGACAAGGTGCATTTGATGTATAGAAAAGTTTCTATGATTAAGTAAACAGCGATACTTGAAACAATAAACTACCAATGGGTTTCGCTAATATAGTTAAATATTCGTCGTGATATAGTGAATACTTCTATAAAATTATTTTTTGCGTTTCGCGTGGTTATGATATAATACGTGATGTATTTCTAAAAAAGAGCTAACTCGTGCATGCTTTCCTACTTTTAAATTCCTGGCTACGGAAAGAAAAAATGCGACAAATATTAATAAAAATTGTCAAATAAAGTACAAAATAATTATCAATATAACAATGACAATTGTAATTAACAGTTTTCTCTTTGATGTATAAGTCTGCACTACTTCGTTCTAGCATTATTTTACAGATTATTTAATGGTAGATATTTTTATAATACATTCTATAATAATAATAATAATAATAATAATGGAAACTTTATTGAATAATTTTTTCTTATGTACAAACAATTGCAAATCTCGCTTACAAAGGTAATTTACAATCGCCTATGGATTACTACAATATAATGGCTATATATAAGTATATAAAAATTAATTTAAATTGTCATCAAATCCGGATTCGACCATTCTTTGTCTCGACAACAAAAGATGTAGTATGTTGATCTTATAGCGATGTTTATAATTTTCCTTATTACATACTTTTGATGGTTATTATCTACATTCAATTTTTTAAGCATTTCAATGAAAGAAGACGATTCCTGGTCAAAAACACCAAGCGCACTAACAGATAAATTAACAAATTTAACTGTTTTGAAATGATTCATTTGATCTTGAATTAGTGCTGCGTATTTAGATTGTTTACGTTCAATGTTATTTCTAAGGTTAGTCTCGTATCCCACTGTTAGCTCAAGTATATAAAGGCAGTTGTCCTTAGTTGTTAGCAGCAAATCTGGACGATGTTTGTCACCGGTTATTATTGATGGGTTAGAAAATCCAGGAAGATCAGCAAATATGTTTTGAAAGTTTTGTAATAGTATGTTGTTGGCTATAAAGTTACTTAAAAAAGGTAGCTTATCGATGTTGACTTGAATTGAATTCTAACAAAAATATATGTATACACGATAAAAGTTTTTAATTAGGTCAAATGCCTAAAAGTTCGGGATTGTCCCAGTGTTTGTTTCGTCTACAAAATATATAATAAAATGTGCGAATACAGGGGGCAATTATCTTCTTTTTCACGTATTTCACACGTTGTTCGTCGTACTTCAGACCACGGAGCATATCAAATAATGATTTCGTCGATTCAGCAAAAACACCCAGAGAGCTTATAGATACATTTATAAACTTAACTTGACTGTACTTTTTTTTCTGATCTACGACTAGCGGCAAGTATTTATCACGTTTACGGTCCGAGTTGGTTGAGAGGTTTGTTTCAAAGCCAACAGTTAATTCTAAAATGTACAATACTTTGTCTTCAATTGCCAAGAGAAGGTCTGGTCGTAATTGATCACCAGTGATGACCGAAGGGCTAACAAATCCAGGTAGGTCTACATACAGCTGAGACCTTTCAACATTAAGCAGGCTAGGTGCAATGAAATTTAAAACCGAATTGTGTCTCCACGTAAATCTCCCTTCATCCAGATATGTTTTACATCCAGAGATTACATGTAGGAGAGATTCCGGACAGCAGCAGAAGGAGCAGTCGGCAAATGATGAGAGTCCCCATTTGACAAGGTGTTTTCGAGTAGGGAGGGAATTGTTGATATACCGTACAGTGAAGTTGAATATATTTTTTGGAAGTTTGGAATGAACCGATGACCATAAGGAATTGAATGTTAACGTGGAGTTTTTGACGATGTTTGAAAAGAAAGAACCTTGCGAGATTAGGTAATAATAATAATAATAATATAATAATAATAATAATAATAATAATAATAATAATAATAATAATAATAATAATAATAATAATAATAATAATAATATCATAATAATAATAATAATAATAATAATAATAATAATAATAATAATAATAACAATAAAGCATATATTTAAACGCGGTAATAAATTTACAGCATAGCTGATGTGGTCAACTACAATAGATAAAATTAACATAAATACATTTAAGTGAACTAACAGAACTGACAGATTACAAAACACATTACTGAGTTTACTATTTACAATCTATATATAATTTTATATTAACTACCTACACCTATGACGTCACCATTATAGCATAGTCATTAATTATTATATATGACTGTAACCATCAATTCTGAAATATGACAATCATGCAAGTATAAAGGTACTCTTAGCGAGATTGACTTGCTTAGATTAAATTAGTTTGTCTAAATCTAGCAATGAATTAGCTAATAAACACCGTTTGCACGAGAGCACGTGTTTATCCCCCGAACATTAGCTACGAGTTTTTACTAGCTAGTCAAAGCACTATTTTTATTTTTACTATATTCAATAATTACCCGCGGGGCTTTTTCATTTTTTTCAATACGAAAAAATGTTTGACATCTTTAAAAAAAGCACAAAGAAAATAGAGTATAAAATACATTGAAGTTACTACAGGTATATAGTTAGCCTAAAAATCGGGTTACAAGCATTGGGTTATAATTAAGTAAAACTTGATACATGATAAAGAAGGTATGAACTTCCTGTATAGCCTCATGCATTTATTATATTACCATATCAATAAAGTCTTTGTGCAGTTCAAATATTTAGAATTACCAGTTAATAATTGTTAGAAAATGCAAGAATTTTATAAATCGTGTCAATTAACGCAACATGGTAAAAATCACGCTTGTGATAAATGTTTTAATGCGAGTTTTTTTGAAGTGACCTTGACTGATCAGTCTGTTATTTTAGGTAACCAGAGTAACACAGTAAGTTCTTTGTAGTTATTAATACACATAAAAGTTGACTGAGAGCAGGGCATGTTTTTTGGAAATACCATGCAAAAAAGAAATTTAGTGAAAAAACAATTTAAAGAAATTCAGGGCAAAAGAAATATCGTCTTTGGGTGTTCTGATTGTTGGGCTACCCGTTTCAGCCGCTTCTAGCAAACAACAACAAAATATAACATCGTTCAGAATTGACGAAATGCCGAGTGGAGTTTCCGACAGAAGGGATTAAAATTAAGGACCAAAATAAAAATATCACTAAAAGTACCCTTTTGTGGTAAAGTGTGTAAAAAATTGTTATCCAGAAGCAGGAAATAGCGACAGACTGCAATATATTCCGCCGGTAGTGTCGAGTACCATTGCTAGTAAAGTCAAGAATTTCAATTTAGGCATGCACACTTGTGTAAATATGTTAAAATCTTTCTACAATTTATTCTACAGAACAAGCCTTAAATGGCCATCGAAACGTTTTACGACTATTAATTTTTGTAATTATAATTATCTGAGGAAGCTTTATCACCAAGCAGGATAAAACTGCTTCTTGACCTATTAACAAAGTAACAAAAAGAAAGAGAATAAGGAATTATTTTTTCTAGATACACTCGATACGCCATTGAACAAATAGTTGAGCTTTATAATAGGGAGCAGTTGAAAGATAAGGACAAGTCATCAAAGATCTCAAAGCTTTTAATCAACGCACCTCCTTCCTCCGTTTCTACGACTACGAGATTTGTGTTTATTTTACTTACGCCACAAACATAAAGATTATTAAGCACGTTATTGCAACGAATTTTCGTTACCGACTCACGTAATTAGGCTCATCTGCATCCTTACGCACGCACATATGACGACATTAACAAGATCAGAATGAAGTTGCAATGAACAACATTACTTGATCTCATGCAAAAAACAAAGTTTCGTAAACAGTATACATATATTAATCATTATATACTATTCATAAAATCTTCTCTAATGTCGCTAAAGGATGGTAATATTCTGCAATACCAAGGTTGTTTGTGCGTGATATGCTAAAAGCTTAAAATTCATGGGATAGATCAGAAGAAGTAAAGGTACAATATGAACTATAAATTCTGTGTGTAATGTAATAATTTACAATTTCACTTTGACCCTAAAAACATACTATGTCAATGTACATTATATAAGCGTGCATGTAAGTGAAATTTACAGTCTGTTTTCGGATAAAGGAGGTACAAAAGTAAAGAAGAAAGTAGATTTTTCCAGTGTTCTATCCTAATCCGTATACGTGTTGCCCAACATGCACGCCCACAAAAAAGAAAAACAGCAGGATAGTTGAAACAAAGAGCATATGCATACTTATACGATTACTTAACAATTAAGTCAAGCATATGATTGCTCGCTTAGATCAGGATATGACGAAAACAAAATGCATCGAAATCTGAACTTTATTTCAAATCATTCACAAACAACATATTAGTGACACAAGTACAAAATCCATTTACTTTTTTTTTCCATAACGAAATCGTTTTTTAACATCGTTTTGAAGTGGAAATTTAGGACTGAAAATTTGTTTTTCTTCAAGTAGCACTTACGGCAATTGCATAGAATGCGTAGGAACACAGTTCCGCCCAGGTATAGATTTCGTGACGCTGGTAAAACAAAGGTAAATAAAACTTCTTTTTGAAGACTTCATCACAGGAAGACAATGCAGTTTATAACGTTAAGAGTATACTAAGAATCTGATGTACGTGCTGAAACAAACATATAATGGCGTTTTTTAAATGGTTTCTCGCAGTTGTCATTTGTGCCTCGATAACAAAAATGCCGGGTACTGTTTCGGAGCGTTTTCACCGGCCTCCGGCAACTTTAAGCATTGAAAAGAAGAGAGTATGTGCCAACAGAGGAGATGCTTTATCTCTCAGTTGTACACTAAATCTTCTAGGCACGAAGAAAGCTTCCAGAGAGTGGACGCTATCGTGGCATTCTGACGGAATAACCTTCGAGAAAAATGCGACTGAAAAATGGCAAAATTCTACACATTTATCTTCCTCTTTAAGAATAAATGCCGTTTGGTCGGGCGAGAAGTTATTTACTTGCGTGGCAACTCGATTGTCAAAGACTCCGAAGGATTTAGACACCTCTCTACAAACTTCAACTGCGGTAAACGTCAAATCATCTACTCAGTGTAGCATTACTGGATCACGCTTTATCGAACAACCCAGTGTAGATTTGTTTGAAGTATATTGGAGGCCGGTTAAGACGTCTTTGAAAAACGTCGTGTATTCGCTTAACATTTGCACAGAACCAGAAAACCTACCATTGAATGGAGTTTGCCCACATTATTACACAGTTAAAGGTTGGTGTTTTTACAGCGAAAAAAATATATACAACTTGAATAACACAAAAGGTTTCATCTGTAAAGCAAATGTATCATCAGAAATAACGGTATACCGAACCTTCATCAGTAGCAAAGTAAAAGACGAAGATTTTGAACACAGATGTAGTACGGAGAAACGATTCTACCTCAACATCTTCCGTGATCTAATACCAGAACCAGACGCTATAGAGATCGTCCTCATCCCGAGTCCTGTTGTGAACTTGCGTGTGATCCCGCGGCCTTCACGCGAGGTAAGGCTAATCAGGTCAAGAATGGACAAGTTTCAAGTGGCACAGTCTTGAAAAATCGTCCATCTAATATTGACCTCAATCAAACATAATTAGAATAAGACTATTATATCGTTCGTTTTTTACATCGTTTCTCAAGATATATACTTTGTTTTAAAACATGCAAATACTGCAGCATCCTGTGATGTCATCCAAAGAGGGTCTGCAGCCATTAAAGTGCACATGCTGCCATTTGGGATTTCATATATTTGTAATATTTAGTACATTCTAAGACGGAATGCAATATATTGTTTTAGAAAAAACTTCATCTTCCTGGTTTTTTGGCTTCCCAAAGACGTGCCGTCATTTAAGTCATTTTTAAAGCACGGAACAATGGAAAGCTTATTTATATTAACTTAAATGACGTCAGTGCTGGTAACTTAAAGAGCCAAAAAGACCATGAAAATTCCTCTTTTTTGGGAATAGAACTTAAAATTCCTAAAATGTCCTAAATATCACAAATATGTCAAATCCCCAAAGGCTGCATGTGCACTTTGATGTAAACATATGCTTTGAAGAATATGATTTACTAACTCAATATCTCACACTGTTCTGGTTTGCTTTGCTCGTAAATAATATCATAACCTCAAACCAAAACCTAACCCCAAATCCGACTAAGTAATCAAATATGTAAGGAATATCCGCCCGAAATACAAAATAGCTGTAGTTTATATTTTTTATTTTTCTTAATATAAGGTAACGCTCGACTGGTCTGATTCACCGTCCACACAGTATAAGGGAGCAAGGAGATACAAAGTGCGCTATAAATGCTCGAAAGACCAAAAGTGGAGTAGCACAGCATATTTAATCAGCAAAAAGCACACGCTGAATACCAACAATTTTCCAAATTACCAACCTTACGACTTGTGCCGATTTTGTGTGGCGGCCAGGGCGTTCACTTTTGGAATAACCTCTGAACCTCTTTGTCAGGAAATTCGCCTTCACGAAGAGCCACCGAGCAGCGCCCCAAAAATATCGTGTTCCAGTAACGAATGCCTTTCAACGCGTGACGGACACGCGCGCAACGTGTCGATAGCGTGGACAATACCACCGCGTAAAGACTGGAACGGAGTCTTATATGAACTAAGAATATTTTACAGCAGCAGTCTGGAAAACTCTTCGCACTACTGGCATAGCATGAAAATACCCGTACAAAATAACACAGTAAATGGAGAAACGTTGCTGACGGGTATTCCAATAAATGAGACAACTTTTATCTATATGACAGCTTGCAATAAAGAAGGTTGCAGCGATCCGGGAAGGACTTTTAAAGTTCCGCCTTTGCCGCCCAGTGTAACTGATTTTAATATAGACACGGTTGCTGAGTCAAGCGCAAACAAGTCTATTATTGTACTAGCTAGCGTAGCTGCGCTTATTTTAACAGCATGTTTGGTGGGTGTATCATATGCTTGTTTCAAGACGCGCAGGAGCCTACAGCCTAAGATTCAGTTAACGCTTTGTGAGCCGTCAGGATACGACGTGATCGTCCACGGCGAAAAAGTCGAATATGATGTCATCGTCATGACAGACATGCCAACATACGTTGATATCACACAAGTGAATGATGATGCGACACAGTTAGCAGCGATTTGCAGACTCAAAGCAGATTCGAGTAGGTACTGTCAACACCAATCACAGCAAGAGAAGAGACGAGTAGATAAGGTCCATGTTTTGGAGCAAATTAAGAACGCAGACACGCAAACGTTATAGGCTAAACTGCCTTGAGTGCCTGATTCAACAACCTTTTCTATGCATTCTTTCACGGATGAGAATTAACACGAAGTTACCCAAAAGTGTTAGTGTTCGCCATGAACACCTTTTTAAATGAGAGTGTTTAAAGTGTACAGTGTAGTTACACAAGAGTCTCGTGTTATCTGAATAATCGAGGTATTGGTCATACAGTCACAGTACACTGGTTCACAAGCAGGAACAATGCTATTGTAATATATTTGACGACATCTATTTATATAGTAATATTTATAATTTACATTTATTTATATAGTAATATCGGTATTTGGGGAGAAACGATATTATATTTAAGAATATTAAAATCACACAGAACTTATAATCAGCTACATCATCCAATGTTTTCACTTTTGAAAACACGACAAGAAAGTTACCAGCCCCTTTAAAAATATCAGACTGAGGTTCAAGAGCACCTATACACTACATAATCAGACGTTTGCAGTTTTCTTACAGTATTGTAAGTGGGAAATTTCCACAAATTTCCACGGGTGAAAATCGAGCGGGCCCTGGGAACAAGGTTAGCTTGACATGTGCTTTATAGAAAGACTTGATCTCTTTTCAAAAAAAATACCATCACCTAATCGCAAAATTAACATGTCAAAGCAATGGGCAATTTGCATAATACACTAACAACACAATTTCACTACAGCCAAGAAAGAGAATCCTAAGATTAGTAGAATTGCGGGGTTTGGTGACGAAATGTTGTGAAATACGGAAAATATTATGGCATTGCAAAGTTTGCAAATTTTGTATATACTTCTATTACGCGCGGAAAAAGTTACCATTTTCGCGGCAATTTTAGCTCAAAAATGGTAACTTTTTTCGCGCGAAATAGAAATATATACAAAATTTACAAACTTCGCAGGGCTGTATTTTCCATATGTTACAACATTTTGCCACCAAACTTTGCAGTCCTACTAATTTTAAGATGCTGTTTCTAACTGTAGTAAACGATTTCGTTCTTCCTGCCTAGTTCGATCTTTAGTCTATTATACAAATTGTCCATTGTTGAATTGGAAATTTTGGAACTCAGTGAAGGTTGTATCATTGAAGGTTATATCTCACTCCTTACATAGTATAAGCCGACTATATAATGATCAAACCCAAACACGGACACTCGGAAAAAATAAAATATTCTAAAATACACTGATATTCACATTATAGGTACTGACTTACTTTTGTGTCAGGAAACTGTATTTGATAAGATGTCAATGGCTCCAAGACTTCGTCTTGCAATTGTTGTACCAAATTTGTCCAGCTGTGGTCTAAGGTCTACAACGATAATTACGGGTTGTTTACATCAGCCTGAGAGTGAAAAAGCTCAGCTGAAATTTCCATTGCGGACCGAACGTTATTACGTGTGGGTAGAGAGGACTTTAAAATCAAACAAAATATCTTCATATTGACAAAACACGTCATATTTGCCCCCCCCCCCGTCTCCCAGCCATATTATTCAGAATTTCTACAGAACAGTAAGTAACATTATGAATTCCATTCGTCAGGAACTTCTAAACGATGCTACCTCATACACAAGAAAGACTTTTAAGCCTGCAGGGGCCGGTTGCCCGAACCCCGTTTAGCTTAAACGGTGGTGAAGCTCAAATTAGCAACCAATTAGTTTATAGATTCATTCAACAACCAAACTAAAAGTTTTGAATCTTAATAGAATGATTATGCTTACAACTACATATTTACCGCAAAATATTTAAGTTAATTGTTTAACGAGTGATGTAAGAGTGTTATGTAATTTTGATTTATCCACCGTTTACGCTAAACGGGCTTCGAACAACCGGCCGCAGTATAACAGTGAATGAACAATGTTTTGCTGACCACATTGTTTATAATCAGCAATGTCCCATATCAAACAATAATGAGCCTGAATTAAGTTTTAAGAATGTTGAACAATATTGTTGACACTCGTGTTTTCAACAACATTCCAACATGTTGTTCATTTTTTACTGTGCATGTGTAAACATGCCATACCCACGCCCACCGATCTCTAAACTAGGACTGGAGCCAAAAATCTTTTTATAAGCCGAAATATTGCGGAAAATTAGGGTTGCAAAGGCATTGTCTCCAGGAGAAAGGAGACAATAATCTAAACCTTTTTTCTTCCCCAAAATTTTGAATTTCAGCAAAATACTAGAAGAATCAACACTTCAACAACACCGCAGTATTTTGGTGTTCCACACTAACTTATACTGACCCTATTTACATTTACGGACAAGAGATGGTTTGTTTAGCCCTAATTTAGAGATCAGATTCCGGTTGTATCAAAAGTATGTTTAGCTTAAACGACGGATTATAGTCCTTTTAAAACTTGTAAGTAACCGAATTTATGAGTTTTACGAAATAAGTATTTAGTTTTATGTATAAATGTTCTTCACAGCTGAAAAAAATCCAGCTGGTTTGTTCATGTAATGTAATATACAACTGGCTCCATAAGTGGTCCACGCATTGCAAGCTGTGAATAGGCCAGCTCTAGGAAACAGATTGCATTCATATTAAGAATTATATAATTACTCAGGGGGATTCTTTAAATTAAAACTTACATCCAACAGTTCAACGAACTTTTTTCTACCAGACCAGTCGGGTTCATAAACCTGTTTGACCGCCTCTCCGAACAGTTGATTTGCATTCAACATTTCTGAAATGCATGGAAACATTGGACGATTATAATTCCTCTATTGCTACACCTAGGACTCACTTAAACCTCGTCATTTTTCGCGTAAATCTCATTTTGACCGTAATTTTGACTGGGACCTACATCTGCGTGTGAAAATGTTATATTTTCTATAGGCACATTTTGTCAAGACTCGACTGGTTAGCTCAACTAGTTAGCAATATCCCCCATATCACGAAAGCAGTTCCTATAATGTTGGATTTTTAAAGATAGGATTATGGTTAGGAATTAATCGCCTATGCAGCCTGAGGTGAATAACTGTTTTAGCGTAATAATTGTTTAATTTCTTTAGAAAACATCCACAAAATGCATTTCTTTTATGAATACAGTCTAGTTTGAAAGGTTCGTAAAGCAAACTCCGTGTAGCCTGTGCTTCTGTGCTCCACACCACACTCAGTGGTGTATGGCCTGTGCAATGATCCCCCAAAAAACTGTCCCGTGACGTCACAGCTTTCACAACTTGTGACCCCACAAATAATTACACACAGTAACTTGCTATCACTATACTACAATAAATGCTATCGTAATGCCAATATGACGCCTTCTTTGCCGTGTGTAGCATCTGCGTCACAATGTTAGAATAGAACAGCGCCTTTTATCTAAACGGTAGTGTTCGAATGAGTTTCTCAGGATAGAACTGACACTGCTTTCGATACAGCTATATTTGCATTCAAGCACAAACCACAAAGTAACACTACCGTGTGTGGTCTAGAACACAGGCGAGGTCAAACTTTACAACAAAGGTCGTTTGTGATTTAACTACCTTAAAATGCTTAAAAAAGTATATTTGTTTTTTATGTTCATATTAGTCTCATGAAAATGAAAATACATCGTGGGAAATGGTCTGATGAAAGATTCAATGAATTCTACAGGCGTTTATAGTTGTTATTTGTAAGTTTTAAAAAGCCAAAAAAGTATTTTACAACAAACGAGCTTGCAGAGAGATGAGTACTGGATTGGATGCACCGAGCTCCGAGATATATCTCCCTTTATCACATACTTGTGCCTTTATCCGGGCGATAACACGGTGACATAAAAACGATATGTCCCGTGATATCGTTTTTTGTCCAGCGATATCGTTTTTTGTCCCGCTCAAAACAAAGATGGCGTCCGACTGGAGGATCGATAGAGAGATAAGAATAAAAATATTAAATAATACAAGGAAAATAACACAAAGAAATTTGCAGCTATTAAAAGATATTTTATAGAAAGTTATTTTTTGTTTGTTTTTTTAATTTCTACCTGTTTAGCGTATTTTCAGCAATCACTTTGAATTCATTTTGAAATGTACTCGAAGTGTAAATAATTTGAAAATATAATCTGGTTTTTGCTCTAGATAAAGGCACAAGTATGTGATAAATAGGTTATCATATTCGAGACTCGGTAATATCAGTTTTATCGCTCTCGTTACGATATCATATTTGTATAAAATATGATATCGTCTCTCGAGCGATAAAACTGATATCACCTCGCCTCTCATATGATAACCTATACTTATGTCTATGAAAAACATTTGGGATGTCCGCCCTATACACAACGAGAGATTTGGCAATTTAAAGTTTCTTACCTTTGAGGCAGTTTATATAATTTATTAGTTCCTTCTGCAATCTTTGCACTGCATCCTGCATGTAAGAGAGTTTAACACAAATTAGCATCATATTTACGAGCCTTATTTCAATAATACGATTAAATTTGCCGTTTTCTGATCTACTTGGAAAGGTTTTGCGGACTATTTTGGTGCAATGCATCTAAGTAAATGTTTTTATAACAAACATCAAACCAAGTGTTCCCTGCTTGCGTGCCCCAAAGCAATAAAAATTTTGGCGTTATACGTTCAGCAAAGTTATTTTAAAAGAAATAAGAATAAAATTTGGTCCATTCAAGCACTCTATTTCGTTTCTCCGTGGCAGTCAGCACCCCATTTTATCCAATGCAAGTAATAATTGCACACAATTGTATGAAATTAATGATCGGAATGGAACTTATATACTCGCCTTTTTCTGGGCGTTAAACCATCCCTCATTCAATGTCAGGGCTGTGGCGCCTGGGGGACTATCCCCAAAGAAAAATTGCCAGAGAGAACCCAGATTGAAATAGTCAGTATTACTCATCCTCTCTTGAGTGATGAAGCGAAATATTAACTACTTTTTATAAAGAAAATAACAAATACATATTTTATGGCTGTAGCCGTTTTTAATTATCTCTGTTGACCTTTGTCTTCTCAGCGCTAATCTGCTTAAAAAATTTCACATTTTGTTCTTTTCTAACGTCTCGTATTAAGTGCAAGCATAATAAACAGCGACTCCAGAGAGTGCCCCCGCCTCGGGCAATTTGCCTCGATTTGCCCCAATTTGTACAAACCAGGCTTACTTCACGGCTTATATGAAGTCATATGCGCCTGTGTTGACTTATTAAGGGACCCAAAAGTTAGTAAATTTTTAAGGGCTCACAAAATATTGTTAACACACCATCCCTACAGTGAAATACCGGTCATAAAAAGCACACCCATGCCTGAGGTTAAAAACATGGAATTTCGTCATGGTCAATCAAAGAAACGGATTGGAAACCGCGCGAGCTAAACCGTCAATGACATCCGTGATACGTCCTCATGCGCTTTACTTTGGAACTCTGTAACCATGCACTTTCAATATATTTAGGTACTTTGTATTTACGTATTTTAAACAAGAACTGCAGCAATCTAGACACTCCTGTTTTTCCTTCAAAGATGTACTAAAATAGATTTAAAGTGAAGTTACAGGGTTCCAAATCAAAGCGCATCAGGCCGTATCACAGATGTCATTGAATTGAGAATATCTGAATGAAGTAGTGACTGTTTCTAACTCTGTGCAATTGCGGAAAGTTTCTGCACCGAATTTGGAGATTTCGCCAAGCAAATACACGACGAAAAAATGCATATTTTGGAGGAGTATAGAAATTTCACAAATGAATTTTATTCAAATTGGTTACACATTTATTTATTTATCTAGCTTTGCCACAAGGGCAGGGTCACCACAACAGCGTGAGCCAATTACTGTGGGCCCGTAGTACCTATCCCACCCTGTCAACTTTCCCTGTGGGAGGAAACCGGAGTCCCCGGAGAAAACCCACAACATTCGGCAGAGCGTTGACTATACTCTTTTCACATGAGGAATGGGTTTGAGTCCACCGCATTGGGGATCGAACTCGGAACCTTAGAGGTGAGACGCGAGTGGTCTGACCACTACACCACCGAAGCCCCATACAATAAACTAGGAAACTGTGCTAAGCTTCCAACACAAAAATTAGCTATTTCGTTTAATAAAGGATAATCGTCAAAAACAAGGATTTTTACACAAAAATGGCGGATTTCAAAGCCTGGTCCGCATGGCAAATCAAAGGGATGAGTTGGAGACGCTAAAGCGCTAAAAGTCTATAATGTTGCTTAGGGAACACTGCTAGGGGAAGCCTGGTTAAATTAAGTTGAATTACACGGTTCCAAAGTAAACGTTACATCACAGCAGTAGTAAGTAGTAACCTGCGTGGAAGAGCGTGCCACTAGAGAGCTTGCAGGATACAGCAGTAGCAACACTAGCGCTTTAGTTTCGTTCGCGTTTCTAGTCCATTCCTTTGATCTCTATGCTTATTGTTTACAAATTCTTTTCAATAGACCACTTGCAGTTACGTCACACATCGCGTTGCTATCCGCCATATTGGAGGGCAAATTTTGTTGTGTGAAATGTCAAGAAATGCAAAAAGTTAAGTTAAGCACAGTTGCAATTCAAAAATGAACATACGTTCACCATATTTCATCAAAAAACACGTACGCCACGCGTATTAATACTGTGTTTGAAAAATACACATTTCGTTTTCAAATTTGCCCCCAACATGGCCGCTAAATTACGGAATCGCAAGTGGTCTATACGGATGTATAGTGTGGCAGGCATAGAAAATGTAAGCTTGGGAGAGGGAAGCTGCAATTATACTGCAAACCATAGTACTGCAAAATAATCAACATTTCAGCATAATTAATAACTGTTAGTCTGTCAGATACAAAGCGAGTAGCAAAAGAATCATTTTTGTTGAGATTTTTTCTAAGAAAAATTTAATTTTACTAAAACAATCGGACTTCTCGATCTCGATTTCAATAAAATAATAGTTGATTTAGGCGTCACCATCATCAATTATCACTGATAGAAATCTTGAGCTCGTAATAGTAAAAAAAAATATATATTTAAATAAAAGAGTTATGTACTGTTTCATCGAGGTCATAAGTTTAAATGATTTTTGAGATTGGAGTGAACACCACAACCAGGTCATGCTGTAGCAAGATCAATCTTAGAGGGCAGGGGTACTAAGGGGGAAAAGGGAGAAAGTGATGTCAGCAATGGGGGGGGGGGTAAAAATATTAAGGGCAAAAATATTAAAAGGGGGTGGCTAAGAAGAATATTGAGGGATGACATCAAGGAATGCACATGTCCCTGTGTCATCTGATGCAAACACACACGACCACAAACAATAAAAGATGGTTATATGTAGATAGACAAACTTAATAAAGCACCAACAAGCTTAGTAGAGGCCTTAGACTATTAGTAGGAAAAATAAATCTTGTTAGTGATTAGTGAGGGGAAAATTTATGCTTTTTCATAGACTAGTTTTTTGTCATTGCATAAAGAAAAAATCATGCATGAAACACCACATCTGACCACATGTATTTCCCATTTTTTACTAATGCAAATATTCTGATTGATGAACATCAATACCATATACTAAAAAACACTAGTAATCACCACGTTGTTTTCCACAGTCCAGAAGGGGGGTCATCTAAAGAATGTCTAAATATAATATGTCTAATTAAATTTGTATAAGATGTCTGAAAAAAGGGGAGGAAAGTAAGGGAGGGGCTTGTTAATTTCCTCTGTAGGGAGGAGGTCTATAATCTTTGCCGAAATATTTGGAAATAATAAGAGATTTCTAAAATCCATGTGAAAAGGTTTATGTTGTAATATGTGACACTTATTGTTAGTATTGCAAATCAGTTGATTTATCAATGTGTACATATATACTTTGACATGTGTTTGAAGTTGTGCTAGTAACATTAAAAATAAAAAATATCTTTATCTTCATTAATGAATTTTGCTCACGTTACATACAGTTAAGAGCCACCTACTTACAATTTAATTAATTATATAATTTATTATAAATATGTTAATCATTAATAGTTTAATAAACAAAACAAAAGAAACGAACATCAAAACTGACTAGCACGAATTTAAAGTCATAACAATATATGCACAAAATTGAATTGCATGAATTCAAAGTTGCAAGAAAATGAGTAACGCAAGTATGATATATTGCTATAATGATTCTCATTCCTACAAAGTGGTATGAACAAGGTTCAACCCTACCCCTACCCCCCCCCCCCCTGCTCACACACACCCACCCCTTTCACCTGCTTTGCTTCTTGTAACGAGTTGTTTTATCCTCTAACATGTCTGACCTTCCTGACATCAATATAAGGCAATTTTCAACAACTTCTATCTGATCTTTAAGCAAATTAACAGTTTCTTAATAAGATAAAAACCTATTTCAACTCGTTTGTGAAGTTTGAGTGCATTGACAGGTTGTTGAACCTGTCGCAACGTACTCATCCTTAAGCTGTCAGACATCTTCCTATTCTCCTCAAACACCTTACTAAAAGTACGCACCTGTTGTTTGTTAAAGTTCTCCACGAAGCGGTCAAAAATTTCATCTTTAGTCTCATCCGACTTCCCAAGTTTTCGCTTGACCTAATAATTACAGCCGTAAAATAATAAGTCAACATTTACAAACATAATTATACTAAGATGTCAACACCTACATGTGACATCTTTCGCTATTAAAATGTATCCTATATGACCTTATTTATACCTTTTCCTGAGCCCGCTTAGCTCTTTTAGTTGTATTTTTTGCTGTTCTTGCAAAGAAATTCTTTTCCCCTGCTTTCTCGCTGCTTGCTTTATCAGCCATTGCCTTACAAATAATTGTCCCCGCAAGTATCACTTTTCTGGAACACGATTTGTGTATTGCTGCACAAGCCGGGGGGAGGGGAAAGAGATAATGTTGGTAAACTGGATTGGGATTAAGAATGTATAACAACGAAAAGAAAAAGATTTTGGTTATAATATCATTGTCCATATAAAAAAACTGCTTTATCAATAACGAACTCGTGTTTATATTGTGCATTAAAAGAACGCCATCATTCATCAAATAAACTGGTAGGTCTAGAAGTCTAGAACTTCGAAAGATCTAATGCCTCCACCCCCCCCCCCTGTAAAAGCGACCAGAACTTTCAGCTCTGTGCCAAGATGGCGGACATTTCAGAGACATCTGCGTCTGAATGCGGAAGCTATTTTGACGGCTGCTTGCTAAATACGATGGAAATTTTAGTTAAAGACATCGAGAAACGATCTGGGGAAAAGTTAAAAGAGCCATATATTGTGTATATGATTGAAACAAGGTTCAAATTTATGATTATTTATTTTCCTGGATGCGCTATAAAAGATCATAGAGTCACCAGTCCGAGACCCAGAGTTGTAGGGATTGTAATGCGCAATATAGCACTTCCTCGTATTATAGCCTAGACGTCGCTGCTAAAAGCTAAACTGACATTATAATTAGTCAAGTGATTGCAAGATCAAAGTGGTCGAGGGATTTGTCGTTCAGGAATCCTGAACTATGTCACTTCCTGCCATAAGTGTCATGAATTTAAAGCAATGAGAACCCCTTCCTTGTTTACATTTTTACTATGAGTGTATATGACACCAAAAACGCACTATGAAACCACGATGCGTTTTGTTTCTTGAAATGACTAGAAAGTTTGTGGCATTTTAACAGATTAGTAAAAACTAGAATTATATACCTGTGAGAATTGTTATACAACAGTGCAATATACCTCCCCTCCCCACTTTCTGCAGTTAAAATGCTGGCCAGAATATTGGCCAGTGGTGTAGCCAGTGTGGTGTTAGACCCTTCAAGTGCTTATGGCATGCAATGCCAACATCAAGAAATGAAATGTGATGATATCCAGGAAACATATGGGACAAAATTAATCTTGATTTGAATAGAAAAGGCCTTTTGGAAGCACATCATACATTCTACTTCACAGACCATAGAAACAGTTGATTTCAAAATAAATTAGAAATTATATAGTAGTGCAGAATACAAAGATACCTATGAATATGGTCTAAAATGAGGAAAGATGAAATTTCTAATGAATCTAACTAACAAGCCCCCTTAACAGAACTGACACTTCATCTTTTATTACTGTTCCAGTGTAAAGTTATGCGCCACCTAAGCAGTTTAGCTAAAAAAGAATTTAAATTGAAAGTTTAACTGACCAAGTTAAGTTAAGGTTACTTTCTGTCATGTCAGAAAATGAAAATAAATAAATTGGTAAGATTATCCACGTGTAGTAAACAATTGACACTTGAGGGCATGCTTTGGAATACTTTCAATTTGTTTGTTTGTATCTGTGGATACAAAACTTCCTAACCCATACATTATAGAGTTTGGTGTGAAATACCATACAGCAAGAGGCATACATTGTAAATCCTAGTCCAATCTGTGATTTAAATTTTCAGAATTCAAATGACCTCCCAGTGTTTTGACAAAGAAGCATGCCTAGAATACAAATCTATTGAATACATTGTATGTTGTGAATGAAAGATGAGCTAGGTGAAGAATCCTTATTCCTTGTGATGAAGCTGACTGTGAATACCCTTTTTTCAAGCAAAATTCTCAGGCAGGGACTAATAGGGCACTCTGCTTGTACCTGGGAACACGCAATTTCATGGCGTGATTCTAGAATCATTAAACACTAATTAACAATTAGATTTAATGAGCTCGAGATTTCTATATGGTGATAGTTGATAAGGGCGATCCCCGAATCAACTACCAACAACCAATCAACCAATAGAAATTGAGAGCGAGTAAATAAACCTAATTGTTTTAGTACAATCTAAGATAAATAGTTGATTTTTTAAGTCATTTTGCTAAAAAAGTTTACAAATGGTCTTTGAATTAAAAAAAATACACCAGAAAAAATTGTTTTGCTACTTCCTATGTATTGAGCAATAGATAGGTAGAGTAGCTAATCAAATTACAGCATTTGCATTGGTATGCTAGTGTGACTCTAGTAATTCATTTTACAATAGTTATGGCCAAAGAAATACAGTAGAAGTGTGGCACATTATTGTGAGTCATGATGGTCTCATGCAGATGACTGCAGCTGTTTGCCACAAGAGTATTTTTACCTTCTTCAATCTTGGAAAAAGAGTTCATCTCTTGAGTATATAGAATTATAAATAGCACTGCTTCAACATCAGATCCATATTTTCACCCCAGCACAGTAATTCAACTTGCATGCTCAATGATGCATTTCTGTATGCAGGCCTGCCTGTTTTAAAGTGTCTACTAGCACATTTGCAAAAATGACAGAATTCTAAATAATTTTGGTGGTTGAGAGGTTGTAGCTGGTATACTTGTGGCCAACTAACAGTTTTCAAAATTTTTGTACAACCTTTAGAAATGGTTTTTTTTCTCTTAATGAATAGATGTTTTGGTTCCTCGTCAGATGAAGAGAACCAGTCATCTAGTTTATGGAGAAGATATAGTGAGTTTGATATGCTGAGGAATTATCTGCAGACAACATATCCAGGGGTAAGCACCTCCTCAAAAGCAAATGTATTCTGAGGGAGTGCAGAAACAGGGACCACATAGCACTGAAAGGGCCAGAGGGCCTAGAGAGGTCCCAGAGCCATGGTGTCTTCGGCAAATTTAGAAATTTAATTCTCTGAAAAGGCCGCAAATGCTTTTAAATTGAACGTTGTGTGGGAAAATGATTTAGATTTTTGTCTACATTTTTAAATGTTATACCAAACACTTTTGGTGAACAGGTAGTACAAAAATTAAGGTGACTGATATTATAAGACTTATTGCAAACAATAATGAACATACTGAGCCAAATTATAAAGAAAAAAAAAGCTGACAAAAAGGAGTAAACAAAGAAAAGAGAAAATAAAGCAGATTGCATAAAGCAGTGCTGAAATGCAAAAATTCGTCGTATAATTTATATCGTATAACACATCCCCTGTCAAAACGGATGTAAACCAGGACTGATCACTTATAGGAATATTTGTTTTATCTTTTATTTTTATTAGTTGATAATTCCGCCACTGCCAGAAAAAAAGGTATGTTTGTAGAAAGTCGTTATAATTACGCTCTGCGGCATGAACTATACGAATATATTTTAATAATTGTTGTCATTGCTTATTTTTTACAGCTGCTTTCAATTTTTTAAAAGCAGTCTAGTGCGTTGACTGTTTTGGTTTGCATGGGGTTTTGATTTGTGCCAACAAATATGCGTGCAGTTAACTGTTCATTTTATGGGTCTGTCAAATAATATTGTTTGGTTTTCATTGCAGACAAATCTAGCAGCTTTCAGATTGAATTCAGATAACTATAACATGGAATTTGTGGAAAGAAGAAGAAATGGTCTTGAAGTGAGTCCGAGAAACTACCAAGTACACCTATGTTAATTCGCAGGCTAGAGCCAAATTTGGCTCTTGACTGTGGGCTTCACTCTCCTAGAAAATAAGTACTAACTAAACCATGTGTTTATCTTGGCCCAATTGATTAAATCTGTCAAAATTTGTCGTTTT